>PVIH01000768.1:96072-224929 GCA_004025045.1 Sigmodon hispidus
TCTCTCTCTCTCTCTCTCTCTCTCTCTCTCTCTCTCTCTCTCTCTCTCTCTCTCTCTCTCTCTCCCACTTACTAGCTAAACAATTCAAACAAACCGACAGAGCTCCACATCTCATCCACTCATTCACTCATCCAACTGCAGATCATGGTCCCAGTTGCCATCATCAAGTCATTCCCCTCTTAGAAGACCTTATTGACGTGGCCAGCATCTGGCTATGGGCATGTTCTCAATTCACTTCCAGTGACATACACAGGCTAGTGAGCTTCATCTAACTTGAGTCCACCAGGCCTCGAGCTATGTACCTGTTCCTGCTCTTTATGCTGCCTTGCTCTAGGGTCCACTAGAAGCTCAGAGCCCACTCTGAGAGCAATGTAGTTATTTAATGCTTCTGTTCTACTTGAGGGCCAGAGGATTTGAGCGTTTCTCGAAGGTGGAGGCATGTTTAGCTCAGGCTGCTTTTATTGTCCGTGGAGTTCTAAACTTATTTGGTCATCTTGGGGTATCTGGTCAGACTTAAAATATCCCAAATTTGTCGGGCAACGAATCTTCTGTAATCTAGGTATCAGCTGCCGCATATTCAACCTGTCTGGAATTATGTTGTTCTCCATATTGAGGCACCCCTCCTGGGAGCCTCGTATTTCATTTCCTGGCTTTATTTTCTTTGAAACATTTATAGTACACTACTTTATTTTCACATAAGCATACACTTGTGCATTTTGTCTCCCACAAGAATGCATGCTTCATGAAGATGGATTTTTTGCATGTGTGTATAAAGAGAGCCTGGCACACAGTGGTTGAGTACTGGCTGGATGAAAGACTGTCCTCATGGGAATGCTTATGCGCATTCCCCTTGGAGATACCCCAAAGGAGTTTGAATACACAGAGTTTGAGCATGGAAGGGAAGTTGAAGACAGAGTAACAGCTTTGAGATTCTTCAGGGTGTGGAGTTCCGATGGTGTAGCTGGAATCTTGAGAAGGCAGGGGATCCCTGGAAAATGGCTAAATGTGAGAATGTGTGGGTAAAGCGTGGCTAGGGAGTTACCTAGAGTCATCAGAAGATTCTGGGAAGAATAATGCCTTAGAAACCAAGGCAAGAGGTTTTGTTTTTGTTTTTGTTTTTTCCTCTCTCTCTAAGAAGGAGGACACATTAACAAAATAAGAGCTACAGAGAAGAGTTTGTTGCCTCCAAACCAAAATGTTGAGTAGTTGATTGTGTCAAAGTCTGGGGCGGAGTCCACTCTGTGTTCTGATATGAACTGTCTAAGGGAACGTGGGAGGTGTCTGTAGTCACTTGTAACTCTGAGTGATGATGTCAGTGCACCAAGTGTCTCTCAACCTTCTACCTACCTAAACTTATTAGAAATTTGTCTTATGGGTATTAGTGATGAGCACACTAGACTCACACCAGATGTTGATGTCATTTCACTCAAGTTGCCTTGAAGGTGATGGTCAGAATCATAAACACACTTCCTTGGAAGGAGTTGAATGTTTTCTGATAATCTCATCTGTGTTTTTTTTTTTTTTTTTTAGACATTGTTGAGGATTAGTGGTATGTTTAATGATGTTACTGTATGAAATTTCAGATAACTAATGAGATTGTGCGGCAGATGATGGAAATGGAGGGAATGTATAGCCTGGACAAGCCTGGAGACTTTACTACCATTGTCGATGTGCAGCTCATAGCAGCCATGATTCATCCTGGAGGGGGGCGGAATGATATCCCACAGCGCCTAAAAAGACAATTTACTGTGTTTAATTGTACGCTGCCTTCAAATGCTTCTATAGACAAGATTTTTGGTATGAGTATTGTAGATACTTAATTTTTTTATTACATTTCGTAATGAATATAAACCATGCAAAAATTTACTGAAGAGCTAAAATGTCTGCTTGGAATGGAGATAAAGTATCTGAAACAAACATCTAAATAGCAACATAAAGATGACTGGTGTTTATAGCCTGTTCTAGGACTCTCAAAGATACTTAGAACCTGGTAGATGGTGGTGTTAGAAGTGAGGGAGGAATGAGGAGGTGGCTCAGTTGGTAAAATGTTAGCCATGAAAGCCAGAGGACCTTTAAAAAAGCCAGATATGATGACACACACTAGTGGTCCCTGTGCTGGGAGGTAGAGGAGGAGTATCCTGGGGTTTGCTGGACAGCCAGCCTAGACATCTTGGCAAGCTCCAGGCCAATGAGAAATTCTGTCTTGGAAAAGGTGTATGGCATCTGAGGAATAACAGTTGATATTATCTTCTGGCCTGGACACACACACACACACACACACACACACACACACACACACGGGTACACCTTTGCATGTATACACACACACACACACACACATCCACACCCAAGCACACACACATGAACAAATACCCACACTTAAGTACAGATGCGCACACACATGCCCACATATAGGTACACCTTTGCATATGTACACACATACACCCAAGCATACACTCATACATATGCACAAACACCCACATATAAGTAGATACATGCACACACACACACACACACACACACACACACACACACACACACACACACGAATGGTAAAGGAAGCTCTATGTTTTGACCTCACCTGGGTGATAGGGTTATCTGGGCTGATGACAGTACTTCCTTCCACACATCACAAGTTAACGGTAATAACTAGCACTTTGGAATGGTACCAGACTTGGCATCTGTAACATGTACTATGGAAAATTATGAACTGTAGAAGAGAGCAGCATGATTGTTTGATGTAGCAGGCTGACTGAACATCAGAAGTGAAAGGGAGAGAGTTTCAACAGAGGCAGGAACAGTCATTAATTTTTATGGGAAAACCATTAAAATCAGGCCCCCACCTTATGCCAAAGCACAAAATACAGTCCATGTAGACTAAGGACCCAGCTACGGAGGGCTGTTGGGAGGATTAAGTATGAGTCAGTACATAAACCACTGCCACTGAGCTGGGCCACGTCTGACCTAATCTTGTAATTTATTCATTAGAATAAGCATGTATCCTGTGACCTTTTAAAAAACTATATGCTTTCCATCTTCTCTTTTTTCTCCACAGGAATTATTGGCTGTGGATACTTTGATCCATGTAGAAAGTTCAAGCCTGAAATATGTGATATGATTAGTAATTTAGTCTCAGTGGGCCGAGTGCTGTGGCAGTGGACCAAGGTAACCGTGTGGCTCATTAAAAATGATGAACTGAGGTTGGAGAAATGGCTCAGCAGTTAAGATCACTCGTTGCTACAGCAGAGGATCCAGGTTCTGTTCCCAGCACCCACATAGTGGCCGACAACTGTCTGTTGACTCCAGTTATGGAAGATCTGATGCTCTCTTCTGGCCTCTGTAGGCACTGTGCACACAGTACACGGATATATACAGAGACAAACACTCATACACATAAAATAAAAATAAATAAGTCTTAAAAAAACCCCTGACAAACCCCATAGGGTACATTTTCAATGTAGCAAAAACTTACTCTGTGAACAGGCACGAATGGGAGCATTTGCTGAGTTAGTTGTGTGTATCATGAGCTTCAGACCATTTGATTTTAATCAGTGCAGTCTGCAGAAGATACGTGGGAGCACAGAGCCAGCTTAGTCAGCCAATTGCATGTTTTAAAAGCATTGGGTACCCAAATTGGGATCCCGAGCATCCATATAAAAAGACAAACATGGAGACACACGCCTGTAATTGTAGCTTTGGGAGGAATTTGCTGGCTGTATAGTCTTGCCAAATCTTTAATCTCCAATGGGAGATATTGTGCCAAAATATAAGGTAGAAAATGATAGAGAGAAGATGCCTGATATCAACCCACATGTGTAGATGCACCTGTATGCACAGCAAAAATGACTATGTATGCATCTAAATGTGAATAGTTATTGTTCTTGCCTGCATGACCGCCAGTTCATGTTCAGTTTTTGTTGTGATGGGTTTACATGTCTACATAAGCTGTATCTTAACCTATATAAACTAGTTGGGTTAGCCATCACTAGGCATGGTCTTCCCCACAGTTTGTGTGGTTCTTGGGAATTCATGGAAAAAGGACCTGTTTAAGGCTGACCAGTGGTAATACGACAAGAATTGGATTATTTGTGTATTATTCTTGAATCCATCCTGTTTAAAGGATTCCTAACTTTAAAATTTTTATGTTGCTTATTATTATTATTGCTGTCAATAGTGGGACAAAAATATGAACTTAGTTTTGATTTATTTACTCACCAGGTTTATTCCGTAATAGAATATGTGATGGCAGCTGGAGAGATGGTTAAGAGCACTGACTGCCCTTGCAGAGGATCTGGGTTTAGTTTGCAGCACCCACATGACGGCTCACAACCATCTAATAATTCCAGTCCTTGTGTGTGTGTGTGTGTGTGTGTGTGTATGGTCTGATGCTCTCTTCTGGTCTCACTGGGCACTGTATCCTTGGGGCACACAGACATACATGAAAAAGTAGAAGTGAAGAAATAATATTAAAATAGGATCTATGAGATAGAATAGTCAAGAAGACATTTCTACTCTTCATTTTTTTTTTTTAAAAAAAAAACCCTGAGAATTCAATTGAGAGTGCTAACCTTGTTTCCCATCTCCAGGTGAAGATGCTACCGACGCCGTCTAAATTTCATTACATCTTCAACCTTCGTGATCTTTCCAGAATTTGGCAAGGGATGTTAACCATAAAAGCTGAAGAGTGTGACTCGATCCCCATCCTCATGTCACTTTTCAAGCACGAGTGTAACAGAGTGGTTGCAGACAGGTGTGCCCCCGAGCCCTGAAGTTTATACACATGACATGAGAAACTAGACCTCGTTAATCTAAGCTTCTAGATTAATTCTTGCTTTACCTACTCAGATCCATGGAATAAGGATTATTTGTCTCAAATGTGTGGTGCCGCATACACACACACACACACACACACACACACACACACACACACACACACATGCTTGTGGAGGCCAAAGGTCCATGCCTGGTGTCTTCTTCAACTCCTCTCTACTTTATTGTTTTGGGGCAAGGTCTCTCACTGACTCCATAGCTCACTAATTCAACTAGACCGACCTACCAGAGCGCTCCAGGGCCTCTCCTGCCTCTGCCTTCCTAGACTGGGTAACAAGGTGTATGCTACTATACCTGGCATTTACAAGGTGTTGGCTATTCTAACTCAGGCCTTCAAGTCTATACAGCAGCACTTTATCCACTGTATCCACTGAACTATATCCTTGGCCTGTGTGCCAATTTTCAATGAAGCTTGAAAAGTATTAGTGGTGTTTCCCATTGCCCATCAGTTTAAGGGAGTTCTCTGCGAGTTCACCCACACACTGCTGGGACAGCTCTTCTTCATGGGCCAATACAGCATCACAATTTAGTGGTGAATTTCATCTATGTATCTTCTAAAGACTCTGATCATTGCCTGGATGAAATCTCATATCATCCCACTAAAAGTTCAGCTGTCTCCCTGAGCTCCAGTTTCCTCATCTGTGATATGTGTCTGATGCCCCCAGGCTCAGGAAGCTGCAAAGTAGAGCTTGTAACTTTCCAACACCTAGGTAGAACTCTGCACTTAGCAGATAGTAGCAGTCCTCTGCTGCCTTCTGTGGCACTGTAAGTCTGACACAGTGGGGCTCACATGCCTGCTCCTCACTTGCCCTGCAAGTCATAGGGACCTGTTGGCTTCCCCTAAGCAGCAGGGCTGTGTCCTTCCTGTTACGAGCTGAAGGAGACACAGGGCTGGGTAGCAGTGGCTTCTCTCCTCTGTCTTCTTTTCAGTGCCCTGTCCTTTTCAGGTTTATAACTCCTGAAGATGAGCAGTGGTTCAATACACAACTCATTCGGGCTATTGAAGAAAACATCAGCCCTGATGTCGCATCAGCTGTTCTTCCTGAACCATACTTTGTGGATTTTCTCCGTGACATGCCTGAACCCACTGGTGATGAACCTGAAGACACCATGTTTGAAGTACCCAAAATCTATGAATTGGTACTTATTTTCAGCTTTCAGAGGTTTTCAGAAAAAAACAAGAAACAAACATCAGAACCTTTTTTTGTTCTCAGCATGGATGGGGGAGGGGCTCGTGAAGTCTTGTGTCTACTAAGGAGCCATTGACAGTTGGTGGCTACTGGAAGGGGGAGGGTCACTCTTCTTCAGGGCCCTAAGAAGCTACCAATGTTCTAGGAGATGGTCCAACACCCATGCACACACAGGCAGCACTAAATATACTCAGTGGGTATTAAAGTGAGAGATATATAGATATTGATGGATGGATGGATACATAGATGATGGATAAAGAATAAACACTGTGTACCCTACATGGAATTCAAATTTCAAAGTTCCTAGATAAAGTTTGTTTATTTATTGAATTTATTTATTGAAACATAGTCATGTACACTTGTTTATATTTTGTCTATGACTTCTTTGCAAGGACAGACTGGAGTAACTGCAGTAGAAATGATAAGGATTGCAAAACTAAAATACCTACAAGTTTAGCCATTGTGGAAGCTTGGCTAGCTTTGGCCAACAGTCCCAAGACAGGAAATGTAACTTTGAAAACATTTTGTTCACAATCTACAATCCCTAGATATAATTATTGAGAAATTGGTGTGATAAAACCTTAGTGAATTAAATAGAGACATACCATTTTCCTACTTTAATAGATGAATTTGGGGCTGGAGAGATAGCTGAGCAGTTGGAAGCACTCACTGCTCTTGTAGAGGACCTGAGTTCAGTCCCCAGCACCCTCATGGCAGTTTACAGCTCCCTGTGGTTCTGGTTCCAGGGACTCTGACACCTCTGGCCTCCAAGGGCATCTGTATACATATGGTTTAGAAACTCATTCAGGAACACACACACATGAATAAAAAAAAAAATAAGAGTGGTTGATTTAATGAAGTGAAAACAAGATTTCCAGTGAATTTGGGGAGGGGGAAGATGGTATGTCAACATAATTATAAAGTGCATGCTGAGCGAGAGAGCAATGTGTAAGCACAGTAGGCAGGGCTTTGCTTCAGAGAAACAGCATTGTGGATTTGTTCACATAAGCGGCGTGAAATTTCTGTGCATTTTCAACAAGCTGAAGGATTAAATCACAGACTAAACACAGAGAAAAGATACTTGTTACATCAAAAAAAAATTGGCTCTTAAATATTATTATTTTTTCTCTTATCTAGGTGCCAAGCTTCGAATTTCTGAGTGAAAAACTCCAGTTTTATCAGAGGCAGTTCAATGAGATCATCAGAGGGACGTCTCTCGACCTGGTGTTTTTTAAAGACGCAATGACACACCTAATTAAGGTTCTGTGGACTATTTCCTGGTGTATGTGAATGTTGTTAAAAACATAGCTTCTTAGGTAAATGTCCTGTGAGAGCATCCATCCTACCAGGCAGCGCCGAGAAGAACAGCCACGGTTGCGCCAGCTGTTCGTGAAAACAGATTATTAAGAACCCCTTAAACCCACTTACACAGCAGCATGTGTTGCCCAAGGGCAGATGGATTTTAAGCCCCTCGCATTCTGATCCTGAGTACTTCACATTCACAGAGGATTCTTGAGCATCCTGTAAAGAAATGCCCCTTCTTGGAATTATGCTGAATGATTGTGTGTATGTGCCCAGCTCACCAAGAGGCCAGGAGGATGGTGGGTTCCCTGCTCTGTCATTCTTCACTTTATTTCTTTGACACAGGATTTTTCGCTGAAACTGGATCTCTGGCAGCCACCCATATCAGGCCATCCTCCTGTCTCTGCCCTCATGATGCCAGGCATCTGTGTGATCATTGTTCCTGGCTTTTCACATGGCTTCTGTGATTTGAAAATATTTATTTATTTTTATTTCATGGGAATTGGTGTTTTGCCTGCATGTATAACTATATAAGGGTGTCAGATCTGGGAATTACAGACAGTTGTTAGCTGCCATGTGGATACTGGGAACCAAACTCAGGTCCTAGCATTATTAGGGGAGAGTCTAAAGCAGTCTGGAAACCCGTGGTCGGACTTTGGCCCTGTTAGTGCAAGAAAATGTAGACATTTGCATCCATTTTTCTGATAAACACTCTTATTTCAAAAATAGATTTCTCGGATAATTCGAACTTCCTGTGGGAATGCCTTGCTGGTGGGTGTTGGCGGCTCAGGAAAGCAGAGCCTCTCAAGATTGGCCTCTTTTATTGCGGGGTATCAAATATTTCAGATAACATTAACCAGGTAAGATGGGATAAAACTTAATGATGTGTTACCCTGTGGTTAAATGTTTATGTTTTAAAACATAATGCTATGGTGTATTATTTTACCATATTTAATTTTTTTTTATTATTTAGTGTCCTTACGTGTATGTATACATGTGGGCATGCCAAAGCATTCAGGGACTGTTTTCTTTTACCATGTGGGTCCTGAGGGATTGAATTGAGGTCATCAGGCTTGATATCAAGTACCCTTAACCACTAAGCCTTCTTTCTGGCCCCCTATTTCTAAGTAAAATTTCATATATAAGAAGATATATACAGATTATGGATAAAGTACAGCCACAGCCACAGACCTGCATGATGACAGCATCTGTTGATTTGCCAGCAAGGGTGTGGGGCATCTTATAAAATCATATCCATTGGTGAAGAGCTACAGGCAATGGCTGCAGAGAGACAGAGAATCAGTTTCACCAGGAATGGACCTTCTGATAGATTATAATGGTTAGGCCCAAACACACTTGTGTAAGAGTAACACTAAATGACAGGTGGTGTGTGTGTGTGTGTGTGTGTGTGTGTGTGTGTGTAAGGGGCATAGAGGAAAGAGAGAATAATAATTATAGTAGAAGAGATAACACTGAGAGCATGAAGGGGGAGGGAGAGAGAGAGAGCTGGAGATGATGGGAATACAGTTATATATGAAATTCTCAATAAATAACTGGCACAAATTATGCTAAATAGAAATTAGTTAAAAAGTTTTAATAGAAATTAGTTAAAACTTTAAAAGCATCTTAAAAGATATACTGCAGACTTTTCTTGAGATAACTGGAAAAGCTGCCATCACGGAGCTTGCCTTTCAGTGGCTGGCTGAGCCATAACTATCTTCTTAAGTGGGCTGTGTCCTCCTTCCAGCTGGTAGAGACTCCAGCCCCGGCACTTCTTCCCTTGTTGGTACTGAGCCTGGTACTGGATGTATCTGGGTCTATGATCCCAGTGGGTGGCCTTGTCATTTGCATTAGGACACCTCTTTATGTGGCATTTCTTTACTATTCTTGTTATCAATTTACCCATTAGATTCAACACTTCAGATACAACACTTCAGAACAGGCCTGTTGTATGACTGTATATCGGAATCACTACCCGTGGCATTTGCGTCTAGTAGGAAACAGGGTGGATAGGAAAAAGCACAGGATCTTCCATTTTCAAAATCAGCAACCCCCTCATTACAGTTATCACGATTACTCAGGTCGAATTGCATAATGTATCTGTAGGCATTCTCTGTATCGAGCCACTGAGAGAGCTGTGCAAATGGCTACAATATATAATTTGTTACTAATTTTATTCTTAATTTATTGTGACTTCTCTACCCTGAAAACCAAACTCATCCAGATTTCAGATTAGTTTTAGATATTAGATGTATATTCACCTGGACAATATCTGTTGATTAGGATGGTTCATATTCGTTTTCCTTTCCCATTATTATTTCCGGATCTCTTCCATTAAATTCTCCATCAATCTCTGTTCTTGAGATGTATAGAACATACTTGTTTTGAACGGCAACACTTAGTTCTTTATCTCTACTCCCCATGTTTTCTGGCAGACACCATTACTCAGTATGTGTTGGAGCCAATGCAGACTTTTTGCTCTAATTATCACGGTTTATTACTGCGTCTTGAGATAAAATATGACTATATATGTTAATGTGTTACTTTTGAATTTATGTGTGTGCCTACTTGTCTGTATGCTCAAGACATGAGTGCAGTACCCACAGAGGCCAGAGGAGGATGTCAGGTCCCCTGGAACTGGAATTTCAGGCAGTTTTGAGCTACCTAGTAGCAAGGAATCAAACTTGGGTCCTCTGCTAGAGCAGCAAGCACTCCTAACCACTGAGCCATCTCTCTAACTTCATTGAGATCTTCCAACAACCATCTGTTGCTTCTCTTCTAGGTCTTACAATGTCAACAATCTCATAGAGGACTTAAAGAATCTGTACAAAGTTGCCGGAGGGGAAGGCAAAGGGATCACCTTCATCTTTACAGACAATGAGATTAAAGATGAGGCGTTCCTAGAATACCTTAATAACTTGCTGTCCTCGGGGGAGGTGGGTCTTGGAGAGGGACAGCTCACCGTGAGAAAGAGTGTGTGTGTGTGTGTGTGTGTGTGTGTGTGTGTGTGTGTGTGTGTGTGTGTATGCGTGAGAAAGAGAAAAAGATGGGGGAGAAAATGCATGTACCCACACCCAGGAGAGTGTGTGTGGATATATGTGCACGTGTGCATTTGCATGTGAAACTTCCAGGACATTCAGTCACCATCTACCTTTTGTTTGTTTGTTTTGGGCAAGAGCTTTTTCTGGTGTGCCTAGGGTTCTGGCTGATTGAGCCCCAGGGATCTGCTGGTCTCCTCCATCTCCCCATTGCTGAAATTGCAAGCATGTGTCACTGTGCAGGGCTAACATAGGTGCTGGGGCAACTCAAGGCCCCATCCTTGGATTATGTCACAGCCGGCTTTTGTTAGTTTTTAAAGTGTGGGATCCGGAGAATGAATTTAAGCGTTCACACTTGCAAGGCAAACACTTTGCCAACTGAACCATCTCCCCAGACCTTAAATCCAAATTTCATTTGTGTAGGAAGAACAGGAACTTTATAAAAGCAAGACTGCTTTGCATGCATCTTTGACTTGAGAAATGAGATTTGGATACACACGATGTAGTAGGTTATTTCATTTTATTTTTGTGTTTGTGTGAAATGAATGCTGCCTACCTCCATAATTTTTGTATATGTTTTATTCCATCTTAAACACAGTTCCTGGCTTATCCTTTATCTTCAGCTTGGTCCTGTGCTTTATTTTATTGTCCTGCCTATTTACAGTTGGGAGTGTAATGGTTGCATGAATTTTGTTTGCTGGAAGTGGGTGGTGTGGGTTCTTGCATTACTGTTTCCCATGGCTTCCCACCTTTAGTTCTTCATTAGAAGGCCAGCAGAACTCCCCACATAATTGTCCTAATGGCTGAGATTTATAGTAAGGAAACCCTTGAGGAACCAATGTCCAAGTGTCCTGTGATTTCCCTGAGTGGCCATATAAAATATGCCTTCCCTTCAGGAAGAGGTGCTGACCTGTGTATCCCATGCTGTTTGCTCAGGGGATGTTTCTGCTCAGGGGAACCTGTGTGGAATTCTGAATCAGAAGATCTAACTATCCACAACTGTCTGGATGCCCAGAAGAAAAGCAGGCCTTTACCATACATTGGCAGTGCATGAAATAAATAGTTTAAGCTCAGGGGAAATACCTTATCAATTAGTAATGGAAGAGATATACCCAAAGCCAAGTTCCCAGATACCAGCCAATGGGAAGCCCCCAAAGCACTCACTCCTCAAGCTCAGACCTGCCACTGCAGACTCTGGCCAGCACACTGGTTGATTATTGATGCTTGATGGGACCAGGGCTAAGTAAGATGTCCCAAGAGTAGTGTTGAGAAGACCAGCCAATCACTGGATACTTGAAAGCGGTGATTGGAGGGGTGGAGAGGGGGCCGTTCTTAGATTCCCCAGGGAGAGGGGAGCATTGTGAATTGCTCTTGATTACTGTGCTCACTAAAAGAGTCTTGATAATGTCTGGCAAACTTGGCATGTGGCTGAGGAACAGCAGGTAGAGAGTATTGGTGGCAGCTGCGTGTGTGTGTGTGTGTGTGTGTGTGTGTGTGTGTGTGTGTGTGTGTGTGTGTGTAAGGGGGTGGCTAACCAGATGTACAGCAGTGGGAAATGATCAGTTATTTAAAATACATATTACTTCTTCAATTTCTTGTATGTTCCTCAAAGATCTCCAATTTGTTCGCCCGAGATGAGATGGATGAAATCACCCAGGGTCTGGTGTCAGTGATGAAGAGGGAACTGCCTCGCCACCCTCCCACCTTTGACAACCTGTACGAATACTTCATTTCCAGGTCCAGGAGGAATCTGCATGTTGTTCTGTGCTTTTCCCCAGTAAGTCTTCATTCTTAATGGAGGTGGAATCATGCATCTAATAGGTGACCATCCCGGAGGAGCTATTTGCTAAGGAACTAGCCTTTCCCTCAGGAAACTAAAATGGATTATTTCCTAATACCATGCTCCCTGGACACAAACTCAACACCAGTGTTGCCACTGAAGAATATGTGAATTATTTGGGGTTACTACTGTATAGCTTACCAATTAACAAGAGACATATTATTTGAATTGTGAAGAATTTAGTCTCACCCTTCTATATCTCCAATACGGACATAACATCAAGAGTATTCTTGATGGATTTTGCAACTTTGAGTATCTCTAGCTCACTGTGCTTGCAATCTAGCAGCCATTTGCCCCATGTGGTTACTTAAATTTTAATTAATTAAAATTATGTAAAAATAAAAATCCTGTTTCTGGGTCCTGGTAGCCCCATTTCCAGTGTTCACTGGCCATGTGTAGCCAGTGGCTACTGTGCTGAGAAACTGCTAGAAAGCATGCACATAGGACGCTCATGGGATGCTTCACTGCACAGCTCTGCCCCTGCCCCGGAAGGTCTCATTCCTCTGTAGGTTAGAGGCAGCCTGACTGTCAGAAGTCTTTTCTATATCCAGTTGAGTTTTCTCTGCTCCTGCCTTGTAAAATGAACCCAGACCCTCTACCCCTCACACAGCTTCCCAGACACATGGAGGAAGTCTCTGTTGCCTCTTCAACTGCTTCCCTAGAGGAGCCACTGTAGTAAAAAGCTTCTGGCCCGGACTTTCCTGCCTAGCCCTGAGGTTTGAATTGGCTCTCAGCCCCAAATTATCACACAAAGGCTTATATTAATTTCATGCTGATTGACCTATGGATCAGACATATTGCTAGCTAGCTTTCTTCTTAATTCAATCTATTTCCATTAATCTGTTTAGCCATGTGGCTTGGTACCTTTTCTCAGGGCAGCATGGTCGACTTCTTTCCTCTGCTGCCATCTCTCCTGATGTCTCTCTCTGCTGGTATCTCTGCTCTGCTCTTCCTGTTCCCAGAGTTTTCTTAGTCTGGTAGCCCCACCCACACTTCTTCTCTGCCTTCTGCTAATCAATGTTTTTATTAAATCAGTAGATGGTACAGTTGTTTAGAATGTAACAGAACATGATCCCACTACAAACCACCTCTTCCTTAAGCTCAGAGCCTAAGCCACCAGTACTCAGCAAGTCAATTAAAGAGACAAATTACTAGTGAACAACAGAAAAGGCAGATTTGTTCAGTGTTATCACGTTGGAAGAAAGGACCAAGGGGCCTAATGACATGCCCTCAAGTCCATCTTCTCCAAGTCCTGTCCTGAGATTTGAGCTTAGATAGAAGGCAAGAGCTGGGCATAGCTAAATAGTCCTGTGAAGATGTGATCCTGCCCACTGCCATTGTCTGGGCTACAGTGTTTCTCGCAAGGTCTCTGACAGGATTGTATGAGGTCTCTTCCTGGAGACAAGTTCCTTCTCTCATGGCTCCAGGCTTCAGCCTTTCCTTCATACAGCCTGACACTCCAGGAATCTTCTGATTTCTTAGAGTCCATTGTTTCAATAGGTAGCCCATGGGAGGGCTTAGAAGATCCTCTGTCCACCCAGGACTGTCAGACTTGTACCTGCTCCAGTGTCTAGGCCTCCCTTGTCTCTGTCCTCTTGCCAAGAGTTCTCATTATCAGCTTGTCCCTTTCTTCTTAGACGATAGCTCTTAGACTTGCACCCGTTAGACTGGCAGCCATTTCCCCAGGACAGGGAAGAGATTAGTACTGCACCTTCCTTCAGCGAAGTACTTCTTGGGCTGCTGCTGCCCACATCAGCATCACGCTGATGGCCCAGGGTGTGACGGCCAGGTGTCTGTCTCTCTGTCCATCTGACACTCTTCCTTCTGTGTTTCTCATGTCTTCTGACCTTGCTCTCCACAGGTTGGTGAGAAGTTCCGGGCCCGGTCCCTGAAGTTCCCCGGCTTGATTTCTGGCTGTACCATGGACTGGTTCAGCCGCTGGCCCAAGGAGGCTCTGATTGCCGTAGCTTCCTACTTCCTTTCCGATTATAACATCGTGTGCTCCAGTGAGACCAAGAGGCAGGTTGTAGAAACCATGGGACTCTTTCACGACATGGTTTCTGAGAGCTGTGAGAATTATTTCCAAAGGTACGCAAGATTACAGAGGCTCGGCAGCTGTGAGAATTATTTCCAAAGGGAAGGGATATTGCATAAGTTCTGTAGCTGCTGGACCTGCAACCACAAAGTTCTTTCCAAAGAGGAATCAAATGTAATGACCAATAAGCATCTCTTTGCATAGCCTGATCGCGCAGGCCCAGCCACACCACATTTTTCTTGCATTGATTTCCTTGTGATTAAATAATGAGAAGATGCCAGATAAATAAGATTTAAAAATTAACTAGGGGCCATACTTTTAAATACCTCCTTACCCTCCAGGACTCCAAAGCAGATGCTTAATGAATCATGGTTTCATTTGCTTAATTTTGTTTTGAAAATGACCTAAATAATTCCTTATAAACGGTTTGAAATGAGCTTCGCATCCCAATGTATTATTTATTCTGATTAAGGGAGGGCACTGTTTTTAAGTTTCTTTATTGCCTTATGTTGAGGGAGCATTTTAGGTTTGGCATTTGCATAGCTGAGTCTTATCAAAGCTTTTCTGGCAATTAATTATGAAACAGGACTTTAATTGGGTGCAGGAGAAACACTCAGTAAGAACAGCCATGGTCTGCTCATTCTGAGTAAGCTGGCCTCAAAATCGTAGCGTTTCCTTGCCTTACAATGGGAGCCAATGGGTAAGGACTAAAGTAGGGTCTGCAGGGACCTCCAGATTATTAAGTTCCCTGCTTAGGGTTAGTGGGTGGCCTTTGTGAGGTGCAGACCCTGCTTAAACAGCTATGCCTATTTGTTTGTTTGTTTGTTTCTGTGCAGAGTCAGGACTGGGACTTTTGAGGGATGTCCCTGCCTTGAAGTGTTTGTTTATGCCAACCCCTACTTTTTTGCTAGAACCATGCTCAGACAGTCTCTCTTAACTGATTGTGTTTTGAGGACTCTCTGGAGTCAAGGGGCATGGATCCTCACAATTAGGCAGAACGTTATTTCTTCTGCTGCTATCAACCAGCAACATCAATTTTCTTTTATTTTTCACACTACCACAGAATGTATTTCTTGAGTTTTGAAAATTTTGCTACATCTTTCAAACTTTTCTCATTCTCTTAAGTTGAATGGTTTCTACAAAATGATTTTCCAAAGTGAATGCTTTCACAAAATGCTCCAGCAGTAGTTACATACATGTCCACTCTAAACAAACAGAAGGAAAAACCAGAGCAATCAAAAGAAACATTGAAAATGTTTAAAAAAAAAAAAACCCTCAGAACTCCAGAGCTGAGCCTTTAAGTCCCAAGTGTAAAACTGTAGAGTCTAGACTGGTAGCTGAGTTTCTCTGACATAAAATCACCCCCTTTTGCTTACTTCTGTGGTTATTATGATAACTAAAGTGCAGAGCCCACAGTGAGTTGAATCCCAAGTCCAATGTAGCTATTTAGACTTGAAAGCCAATTCAGCCAGACAATGGAGAGACTGGTCTTGTCATGAGCAGCAAGCAACAGCTAAGTGACAATGAATGACAGATCACATTGGCATCAGCTCCGCTGTCCCCCCATCTGTCCAGAAACTTCTTGTTGACAGAGCATGCTCACATATGCTAATTTATTTAATCTTATCTAACCTCTGATAGGGTTAAGGAGCATCCTTCCCTCTGTACCATGTCAGAGTCAGGTCCAGAACCTCTTGAGGGCAAAGCCACAGACAGATACATCCTGTGTTTTCCCATGACCCTCTGAGATGCCAGGTACTTCCCATAGCTTTCACAGTGGGTATAGCATACAGGATATATCACAGAAAAATAGAAGAGTGACCAGGGGGCTCTTTTTATATTCCATTTTCAGATATCGCCGGAGAGCCCATGTAACTCCCAAATCATATCTCTCATTTATAAATGGTTATAAAAACATCTACACTGAAAAGGTGAAATATATCAATGAACAAGCAGAGCGGATGAATATTGGTAAGAGGGATGACCAGTTTGTCCTTTTTAGAATTCATTTGATGGCAATGCCAGCATCTTATTGAATGAGTATCATTGTGTTTTAAAAATTAGGTATATAAGTATGTGGCTGTGTGTGTGTGTGTGTGTATGACTATATGTGAGTATGTAACTGTGTATGTGGCTGTGTGTGAGTATGTAACTCTGTGTGTGTGTGTGTGTGTGTGTGTGTGTGTGTGTGTGGCTGAGTGTGAGTGTAACTGTATGTATGGCTGTGTGTTTATGTGGCTATGTGTAAGGATGTAACTGTGCATGTGGCTGTGTGTGAGTATGTAACTCTGTGTGTGTGTGGCTGTGTGTTTATGTGGCTGTGTGTGAGTATGTAACTGTATATGTGGCTATGTGTGAGTATGTAACTGTGTGTGTGTATGTGTGTATGTGCCTGTGTGTGTATATGACTATGTGTGAGTATGTAACTGTGTATGTGGCTGTGTGTGAGTATGTAACTCTGTGTGTGTGTGGCTGTGTGTTTATGTGGCTGTGTGTGAGTATGTAACTGTGTGTGTGTATGTGTGTATGTGCCTGTGTGTGTATATGACTATGTGTGAGTATGTAACTGTGTGTGTGGCTGTGTGTGAGTATGTAACTCTGTGTGTGTGTGTGTGTGGCTGTGTGTTTATGTGGCTGTGTGTGAGTATGTAACTGTGTGTGTATGCGCATGTGAGTGCAGGTGCATATGGAGGTCAGAAGAAGAAAGTGAATCCCTTGGAGCTGGAGTAAGGAATTTGTGAGCTGCCCTCTGTGGGTGCTGGGAATGAACTGAGGTACAGATTGGTCACCTAAAGAGCCATCTTTCCAGCCCTAAATGCTCATTCTTAAAATAGTTGCTTTGGTGTTTTGAGACAGTATCTCCTATAGTCTACATGACCATGTCTTTGTTCAACCCAAATATTAATTTGATTATTAAAAATAGGTCATGTTAACAAATGTCCTTTGATTGACTTGGTAAAAACTAGATAGTTGTGAGCAGAGGCCTTTTCTTTCCCTAGAATCATGGCTAATGGCTTTTAGCCCCTGGTGTGAGTCACTGTTCCTGAGTGCTACTACTGATCAGGAAAAGCCATCTTTTGGGAAAAAGCATAACTGAAACAAGATAAAACCAGGCTGGGGAGCTGGCTCAGTGGGTAACATGCTTGCTGCACAAGCCTGGTGACCTGAGTTCAGATCCCCAGCTCCCATGAGAAAAGCTGGGCATGTAAGAAAAGTGATTGGTCTTGTCTAAGGAGAGGCATATTTCTGTCCATCGTGAGCCGTGCTGTGTTTGGTGTGTGGTCTTATACATAGTCAGTAGTGAAGACATACCTGATGTGAGGGCCTGTCCGTGTGTGTCCGTAAAGGTCTTGACAAGCTGATGGAGGCGAGCGAATCTGTCGCTAAACTCTCACAGGATCTCGCTGTGAAGGAGAAGGAACTGGCCGTGGCTTCTGTGAAAGCAGATGAAGTGAGTTTACACATCCTCCCCCCCTCAACAAGGAATATCTCCTCATATGTAAAAAGCATTTTTTACACTGTATGTAATTCTCACACAATTGATTAAAACTCTTAAAAAATATTTCAAAACTTTACTAAAATAAATAGAACATAAACCTACAGACTAGGCGTGGTAAGAGAGCATACAGGGACATCCTCTGTCTGGTCTGGAATATTCTTTTTTCTCTCTCTCTACCCAAGCTCTTGCTCTCACTCATCTGTGGACTTTCTCCTTAACTCTGTGTCATAATAAGTCTTATCTTTAAGGTCCTTTCATATTCTAATTTTCTAGAGAAGCCAAGGCTCATTTTTTTTTTTTTCTGAGTAAGGAAAAGGCTAAGGGGGGAGTGGAAATGAACAAAGACCAGAAGGCCCCTCCCAAGGTGACGGGACCCTCAGCGGCTCATTTGTGTCCAGGCACCTCTTCCAGACTACTTTCAAAACCTCAGAGTCAGTTAGAAAGTGGCAACCTCGTAATGAACCCACAGCCAGTTGATAAATTGAGTGGTACTCTAGACAAGCATTGTTCCAATGTGCATCAAAGACTCACAGCAAATGAGCTATATTATTATTATTATTGGAGCCCAATATGGCTTTTTACTTTACTCCATTGTGCTTGATTGTTTTAATTATCTAGAGGATCATAGACCAGAAACACTGGTTTTATGAAATCTTACATTTGTTTATATATACTCTTAAGTTTATGATAGCTCAGAAAAATGGAGTATCACAAGGTATTGCAAGGAACTCCTTTTAAAGATTTAATTTTTAATTGTGTGTGTGTATATATGTGTATCTCTCTCTCTTTCTCTCTCTCTATATATACACACACATGCATGTATATGTTCACATGTGTGCAATACCTGTGAAAGCCAGAAGAGGGTGTCTGATTGTCTTCTGGAGCTGGAGTTACAGATGATTGTGAAACACCTAATGTGAGTGTGTTGGAACTGAACTCAGGTCCTCTGAAAGAATAGTCAGTCTTCCTAACTGCTGAGCCATCTCTCCAGCTCCCACAAAGTACCTCTTAATGCACATTAAAATATAGGTGACTTGGAGAACTTTGCTCTTATTTCCTTGTTTTATGCTCTACTGACTAAATTTATCATGGATATACATCTATCTGCTTTACTTTAGAGGGTTTGATATACTCTCTTTACCAGGTCTTGGCAGAAGTCACAGTGAGTGCCCAGGCTTCAGCAAAAGTGAAAAATGAAGTCCAGGAGGTAAAAGACAAAGCCCAGAAAATCGTGGATGAAATTGACAGTGAAAAGGTGAAGGCGGAGACCAAGCTGGAGGCAGCCAAACCTGCCCTGGAAGAAGCAGAGGCTGCCCTGAATGTGAGCACCGCCCCCTTTTCCCTCCTGGGACGAATCCTAGCTGGTGCAGGGTTTCATTACGTGGAATTTACCCTGGACTTGTCATCAGGAATCGGAGTGGCATTCTTACTTTCATTAATAACCTCATCTACAGACATCTGCCTCCATCGGCTTGGTTTCCTCGGCTGCAGGGTTTAATGTGCAGTCGGTTCTTATCACCTGTTGCTTTCTTTCCTGAACCAGCCTTCCATGAGAGCTGGGAAACAGCAACAGCAGACAGTGGCCTAACTGGGGGTGTCTAATCTTTTGACATGAGATATAACATTGTCATCTGTAGATATGTCGGGCTGCATTCAAACCTGTCCTGGGACACATGTAGCTAGCTGGGTGTGATAGATTCAGATTACATAGACAGCCTTATCCTAGACACTTCTGCAGGGAGCCTTGCTCCAAACATATCTGACAACCTGGAACAGATGTGTGAAGTTGGCACAGTGAAGAAACTTTGATCACTTGGCCCCAGATAGCCTGGGCCATTTTTATTTGTACAGTTGCAACAGTTGGCAAAACAGTTTTACAACCAACTTTGTTTCCTTATGTTTCTAATAATGGTTACAATAATTGCCAGTTGTCCCTTGACCTTATTCCCAACTTTCCCATCAGTAACCGTTACTTAGTTGATTCATAGCTCTAATCTTAGAAGCATAAAAACACTGTTGCAAATGACAAAGGAACTTTTCTAACTAGGCACACCTACAGTAGGACAGTGCCCAGTTGGCAGCATTTGCAGTTACAGCGTCATAAACAGTGAGAGATATTTTGTCTCTAGTGCTTGGTATTTACATCTGGTATGGTCTGAATTCTCACAATCAACTCACCAGCCAAAGCTGCATCAATTCATTCTACACTCTGTACCACTCTCTCCTCAGGGGATATACTAGGTTTTTTCCCTATCGTCCTATAAACAATGTAACTTAGACACTTACTAATAGTTGGCATTGCTTATCTTTTGTTCTCCTGTGGCCTTCCTCTAAACTTCCTACAGTATTGCCACAAGCTATTAGAAATGGATTTCTATGATTCTGCTTCACTCCCTATTCTTAGACGGTTCCCATTAACTCCTGACATCACTACTTATCAGCATTTCTCCTAGACTCTTGTGGTTGAAATCATTCACTCCTGAACAGTTATGCAAATTTGTAATATTATCATGAACTACTGTGACTCTTTCCAACTAGTCACAGGGTGTGTTGAAAAGGCAACATCCTGTTCCTAAGAAGCCTGAATTCATGGTCATACTTGAAACATCAAAGGCTTTAGGGTTGAATCAGGTCTACTGTATATTTTTAACAACATCCCTTTTGGCTCACCCAGAGGAGAGTTTTCGGGGGGGGCAGTTTTCCCTGTGTAACAGCTATTTTACCTGCAGCTCTGGGAAAGTGAAGCTAGAGGCACCAACAATATGGTTTGTATAATGAAAGCAAAGAGAGCAGGCGGTACATGTGCTCCTGGGGTCATGTCCAGAATTATGCAGCCGACTGTCCATCTGTCTTGCCAGATGGGTCAGGCTCTTCAGGGTCTTGCCACAAGGAGAATTTGTTTGTACTTCATTGTTTGTTGTCCCTGAAGAAGTCACATGGCTCCTGTCAGATGTACCTAAATGTCTTATACCCCTCCGTCTTTCAGGGCTGCTTTTCCTAACCTCCATTGCTCCATCACAGCCATCTTTGACACTGGGCTCAACCTTCCCTCCTCCAGAAGGTTTTCAGTTCTGAGCTCTGCTTTGTTTTGCGATTGCCCTATGTCTGTGTCACGACGGAGATCCCACTTGTGTTTTCTTTGCCTTCTTTGGGAGATTATGAAGGCAAGGCAGTTTTTGTTTGCTCGATTTGCTTTATATAGAAAAATGTCTGTGGGGGCTGGAGAGATGGCTCAGCGGTTAAGAGCACCATCTGCTCTTCCAGAGGACCCGGGTTCGATTCCCAGCACCCACATGGCAGCTAACAACTGTCTGTAGTTCCAGGCAAACACCAAGGCAAATAAATAAATAAATAAATAAAGTTTTTTTTTTTTTTTAAAAAAGAAAGAAAAATGCCTGTATCTGTTAAGTGGATGGCTAAATATATGGTAATCATTTGATTCCATGCCCAGGACATGCTCCCTATTCCCTTGATGGGTCATGTGATGACATGGAAGAGCAGCCGCTGAACTGGATGAATCCTAAGGCATTCTATTGATCTTGCTTTCCTTGTCTTTCTTTCTTGGATGTCAGGTGTATTAGTCATATTTCTGTTGCTCTGATGAAATACTATGACCTGGACAACTTATAAAAGAAAGAGTTTAACTGAGTTTGCAGCCCTAGAGAGCTATAGTCCATGATGGTGGAGCGAAGGCTTGTGACAGGCAGCTGTGTCAGTGGCTGAGATCTCACACACCAGTCCACAAACAGGAAGCAGAGAGCACATTAGGAATCCACTGACTCTTTTGAAACCTCAAAGCCCGCCCCCAAGAATGCATCTCCTCCAGTGAGACCACACCTCCAAGTTCTTCCCAAACAGTTCAAACAACTAGGGACCAAGTATTCAAGCATATGAGTGTATGGGGGCATTTTCATTCAAACCATCACACAGACAGTGTCTTCATCTAAATCTGACTTACAGCTCCTCTGCATATTTGCGTAAATAAGCTTTATACTATAATAATTTTTCTTGTTTCCATGAAGTTTCTCCCCCTTTGAGAAACAGGACATCCCTAAAATAAAAACTAAAAAGGAAGGTTTCTGATATTCAGGGCTTTGTCTCCTATCTCTTTAAAAATGTTTTTTCTTCATGGTGTATATGTGTGTGTTATATGCACATGTGCACATATATGTGTGCACAGGAATATGCATAGCTACATGTACATATGTATGGAGACCAGAATTTTGCATCAGGTGTCTTACTCGGTAATTCTCCATCTCATTTTTTTGAGGCAGGGTCTCTCCCTGAACCTGGGGCTGATAAGCTAGCAACAAGCTCCTGAGATCCCCTGCCTTTGCGTCCCCAGTGCCAGGATGCAAGTTGTTTAAATGTTGCATACCAATTACATTAGCAGATGTCTGGGCGGTGAGCACTGAGTGGTAGTGATCACTCACATGTGTCCCAGTGATCAATGACTGGCTTTAAGTCGGTCAATTTAAGGGGCAACAGAGCAGAAATAAAGGCCAGTAAGCAGAACCTAACCATGAAGGAGCCATTACATAGAAACCTTAGAATTTGATCCCTTGAGGAGATTAATATTAGGAACTGGAAGATGAAATATGTTTTGACTGTTTCCTGCTTTAATCATTTAGAGGTATTAGGTTTTCATATGTAAGTCTGTTAATACCACTCAGGAAAAAATTATATTGATTCTTCTTCCCAACTACAGACCATCAAACCAAATGACATTGCCACGGTCAGGAAGCTGGCCAAACCACCTCATCTGATTATGAGAATCATGGACTGTGTGCTGTTACTGTTCCAAAAGAAAATTGACCCTGTTACTATGGACCCAGAAAAGCCTTGCTGCAAACCCTCATGGGGAGAGTCATTAAAGGTAAGAAAAACTTTTGTAAGTCTTGTGAGGTATACCAGATGCTCTAGGATATGATGAGTCAGCCAGACAAGTTGGCAGATTACAACCAGCTACTCTGTATTTAAGAGTTTGCCTTGAACATCATGTTACTCAGTATTTTTTCCGTCATCACTGCCATATAATACAGTAAAGGTTTGTTTGGCTCACTGTTTTGGTTTTGGGTCATGATTGATTGGTCCCGGAACTTTGGGCCTGTGGCAAGGCAGTAGCTGATTTATGGTTGAAGTACAAGGCAGAGGAAATGACTCAACTGAAACAGGAAGTGAAGGGAAGAAGAGGAAGGTCTGGGTTTCTGGTAACCTTGGTAACCCCTTTTTGGTGATTTGAATGGGAGGAGCTGGAGTTCTAATATCCTTTTGGGTTTGTTTTGTTTCTTGAATGTGAAATGTTCTCCACAGTTTATGGAAAGCTATACCCAAATTCCCCAAATATTATTTGTAAATGTTTGTTTTTATTTTAAATTAATGGCCATAGTCAGTTTCTTTCTAAGGAAAAAGAGGAGATATGATATAGAAATGATAAACCAGATAGATTATTGAACCTACTTTGATCCAAAAAAACAGCTGTTAGTCTCAAAATACTTTACATTGGTATAGATGTTGGCTTAATGATACAAATTTAAGGTCAGTTTTGTTATACTGTGTGTATATTTCTACTCTGTATTATGTTTATGCAATTCCTTTAAATTTGCAGTATATAATTAAGAAATACTGATTAATAGTCATCTACGGTAATAAAACTTATAGTCATGTTAGTTAGTTCTTTTAGATATATAAAGATATAATTAGATAGGTACTGTTCAAACACTTCAAAGACTTGCAGAATATGGCATTTAAAGTATTTTAAGAGCTTAGACTTTTCTGGACAGTGAGACAGGTCTGCTCCTGGCAGCACCAATCTACTTTAAGAGGATGATGGACATCGAAGAAACTCCATATGGAATTTACTTTCTTTGTGACAAAAGTTAGTCATTGGACAAGAAATTATTTTTGCCTCAGCTGCCTGACAGTATGCAGTATAAACTGGACATGCAGGATCCATAGGAAAGTGACCTCTGAACTTTGCCAGAACAAACTGAGATGCTCCTTCAGATTCCTGCTTCACAGAGAAAACTGCCAGACATTCTGAAGGACACAAGGAGAAGCAACTGTTGAACTATGCCAGAACGGGCAGATCAGTCCTTCAAATTTCCTGCTTCACTGAAAGGTCTGCCAGAGACTCTAGGCCTGTAGGCTGAAGATGGATGCCCCAACATTACAGAAGAACTTTGGGTGACTGTCCAGGCAGCCAGATGTCTCTGTTATTTCTAGATTTTGGAAGTTGCTTGCACTTCCTGTTTACTTAGGTAATATTATATCCTTCTGTGGTCTTTGATGAATATTAGTTATAATTGTAGTTTTCTTTAGTTATAATCAAAGGTAAATTAGATGTGAAACTTTGGAATCACAAGGATAAGATACATAATAGAATATTTTTTAAATTTTGCTAAATGCAAATAGACTAGATATTGTAACTGTGACTCTTGCTTGATGGCTTCCTTTTTGTTTAGACAGAAAATGGGAAGTGATGTGGGATGTCTTTCTGTATGCTGTGAATATCATTGGTTAATAAAGGGACTGTTTTGGCATCTTAGAAGTAGGCAGGAAATCAGAAGGTAGATAAAGGGGAAGGAGGGCCGAGTCAGACAAAGACGTCAGTAGACACAGAGGAAAGAAGACAACAATGTTGCTCTGAGAAAAGGTACCAGGCCATGTGGCTAAACAAGGTAAGAATCATGGGTTAGTTTAAGAGTAAGAGCTAGCTAGCAATATGCCCAAGCCATAGGCCAAACAGCGTGTAATTAATATAAGCTTTTGTGTGATTATTTGAGACCAAGCAGCTGTGGGCAGTCTATTTGGGACAGCTGTGGTTCCAATCTTGGGGCTAGTTAGGGCCAGAAACTTCATATTACACATTTGAGTACTTGGTGCCAAGCTGGTATCTCTGACTTGAAACATCATTTAGACTTTAGGAAGTGGAGCCTTGTTAGAGGAGATGGGCACTGGTGGGGGGCTTTGAGTGTGGCCCCACTTCCCAGGTGCTCTGTGCTTTCTGTCCAACCCAGAACAAGAAGCTGAGGTGTCCCAGCTGTACCCTCCTGCCACTGTGGAGCTCACTGATGCCATGCCTTCCCCAATGACATATCATACCTACCCTGCAAACTATGAACTATAACAAAGTTTCTTTTCTTTTTAAATATATATGTATTTACTTGCCATGTATATAGTGCTCTGCCTGCATACCAGGAGAGGACACCAGATCTCATTATAGATGGTTGTGAGCCACCATGTGGTTGTTGGACGTTAAAATCAGGTCTAGAAGACCAGCCAGTGCTCTTAAGACTCTGAGTCATCGCTTCAGCTCCCAACTGTTTCTTTTCTTAAGATGCCTTCACCATGTATGTATGTCACAGCAATAGACAGTGACTAACACAGCATTCAGAGCTGTATCTATCTCCATAATCTAACACTTTCACCAGCCCCACCCACCAAAAGGTTTTCAAATATTTAGCAAAATTTAAAAAGGATCTACTAGCACCATGGTTACTGGAAGCCTTTGGCATACTGGCCTGTGGTGGTTTGAATAAAAATGATACCCATAGGCTCATATATTTGAATGCTTAGTCACCAGGGAATGGAACTGTTTAGAAGGATTAGGATGTGTGGCCTTGGGGAGTATGTGAGCAGGCAGGCATGGTGCTGGAGCAGTAGCCGAGAGCCCACATCTTGGGATACAAGCTCAAGACAGAGATCAATTGAGAATGATGTGGGCTTTTAAAATGTCAAAGCCTGCCCCCAGGAAAACACCTCTTCTGTCAAGGCCACGCCTCCTAATCCTTCCCAAACAGTTCCATCAACTAGGGACTGAGTACTGAAATATAGGAGCCATTTTCATTCAAACAACCACAGTTGAGAAGTGCATACCAATGCAGGAAGGCAGGATTTCTTTTCTCCCAGCCTGAGAGATTGCCATGCTGTCTTGCAGCTGATGAGTGCAACAGGATTCCTGTGGAGCCTGCAGCAGTTCCCCAAGGACACCATCAATGAGGAGACCGTTGAGTTACTGCAGCCCTACTTTAACATGGAGGATTACACTTTTGAAAGCGCCAAAAAAGTCTGTGGGAATGTGGCAGGCTTGCTGTCCTGGACACTTGCTATGGCAATATTTTATGGCATCAACAGGGAAGTGTTGCCTCTGAAGGTAAATTTCCCTCCTCCCTGTCAGTCAGTGCTTGGTAAAATCAATCAAAAGAATTACTGTTAGCAGACTGATGGTAATTTAGACCAATATAGGCAAATGCTTCTGTAGCCATGTTTTAATTTTATTATTTAGTCATTTATTTTCACAATTTTGTAAATTTTTTTTTGTTCCCTGGCTGGCCTGGTACTAGCTGTGTGGACCATGCTGGCCTGATGCTCACAGAGATCTGCCTGCCTGTGCTTCCCACTAAATTCCACCACATATAGATATGGTGCCTGCTTTTTTGGCAATGTTGGCAACTAAAACTAACTTGTTCTCTTTGGTTGGAAATTGATTTGTTCAGAAATAATAACCAAACTACCACAAAGACAAACTTGGCAGGTCTTTCAAAGTTCAGAAATTGGGACCTCAGTTTGCTCACACATTCTAAAACTAGGCCTAGAGAAGTTCGGATCAGCACCTAGCTGATCTCAAATACTGTATGAAGACGTGTTATAAGTAAATAAATAAATAAATAACCAAAGCTGCTCTTGAAAGGAGAAGAGTCAAGGTAGAAGATGGCTTCGCCAGTAAGTGCCTTCTTTGCAAGAATGAAGACAGAAGTTCAATCCCAAAAATTTATGTGAGAGAAAGTAGAGTAGCTGTAATTCCTGGGGGTCTGTGACCAGTTGGCACAGCTGAATGGGTGAGTTCTGGGTAAGAAGTGAGAAACCCTGTTTTACAAAACAAGATGGATAACCCCAAGGAATGACACTGAGATGGTCTCTGGCCTTATTCCCCACCCCCCAAACACACACACACACACACACACACACACACACACACACACACACACACACACACAGAGCAAAAGGAGGGAAACCAGGAAATCTTAGAAATGCAGGCAGGGTGTTACTAGGGAAGTTGTTGTGGTCCACACTCAATACCAGCAATGCTTCTCCTCTCTAGGAGAAAACAGACATTCTCAGAGAGGCAGCCAAAGCATTGGGCAGTAGCCACCCCTACCATATATACATATATGCATGCACACTCATGCTGTCTACACCTAGTTAGGGCATCTTCTGTGTCTGGGGGATAAGAATTACCCTTAGGGATTCAATGATGCATAAAACATTCCCCCAAATCCCTAGAACTCAAACTCAACCCCTTCACCCTCACTAAGCTGAATGAGTTATAAGTCTTATGTGGTTAGAAAATGACTGGGTGAACAGACTACTGCCATTCTCCATGAGAAGCCTTTTAAGACATGGCTGTCTCTTTAAACTCCTTCTACTTCATTTAAATGAAATAGAAAATAAAGTTTTAATAGAGGGAAACAATGAGATGAACCCCAAATGAAGATACCCAATGAGAACTTACTAGAAATTTAGAATTCAAAGTAAAGGCTTATAAGAGCAATATTTTTTTAAATTATTAAAAAATATGATACATAGTGAAGATCCAATTATAGTAATGCTTCATGAAAGAAATAAGATAGTATTGAATTAAATAAAACATAAAAAGGCATGAAAATCCATTTGTATCTTAAGTGGGAACCAACAAAAACATTCTGGTGGTTAAGACTGTTCTATAACATTGATCCTTGACAGATCTGAGGGGTCGGAGCCAGTTTCACATGTACCAAGCACAGCAGAGCACGTCTTTAATCCCAGATCTCCGGGGGGGGGGGAGGGCAAGAGCAGGTGATCTCTGGGAGTTTGAGACTAGCCTGGCTGACAGAATAAGAGCCTGTCTTAATAAATAAGCAAGAAACAAGTAAATAAAAAATAAAATGAGACTTTTATCAAAGAACTTTTATATAGCTCTGGCTATATATTAGTGATTAATTATTTTAAAGTTACAAGAAACAGGTAATTACCATGTGGTAGGATTTAGGAATAATGATAATAATAATAATTAAAAAAAAACCGGTTAAAGTAACTTCATTTCAAAAAACTATTTACCAAAATAACAAACCAAATTGCAGGCTTATCTAGTAGTATTTATCCTTGTATCAGTTTTAAGAGCTAAAATCCAGAGAGAGGAAGAATATTTATAAATGTATGGGAGTATTAATAAATTAAGGTGCATAAATGGTAGAACATCATGAAGTCATATCACCAGCTGAAAAAGCATTTTAAAGGAGATGGCTCAGCTGTTAAGAGCGCTGAATGCTATTTCAGAGGACCTGGGTGAGATCTCACTACCTATATGGTGGCTCACAACCCCAGTTCCAAGGGATCCAATGTCCTCTTCTCAGACACACAAGCAGGAAAAACACCCAAACCATAAAATGATTTTTTTTTATTTAAAAATATTTTAGGAATACGGGGCGAAGATTAGAGTCTATTAAGTAAAAAGAATAAAAATAACATTTAGTTAACATGGTACTTCTAAGAAAAATTAAAGTTTTTAGTCTTCCTTTGCATTTTTGCATTTTCTGTGTTTTTCATAGTGAACATTAATAATTAAAATGGAAAAATTAATAAAATATCCCCAAGACAGCCTGTCTCCCCAGTTGCGAACACTGAAACAGATGACCTCAGAAGTAGCATCTACTGCAAAAATTCTGTGATTTATGTGGTAATTTACAAGCTAAAATCATGAATGTTTCATAGCGGTTGTGTGACTCTCTGTGACCCTCTTTCCCTCCTTTCTAAGGCAAATCTGGCCAAACAGGAAGGCCGCTTGGCTGTGGCCAATGCAGAATTGGGGAAGGCCCAGGCCCTACTGGATGAGAAGCAGGCTGAGCTGGATAAAGTGCAGGCCAAATTTGATGCTGCGATGAACGAGAAAATGGTGAGATGATGAAAGCAATGTACTGGTGAAGTAGCTTTGAATTTAAATTAAATGCAGTTTTTAAGCTTTTATATAAAAGCAAGGACGTGCTTGATGTGATGTTTCAGTACATGTGTACATGTTTAAGCCAGGGCACACACTCATCTCAAATATTTTTGTTTCTCAAGAAGCCTGTTTCCTTTCATATGTGGAACCTATCTGTGATCAATTGCCACCCAGTCTTTATCTATCTATCTATCTATTATCTATTTGTGTATATGTTTGTCTATTATATATATGTTTATCTATCTGTCTGTCTATCTTATATATCTATGTATCTGTCTACTATATCTATCTACCTATCTATCTTATATGTTTGTCTGTTCATCCACATAAATATACATCTATCTGTGTATTTCTTTATCATCCATTTATTCCTATCTATCTATCTACTATCTCTTACCTGTCTATCACCTATGTATAGATGACATAAAAGCAGAAGGGAAATTTGGGGTCAAGGGAGGAACAGAACCATCAAAAGGAGAGAGGCAGCAACAGGGGAATGGATATGAGCAAAGTACAGTTATAAGCATGTATGGGAATGTCATAATAAAACCCATTATTTTGCATACTGACTGAAAAATTAATTAAAGAAATAGCATCATTTTTAACCTTTATTGTTTCCTGGAAAATATTTAGTAGAGATAATACTATAATTTATACAACTTTAGAGTTTTTTTTTAAATAAAATTTCCTTGAATTTTAGCCTCATTTAATTTTTATGTAATTGTTCATTTTAGAGACAGTTTTTTGCACCCATTTTTTTTCTCTGCTTAGCCTAACCAAAGATGATCTTCAACCTCTGATCCTTTTGAATCCCCACTGTGGGTTGCTAGGATAGCAGGCATGCACCACTGTGCCTGGCTTTATGTCATTCTGGGAATCAAACCCAAGGCTTCATGCACGCTAGGCAAGCACTCTAGCAACTGAGCTACATCTCCTGCCCTTTTTATGTACATCTTTAAAATTTTACCATGTTAAAAAACAAGCTGCTGTCTAATGAGTAATCAAATTGTAGTTAACATGTTAATTTGTTACTATTTTATTTTCTAACTATATTTGTTTTGCAAACTGAGAAATTCCTCCATGTAGCTTTTTATGTGTGAACACAACACACCCCTGCTCAAGTGTTTTGAAATGTTGTCTGAGACATTTCTCATTTCCAAGTGCAGGATCTTCTCAACGATGCAGACATGTGTAGGAAGAAGATGCAGGCAGCCTCCACGCTCATTGATGGACTGAGTGGAGAAAAAGTCCGGTGGACCCAGCAAAGCAAAGAGTTCAGAGCGCAGATTAACAGGTAGGAGTTTAGGTCTTTGTGGGTCCCCTTTTTAGCCATCATTCCCATTCCATCTCTCTGAGACATTGAGACATATAATCTACACCATCCATGCTTCTCTAAATCTCCCATGGGCTGCAAACACAGCTTTGAAGTAGAAAGCAAGGGCCTTCCATGCAGCTCTGCAGTGGGAGTTTCTAGCAGGACCATCTAGAGATATTTGAGTTCACCAGGAACTCCTGATACTCCTTTGGTTTCCTGGGCTTAGTCTCAGTGATTTTGAAAGTGTGAACTGGGCAGGGGAGAAGACCCAGCCAGTAAAGGGCTTTTCTTGCAAAGAGGTGGAAAGGCCAGAGAGTGGTTTGGTGCACATCCAGAACCCTAGAACTGGGAACTCCAAGGCGAAGAGAAACCCTGTCTCAAAAAGCTAGGAGTGTGTGTGTGGGTTGGTACCTGAGGAATGACATCTGACATCGACTTCTGACCTACATACACAAGCATGCAAGCTTGCTCATATGCGTGTGCATGCACATATACATACAAGTACACACATACACACACACACACATGAATGTGCCTACATATACACATAGACACACAAAGTGTTTCCCTAAGATGGATTGTAAACAGGCTGTGCAGTAGGAAGAAGGCGTGGTCCAAAGAGCCAGCTGTTTGCATCTCCCTGACCCACCCAAGTGTGACCCCCTCCTACCCTTTTTTTGCACTGTCTTCCCATGTCAGGGGCAAAAAGATTCTATGCCACATACTCTGCGGCAAAGCCGGTCTGCACCGTAGCTTCTCCAGGGACTCCTGCTGAGGAGTGGGCATCTGCAGCTGCATTGTTTCCTTTACAGACTCGTAGGGGATGTTCTGCTGTGCACCGGCTTTCTCTCCTACCTTGGCCCTTTCAATCAGATATTCAGGAACTATTTACTCAAAGACCAGTGGGAGTTAGAGTTGAAAGCTCGGAAGATCCCTTTCACGGAAAACCTGAATCTCATTGCCATGTTGGTGGACCCTCCCACTGTAAGTCTGACTTTCCCTCACAATAGCAGAATTTCAGCCTTGTGTTAGGTTTCTCCATCAACAAAAAGTCAAAGAAGATCTGTTTCACTTTCCAGTCATTGAAAACTCTTTCCCTAACGAAAATGGCTTCAATGGTTTCCCATTATTTAAAGTGTTAATTCTGTTTTGTTCTCTTTCAAAGATCAGAAACAAAGGCAGGCATTGCTTAGATATTATGGTGTATTATGTATATAAATAATATGACCATGTGTTATATATTATTACATATTATATATTACAGTGTATTAGTTCTTTATTGCTATAAAACAAGGAAGAAAGGGTTTATTTTGGCCTACAGTTTGAGGGTACAGTCCATGACAGGGTGACAGGGGAAGCCATGGTGTTGGGAGTGTGAGGCGGCTGGTCACATGCATCCACATCAGGAAATGGGGTGGGTCAGGGTTGGGGGGGTATGCCAGTGCAAAGCTCACTTTCTCCTTTTTATTCACTGGGGGACCCCAGTCCATTGGATGGGCTGTGCCATTCGGATTGGGTCTTCCCTTCTCAGGTGAACCTCTCAGATGCCTCCAGAGGCAGCTCAGAAGTGTGTCTCCTAAGTGACTATAAACCCAGTCAAAGTGACACTCGAGATTAGCCACCACCCTTACATATTCTGGTACCAGCTAACAGTATGCCTGACTTGCTGGAATTTTGAAGCCAATGTCAGTTTTCAACACAACCTGCTAAGCTCCTGTGGTCATAAGTACTTTTCCTGGCAATTTGTATTCAAATTGACTTGCAGCTCAACTTTGCGAATAGGCCCCAATTGCTGCTTCCTGTGGGAGGCAATGCTCTGAATTTTCCATGCTCTGTATTTAAAGGCTAAAAAGTAGTTTTTACTTACAGGGAGTAGATTATGTATAGGCACTGTGTGGCAAGGCAGAAGCAGGTAGTCCTCATTAAATTAATCTGGGTCTTGGAGATCCTAGGGGTTATTTAGCAAAGGTGAATGCTGGTTGGTTCACTGGATTTCTAGAGTTTACTGATTTTGATGTAATCTCATTTAAATTTGGGGAAGGGAACAGTAATACTTACCAATGCTGACTCCTACCAGCATATCTCAGCCACAGTCTCTCCTGTAGCACAGTCACCTTCCATAAGCCTTGTGGTCAGAACCAAAGGCCAGGAAGAGAAGCTCTCAGGGTTGGGGGCTGGGGGCCGGAGGCCGGAGCTGTCTTCTTTGATATTGGTTTACTTTCATAATCTCTGTAAGTATATTAAAGAATATACAGTCTAAGAGGCCAAACCTAGCTTTCTTTATCCATTAGATGAAGAGTGGGGATCGAAGTTTGGCTCTCAGCACCCATGTCAGGCGGCTCACAGTCTGTAACTCCAGGTCCAGGGGAAACAAACTCTCTCCTCTGGCCTCTGAAAGCAGTCCACTCCTGTGTACAAAACTATCTCCCACACATATACATATACAAATAAAAATATGGAAGATAAATATTTAAATTAGCTTGGAAACAAACTCTCTCCTCTGGCCTCTGAAAGCAGTCCACTCCTGTGTACAAAACTATCTCCCACACATATACATATACAAATAAAAATATGGAAGATAAATATTTAAATTAGCTTTTCTAACTTGACATCACTTGGCTCATCATCATCATCAGTTTGCCCCTCCCCCATACTATTTGCATAATCTCAAAGAGAAAACATGTTCAGATTATTTCCATTTTCCATTGTAAGTTCTCAACTGCTAATGAACACATTCCCATTTCTTCATCTTCAGATTGGCGAGTGGGGCCTGCAGGGGTTACCTGGAGATGACTTGTCGATTCAGAATGGCATCATTGTGACAAAGGCCACTAGATATCCTCTCCTCATTGATCCCCAGACTCAGGGGAAAACGTGGATTAAATCAAAGGAAAAAGAAAACGACCTGCAGGCACGTCTTCTTCAGCGTGTGAATAAATAATAACGTTCTCAAGTCTCGCCAGACTCTGCCACTCATGAAATCGTCATGTGTGCCAGCTGGCTTGCTGTTACTGTAACAAATACTTGAGATTAGCCAATTTATAATGAGAAAGGGTTTGGCGGGACTCACAGTATAATGAGAAGATTATTATAAGAAGTTTCCATTGTTGGTCTGTTCAGTTGCTTTGGGGTGAGGCAGTGGTCTGTGGCAATCCCCATCACCAGGGCCAGGATGCAGGTGAGAAGCGAGAAGGGTTATGTGCTTCTGTTGCCTTTAAAGGTACGGCCTGGAGACATAAGCTAATTCTTCTACACTCTAGCTCTTAATGCTTCTTTCCTGAATTTTCCAGTAGCTCCTAACTGGAAACCAAGTCTTTAACCCATGGCCCTTTGAGAACATTCCAGATGTAAACTGTAATGTCACTTTTCTGGTAGGCATTTGCTCATTGGTATTTTTGTGCATCCTGTTTTGGGGCAACAGCTGTGATGATGTCATTTCTCTCATATTCTTTTTGTTTATTCATTTATTTTTAGGGTCAGGGTCTCTTGAATCCCATCTTACTATGTGAACAAGGCTATGAACTTCTATCTCTACTCTCTTCCTGTTTGCATTTTAAAAACATTTTATTTATTTATTATTTATTAATATTTATGTGTGTGTGCACCTGCCACTGTGTACATATGGACAATAACATACAAACCTCAGTTTTTCCTCCACCATCAGGTCCCAGAGATAGAGCTCAGGCCATCAGGTTTGGCAGCAGTCTGAGCCATCTCCTTGGCCTCTCCATATGTATATGTGAGATGTGTTCTGACTTTTTGTAATTTTACTAATCAGAGTATATTTTCCATACTACTGGCTTCTCCACTTACATGTCAGACCATGTCTTCATCAGTATTCCTTCAAAGCCTCTATCTATTGCTTGTTTCATCAACACGTCTGTGTCCCCAGCTTAACAGAGCCTGCCCTGAGGCCTGTCTATTTTGTTTGTAGTTCCGTTCTGAACTCCGAGTCTGATTTGAATTATTGCTCTTTGCACATTTCTCTCTTTTATTTCTGCTGAACCATAAACTTCTTGCTAGTTTATGGTTTATGGTTTTTTCCATGTTTATGTTTTCAGCACAGCTCTTACATAGTGTGACAATTCCAATATTTATTGAATTTAAATGAATTCATCAAAGTGTGCCATCACTTCTGGGGAGATCATGTGACCATCTTGATAAATGTAGGGAGAGTGCTTACTAACATCCAATATTCATTCATGATAATGCCAGTAAACTAAGCGGGGAGTGGGGGTGGGGAACCACTTCTAACCACATCAAAAGTTTTTGCAATAAGCCTAGTTGATAGTTAACACTGAAATATAGATAGATTTTCTTCTCAATAGATCACTTCTAACATTATCTTTTAGAGAGTTACTTTTGTTTTGTTTTGTGTATACCTGTGTGTCCACATAATGAATATGTGCATGTGAGTACAGTACCTGTAGGGGCCAAAAAGAGCCTCAGATCCCTGGAGCTGGAGTTATATAACTAGTTGTGAACTATGCAATGTGCGTGCTGGGAATTGAACTCTAGAAGAGCAGCAACCTCTCTTAATCCCTGAGACATCTCCCCACCTCCTGAAATTCTTGTATTTATTATTTGTCACCTGTTCATTTCAGAGGGATCCAAAGATAATAAATAAATGTCATAAATTCTCATGACACCTTACTGTTTTTGAGTGATTCTAGTTATACAAGTTTTAATAAGATGAATTTCTTGGCAACTTCTATCTGCCAGGAACTTTGGCATCTGAAAGTGCCCCTTGTCCTTCTGGATCAAAGATATGGATTTGTTCTTCAACGGCCAAACTCTCTTAAGTTTTTAGAATTAACTTTTGCTTGTGGCTTTATTTTATTCATTGACACTGCCCTTTCAGTTCCTAGTCAGTCACCCAACAGGTAGCTTTGCTTCCCACTTATCAACCAGAAGGCTGTTGGGAATGTGTTAGACTAAGGAGCTCTTTATCTTCAGGTGACATCTCTGAACCATAAGTATTTCCGTACACACTTGGAGGACAGTCTCTCCTTGGGTCGCCCCCTTCTCATTGAAGACATTCGAGAGGAGCTGGATCCTGCTCTGGATAATGTGTTGGAAAAGAACTTCATTAAATCAGGCACCGCTTTCAAGGTGAGCGTTTTGTAAAAGAGAGGGTGTCTACTGGGCCTTGGCACAGTGGTAGAACTGTCTCTTTGGTGGTGTGATCTTTTGTATACTGGCATTTTGAATATCAGCATTTCTAGATGAACTGTTTACTCTAGGTGATTGGTTCTAGACATCAAATGCTTATTTAATGTCTGTTCTTTTCCAAAGTGGTAGCTATTACTTTTCTTTTTAAAACATATTTCATTTTAATTATGTGTATGTTTGTGTGTGGGTTTGTGCATGTGAGTGCAGTTGCCTTCAAAGGCCAGAAGGGGGCATTAGATCCCCTGGAATTGGAGTTAAAGATGGTTGTAAGTTGCCAACATGTGGGTGCTGGGAACTGAACTTGGATCCTCTGTAAGAGCAATGTTGTTCTTAAACACTGAGTCATCTCTCCAGCTCCAATTTTGTTTTGCTTTGAGTTGATTTAATTCTTAATTGAAAAATAATCACACATATTTATAGGGTACAATGTATTGTACTTGACAAAATGGTTGAAGGAGTTCTTGAAATTTTACCTTTCAATGGATACATACAAATGAAATGTGCATATTGGTGGGTGTCATGCCATTCTAATTTTCATCATTTTTTAGAATCATATATAAAAAGGTCCAAAAGAGCAGTATCCTTATAAGAATATTCAGTTGGTTGAAATGAAGTAACAATTAAGGAAACAGGTTTCTTAACTTAATAACAACATAATAGTGTTATATGGAAATTACATATATGTTATATTAGCTATATATTAGAAAAGTGGTTTTGCAAGCCAAATGCTAACACAAATTCAAGAAAACCTGGATCTCCTTACTGAAGAAATTAGCATTTTAATAAAGCCTCTAGATATTGATTTGTTCATTTCTGTCTTTACTAACTTTCAATCTAAACCCATTGACTTTGCTAGAAGCCATGGAATTCTGTTCCCAATTGTTGATGATAACGCAATTCTTTTTTTAATATAAGTGTCTTTTTTTTTTAAATTGACCTCATTCTCTACTTTGAAGGTTCATTGGTTTTATTTCTTGATAAATGACAGCATTTTAGAACCGATTATTTCACTTGTAGTTTGTTAAATTTCCTGACTACAAGGGAATAAGTGAAGAATGAGAATTTTCTCCTTAAACACGGATTTACCGAGTTTTCTTTACAGTATGAATTCCTTTTTTCCAATTTCCATGTGTGTGCATGCCTGAGTGTGTACATAGCATGCGTCATTCTTCATTAGTCTTCCACCTTATTCGCTGCGGCAAGTCTCCCAGAGTTCACTGCCATACCCAGCCTCTCTAGGTAGCTTGTTCTGGGGAATCTCCCATGTCTGCTTTCAGAGATTGGAATTACAGTTACAGGTTGCCCGGCTCACCCAGCATTTTTCATGGAATCCAGGGATTCCAACTTCAGTCACCAAGTTTTTGTAACCAGCAGTTAATTGCTGAATCAGCTCCCCAACCCCACAATGTGAATTCTTTTCCTTACCATTTTTTAAAAATTCTTTTAACAAATGTAAATGAAGCATGGATTATCTGCTTAAGCCTGGAAGAATGGATTTAATTTAAGGGGTGGGTGGATGTATACAGTTGAGTCTACATCCTCAAGAATTCTCTTTATTTTCCCACGAGATTACAAAGTGGATTTTTTTTTTTCAAGAAAAAGGAGCTAAGAATAAAAACTTGGTGTTTTCTTTGGCTATTGTGGGTTCACCCACAGTTTTGAGTCATTCTTAGAAGAGTTCAGTTGACGGAAGCTGGAGGGACAGCTCAGCACTTAGGACCCGTGTTACTCTTCCACAAGACCTGGGTTCAGTTCCCAGGATCCACGTGGCAGCTCACAACCCCCTGGTAACTCCAGTTCCAGGGAATCTAATACCCTCTTCTTATCTTTATGGCATCCAAACATGCATTTGATACACATAAGTACAGGCAGGCAAAGCACTCATACACAAAAAACATTCAACTGTCAAATAGAGAGGGTTATATTCAGAGAGTACCATGTGGTGTTTGCTATTCATATATATTGTATAATGTTAACAACCATAGTTGAATGGATGAATAACCCCTTCAATGCCCTTCATACAGTAGACATCTGGAATATGTTCATACTAGGATTGAAAGGTTGTGCTCTTTGGCCAGCCTTCCCCCGACACCCAGCCCACCCCTAACCCCCACCTTCCCTGCACCAAATAACCTGTGTTGGATTCTCAGCTTCTAGGAGTATTACAGTTTTAATTCCACATTCAAGGGTAAAGCATATGTATAGTGTTTCTTTTTCTTAGCTTGGTGTGTTTTGTAAACCTCTTTTAACATGCCAAGGGAGGTGACAGAGCCTCTGTCACCAGGGTCACTTACAAGGCCTTGGATTCTTGTCATCGGTGTGAGGATGTGGCGGAGGTTGTTGTAAGGGGTTCCCATTCCATGTATGATCAGGACTCAGGAGAAATTTAGGTCGTTTTAAAATGTTATGGTTTCCGCCTGGTTTTTAAAAAGTAAGAACATTGTTTTTCAATAAACTACAAATAGTAGTGTTTAAGGTTAATATTTTTCTAGCACTTTTTAAAATTGTATTGACTCTGTTGTCAAAAATGTTGGAGATATGACTGTGGAATGCAGAAAAGAAGTGATAATTCCTATGGAGTTCTACAGTCAGGTATAATTTCACCATCTAGGGGAAAATAAGAAAATTGATGGGAGTGATTAATGCTGAAATTTTAAGGGCAGGTCTTAGACATGTCCACATTTTTCTTTATTCCTTGTTGATTTTAGATCAATTTTATTTTATTTGATTTGCTTTGGATGGGAACAAAGAACTTCTCCTGGCAGACGAACACATCAGAATCAGTCTATGTTGGACAGGCTCCATTATTTAAGACCCATGATTGAAATTTTCCAACTCTTCTTCTCAATTCACTTACATGTCAACAGCTTTGACCCCCCGGGAATGCCCATTCCTATCTCAGAACCCCTGGTACTCTCCCGTCTTTTAAGCTGCTTTCTTTCCTTTGAGTAACACATATGTATCTTTAAAAAAAACCATTAGATTAAAATTTTGTTTTAGAATTTCATACATGAGTATTTACATCATTTTTTCACCCCTCTCTCTTCCTGTTCCAGCATCTCTTGTATCCTTCTACACACTCTAAAATCCATGACCTCTTCTTTAGTGATCCTTGTTACACACACACACACACACACACACACACACACACACAATATACAACCTATGGAGACCATTTAGTGTTACTCATATGTATGTGTACTTAGGACTGGCCACTTGGGATTGGATGAGCTATCAGCCATTCACTGCCCGTAGCTTTTCTTCAAGGTGCGGCCCTGTGACATTCCTCCCATCCATGATGGTATATCAACTGGTCTTGCAGGTCTTGCGTAGGCAACTTTAAGCTGTTTTAATTTTTCATTTGAACTTGTGTAGGTGAAAGTCGGTGATAAGGAATGTGACATCATGGACACATTTAAACTTTATATCACCACAAAGTTACCTAATCCCGCCTTTACTCCTGAGATCAACGCCAAGACGTCGGTCATTGATTTCACTGTCACCATGAAAGGACTTGAGAACCAGTTGCTTAGGAGGGTCATCCTAACAGAGAAACAGGTAATCACTCTCAGCGCAAAAGCTCGCTAAGTCACAATAAGCGTTTAAAAGGAGGGTCAGTGAGTGGGCTCAGCAGGTAAAGGTGCCTCCTGCCAGGCCTGAAGATCAGAGTTCGATTCCTGGGACCCACGTGGTGGAAGGGGGAATCAGATTTTAGGTAACAGCTATTAAATAAATGTAAAAATAAAATAGATTAGCATGTTGTTATAGCAAATGCATGGAAGAATATAGGCCAATCATATTTCCTCTTGTTAGCATAAGGAGATATTTCTTTCTTAGTGGTAATTTCTGTTAGGAAGCTATATAATTCAGTTATCCTCCATCCCCAGATAACACACACATGCACACACGCACACACACACACACACACACACACACACACACACACACCCCACCCCACTTCATGCTTCTGTTCTTATATCTTTGGGTGTATTGATTCTGCACATTTTAATCCATAGTGCTGTGTATTGTTTTGAGATACCTGAAAAATTTAATAAAAGCAACAGTCCTAGAGAAAAGAAAATTCCCCTGGATGGCCATTACCCAACTATTGGGATTTCAGATATTACAGTGTAATAATATAATGATATAGGGAACAATATTTCAAATGAAATTTGTATTGGAGGGGAAAATCAATTAGGTATCACTAAGGGTACTGATGAAGCAAAGAACACCTTAGGCCTGTAATATTTTAAGAGCTAGCTATGGGACCAAAGTATCTTTAGGATGTTCAGAAAACTCAGTTTTATGCACAAAATGTATTTGCATATATTAGCTATATTTGCATAAAGCACAAGATAGTTTACACTTACTTTGATATAATTCATTTTGGTATTCAAGGAAAAGGCAAGGTGAGCGATGATCAGAGCAAAGAGGCGTAAAACGGAGGAGGAGAAGTGAGACAGAATGGAATGGTGGAGGAGGAGAGGGAAGGGAAGAGGTAGGGTAGAGGGCCGTGGGATGAGGAGAGATATTCCAGAAGGCAATGAGACATGATATCAACTCTCCTTCATGAGCAAAACAGCAATGTCATCACACTTGCTTACCAGAAGTAGTTCCCCCTAAGGGGCAGACCACCAACACCCCTAGCTTTCCAGTCGGCTATCTCTGTCACCTCTCAGGTCCACATAGTTGTTGACAACAAGTCTTCCGTGGTTGTACAGGTGTTATTGGTCTATTTTGAATGGTTTCTCATTGGTGGAGCTCTCCCATGAGGCCGTAATACCTAAAGGTCTCTGTGGTGTCCCATGTCCTTCTTAACTTTGGTTCTTTTTTAAAATGCTGGCTGGCGAGCTTGGACCAGCCTTGCTGGAGACATAAGAGAGTGTCTCCTCCTGACAGCCCTGCTACAGAACCTTCAGAGGGCAGAGAGGATGTGGGTCTCCCTCTGTGATGTGCATTTTCCAAGGCCTTCTGGAAGCTCCTCGAGAGCTGAACAAAGGTCCACTGTACCGTGACACCTGCCAGCAAGCCCCTGGAATCCCCTTGTCTCTAATTCCCTGGCAGTTACAGGCATATTCCACCAAGTCATGCTTTCCACACAGGTGCTGGAGCATTGGGACCTGAGGCCTCAGCCACCTCTCCATTCCCAGGGATGATAATTTAGTGGAAACAGTTCTTTAGTCTCCCGTAAGCCCAGACACACTTCTCCTCACCCCAGTACACCCCACAGCCGGACAGGATGATGGCAGGCGCACTACTTAGGGTTTGAGGATGGGCTATTAGGTCCATCTCTGCCACCAACCAACCATGTGTGGTACTGAGATGCTACACCAGGTTTCACCTTCCCCAGATACAATAAGGAATGTGAACGAAAGTCAGCACATTGTTGAGGGAGGCCTCTATTCTGCCAAGCCACAAAGTGGGTGCTCTCAAGAATTGAATAGCTCCTGCCTATTAGACGCCAAATTCTGGATGAAAATAATCTATAGGCAGACTGATTGAAGCCGTGGCAGACTGTTTGGCTCAGTGCTGGGCTGTAGCTTTTGATCATCTATTTGCTTTCAGAAGACTTCTAAATTTAGTGGGGGTTTGCAAGAAATGCGCAAGTCAGCGCTTCAATTTACCCTGAAATATAATTCTCAATGCAAAATGTGATTCTGCATTGAGATGAAGAAAATCTGCTATGAGAGTGTCTACAGAAGGCTAGGGTGTGACTCAGCTGGTAGAGCGCTTGCCTAGCACGCACAGAACCCTCAAGTCCAATGCTTATACTGTGTGTATGAGCCATGTAGTCCCAGCACTGGGGACGTGGGAACAGGAAGATGAAGAGTTCAAGGTCATCCTTAGCTCCACAGTAAGTTTAAGGACAACCTGGGCTATATAAGACCCTGTCTTATGAAACAACAACAACAACACACACACATACACAAATGTTGTTAAAATTATTTTTATTTAGATTCTGTCAATGTCAAATTTCTGGGATGTACAGCCAGGGAAATAGCTCCAGGGTTAAAGTACTTAGTTTAAATCCCCAGAAATGCAAGATGGGCATTGCTGCCCACCTTCTCGGTAGCAAAACCAGCCACATCTGTGATCCCCAGGTTTAATGAGAAGCGTTGCTTCAGCGATTTCGGTGGGAGAGCAGTCTTGATTCCAAACACTGACCTTGCATGCACACCCCCCACACCTACACAAGGCACCGTTTTTTCCAGTTATCCCGAGAAACAAAGCTATAAATTGGTTTGACTAATGATCATCTATTCTCCCGTCATTTCCAAACTCGATTTTGTTCAACCCTTTGATGTCGCTAATGAAATGCCCTGTCTTGTGTGAGCACCAGTGACTCAGATTCCTGGGTCCTTCTGTCTGTGTCCTAACCACAGGAGCTGGAGTCGGAGAGGGTGAAGCTGCTGGAGGATGTCACGTTTAACAAGCGGAAGATGAAGGAGCTTGAGGATAACCTGCTGTACAAACTGAGCACCACGAAAGGTACCACGCCATTAGGAGGCAGTCAGGCCATGGCTCCCTCTGATGCCACCATGACTGCAGATGTGAGCCAGCAGCCAACTTCCCAATGCAAAAGCAGGCGGGTTGCTTTCCCTGTAGACATTAAAGAAGCATCACAGAGAATCTGATGTCTGAATTAGCAACTGGAGTTGGCGGGTGAGATGAGCACCATCCTGTTGATATAATCAGCCTCTCCTGAGAAAAACAAGGGCTCCTAAGCGGAACCCGGGAGCTCGTGATGGCCTCGCTTGCTTGCCCAAAGGGCGCATGTGTATCCCAACCTTTTATTTTTATCAATCAGTCAGCTCTTTCATTTAGCATTGAAATGAAGCTATTATGATGGGTCATGTACAACACATGCCATTTGTATCAGGAAAATGTGGCTACCCAAGGGCCTGGCTTATCTCAGATGATTTCCACTTAACAGTCAAGGGTGGTAGTACCTCCTCTGGGTAGCCAGAATCATCAATACCACACCCCAGTTTGAGGAGGTACCCTCTCTGTAATCCACTGAATTAAAAAGATTTTCTGTGCAGACCTGTATTCCTAGCCCTTGGGAGGAGTACCTGAGGCAGGAGGATGGCTGAGGGCATTCAGGGCTACACAGAAAGCATCAGGTCAGCCAGGATTACATGGCAAGATGTTAGCTCCAAACAAACAGACCCCCAAATTTTATGCAGAGAGAGAAGAGAATCAACAAGCATTGCAGCATGCTTAGAGGCAAGGCCCAGCAGTCCAGTTAAATCCCATGACGTATTAGTAGTTGACTTGTGAGTCTTTCCCGTTATCACTTTAATCCCTGGATTAAAGAAAACAAAACCTCAATATCCTAAAATGACAGTGCTGTCAGGGTGCTCTGAAGGCCAGGTGTGGTGGCACAAACCTGTAAACCTAGCTACTTGGGAGGCTGGGGCACAGGGATTGAGAATGTGAACAGCTTGGGCTATATTAATGAGAACTTGTCTCAGAAGAAAAACTTAGAAAAGGAGTTAGATTCTGGCTATGGAATAGCATGGCTCAAACACTGTTACACACACACACCTACCTACGTGCATGTATGCAGTGAACTCAGTGGTAAGCAGGTCTTCATGTCTCGGCTCTTGTTTGTGAATTTGTGCATCTCTTGATGCAGAATGACTATTCCCGCCCATTCTGAGTGTTAGCAAGCTGAGCTGAGAGCTTGCTCCCTTGTCCAGATAAGAACATCAGGGCCTTCCTGCTGCAAGGCTGATGACATTGGACTCTCATATTAAACGCAGCATGTTAGCCAAAGCCACTCAGCCTTTCTAGACACCCGTCAACCTCCCAGAGCTTCCATAATGTTGCTGTTTGTAGATGTGGGGCCCACGAGCTGAGCATGCCACAGATGCTTTTCTGTATCTTCACAGAGTATGTTGTGGTAAATGTGTTATTTCTACTAAGAACAGTGATGAAGGAAAACTGAAAACTAGGCCATTTTTTTTTCTTGGTGAGATACTTCCACTGTATCCCAGTTTATTCTTGTTAGAGGCACAGAGTGACCTTGATTGTCCCTAACAAGGACTCTGTCCCTCAAGAAGTGGGGAGAGAATGTCCCACTTATCTTCTAGCTCATGAACCTGGGTGCAGTGCTTGCATCGGCTCATGCCCCAAGACACAGGATATATGACTTGGTGGTACTTGGGGAGAGTTGCCAAGGTGATAGTGGGGTGAAAGTGTATCTCACAGATGATGTTTATATCACTGGAGACATGGTTGTTTTCTTAAAACATTTCAGTCTATTATAGGGCAGGGGAGGTGGCTCAACCAGTAATGTGCTTGCCTTGCCCAGAAAGAGGATGGACCTGACTTAAGTCCACCAGAATCCATATTTTTAAAAAAACCAGATGCAGTGCATGGTACATTCATGTAACCTCGGTGTGGGGGAGGCCAAGACAAACAGGTTTCTGTGCCTCACTGACCAGCTAGCCTAGCCTACTTAATAAGGCTCATGCTCTCAAAGAACAAGGGAGCAGGCAGGACTCTGAGGGGCACCCACCTGCACACAATGAATGAGAACACACACTCACACACACCTACACGCACACATACATACACACACTCACACAGTCAAAACAGATATTGTCATATTATCCTTTGCTTCTGGCTTTCAGGTAGAGCGGAGGATAAAGAGCCCTCAGTGGGAACATTTAAAAAGATCCAGACGCTGAGTAGTGTTTGAACCTGGGGCCCTTTGGTGTGTGGGTCTCTGGGCAAATCAGGATAGACAGTGGCATTATGTTTGAACCAGTCCTCCTATTCTTCAGCAATTCCTTTCTGTACCTGCTTCTCTGACTCTCAGGTTCCTTGGTGGACGACGAGTCTCTGATTGGTGTCCTGCGCATCACCAAGCAGACGGCGGCAGAAGTAAGTGAAAAACTCCACGTGGCTGCAGAAACGGAGATCAAGATCAACACGGCCCAGGAGGAGTTCCGACCTGCGGCCACCCGCGGCAGCATCCTCTATTTCCTCATCACAGAGATGAGCATGGTCAATATCATGTACCAGACCTCACTGGCTCAGTTCCTCAAGTTGTTTGACCAGTCCATGGCCAGGCAAGTCCTTCCTGCCTTTCCCTCGGTCATTTCCCAAACGGTTAGTGAAAGTTTTGTGTTAGAGGCTGGGGGGTGGGCGTGACTCAGTCTATGATGCCTCTGCCATGGAAGCATGAAGATTTGAACTCTGGATCTCAGCACCCACCTAAATGGCCTGGATATGGCAGAAAACGTGTAAACCCATGCTGAAAAGGAAAAATGGATAAATCACTGGAGCCCCAGCCAATGTAGCCAATCAATGAGCTCCAAGTCCAGTGAGAGACCCTGCCTTAAAAAATAAAGTGCAGACTAGAGAGATAGCTTAGTATTTAAGAACACATATTGCTCTTACAAAGGACTGGAGTTTGGTTCTCAGCACCCACATCTGGTGGCTCACAACTAAGTCCTATAACTCTAGGTGATGTGACGCCCTCTTCTGGCCTCCATGGGCAACTGCACACACACACACACACACACACACACACACACACACACTTCACACACTTCACACACTTTATTATTTCTAGTCTTTTAAAAAATTCTTAAAATCTTTTTGATTTTAAAAATGGATTGCAGATCTGAAAAGTCTCCACTACCTCAAAAAAGAATTACAAATATCATCGAGTACCTGACATATGAAGTTTTTACATACTCCGTGAGAGGCCTGTATGAAAACCACAAGTTCCTCTTTGTGCTTCTCATGACGTTAAAGATCGATCTCCAGAGAGGGACAGTTAAGCATAAAGAGTTTCAGGCTCTGATTAAAGGTAAAGTTCTCCAGGTGTGGCTGGGTTGGCTTGAAGCTTGGGGAGGGAGGGGAGACACTGTCTCTGATGGGCTCTTTGGTGTACTTTGATGCCATCCCAGGATGCAGGAGGGAGACAGTTTGGTACCCAATGAAAGCAACATTGTTCTCTTAATCTTCTTTTTGCCTTCTTCCGCCACCTTTCAGTTTGAATGAATATAATTGTGCTTACCATACATTAGGACTTGTCCTAGCTCTGTATTTTTAGTTATATTATTGTATTTGGATTTTTTCATTGTTGCCCATGCTTAGCGAACCTCTTGTCAAAGGGAGGGAAAGCTAGTGATGAACTTTATTTCTTCCCTCACGCCTCTCTTTTTTCTCTTTTCTGTGCAGCATCTCACTGCATAGCTGAGTCTGTCTTGGAATCTGATACACACCCACCCAAATAATTTTTAGCAACAGTAAAGCACCAAATTTCAGATAGGAGCTGCGGCCATGCCCACCACAGAGGCAGCATTGCTCAGCAATAGAGCCAGGTAGCTTAATGAGTGGTCCCGAGGTTGGGTAAGGAGTGGTAGTGTGGAAATACAGAGCACTCTAGCACACAACAGAGATCTGCATTCAAACAAGATGCTGCAGAGCAAGGGAATGGTGTGCTGGAGACCAAGCATCAGGCTAGGTGATTAGAATATGGACCACAGCCTGTCATCTTAGTCACAGAGGGCTTGTTGAAACTAAGGGGTCCAGGGACACAGCCTGTGACCGAGACACATGAACATTTGAGATGCCCTCCCATTCAACAAGACCCCAGGCAGTCTCTTCACTCCTCGTTAATGACACCCAGTCAGACCAGAGATATTTGCCAAAAGAAACAGACCTTTGAAAGACGGTTTGTGAATGAAAGGAAGCCAAGATACAGAGACATACTTATAGGGGAGAGTTTCCTTGGAAGGGGTAGGTTTCTTACAGCAGGATAAACACTCATCTGGGCTGTAGTGGGAACATATTTGTGAGTCTGTTTCATCAAACTGGAGAGCAAGATTGCACAGGGCCAGCGCAGCCAGCAAAGGGACTTTGGGTTCAATTCAGTTGGCAGTAGGGAGCCTTTGAGTGTTTTATGGGCAGGGATATGGCAGGAACAAAGCAGTGCTTTAGGAAGATTAATTTGGAATTGCACGATAGGTTGATTGACGGGACTACAATCAGTTCAGCAGAAAAGGAGGGTATTTTCTGAACAAAGCTGGTTTATTATATAGTCTGCTTTAGTTTTGAACTGGCTTACATTTTGATGGAATTATTTTTTAAAGGATAGTATGGCTTATTTTTAATGCTTTTTCATAGAGTTAACAAATAGACTTTTATGTCTTGGACTTTTTTTTTTTATCATTGTGAACCCAGTACTCAGGGGAGAACTGCTGATATCTGTGGCCACAGCAATGCTTGATTTCCCAGGAGTGACAGTTCTGAGATATCAATTATTTCTTGTTTTTCTGCAATATTTGTAAGGTGACTTTGACTTTCTTCTCCAGCTGAGGATGTCAGGGCACTTTGGAAAATGAAATGGATGCCAGGGGCAAACCTGCGCTATAGATCAATGAATAGCTCTGTTTCCTTGCTTTTATTCTAGGAAGATATTATCTTTGTTTTGCTATAGAACTCTGGGATTTCTCCTAAGCTGCACATAAGACCCAAGTCTTACATAATATGAAGAGGATACAAATTAAATGTCAAAATAATTACTAATGATGACCTAGCTTAACCTCACAGGAACTGCATGCTGGAATCTGCTATTTCATCATTCCATTATTCTCATCTGACAGATGGGAAAGGGAGGGAAGGAGAGAGAGAGAGAGAGAGAGAGAGAGAGAGAGAGAGAGAGAGAGAGAGAGAGAGAGTCAGCCTATAGTCAAAGGGAATGCAGACGTAGAGTAAACAGTCAGGGTGTTCTGAGAGCAATCCCCCTGTAACTATTTCCCTTTGGTTCAAGAATACATATGCTTGGAAGCACCAGGCTAGTTCAGCTCTCTTCTTCTGACATCTCTAAAGCTCTGGAGACATGTATAATCAAGAAGAAATGGCTTGGTGGTGGAATTCGTCCCTGTGGTAGGGAGGCATCAGCTGATAAGACCAAAGATGTCTCTGACTGGTGGGTCTGTCTCCCAGTACCAATTCTTCCATTAGTAGTAATGATGTAAGAACGAGGCTTCCCCTTACACTCATTCTCGGGGGGGGCAGGAAGTGAGGGGGGCTTATGTGATATTTTGAGGGTGTCACAGCTCTCAGAGCCACAGGTGCCCCAAATTCTTTATGGTAAAGCAAAGGAGTCTATGAAAGAATTTTGTTTTTTAAATGAAGCACTTAAATTTATATAGCTTCTCAGGAATATGCTAATGGGGGAGCAAAGACCTGAACCCTCTTGTCTATTTTTGTTGGTCTGTATTTGATCATAGTTTTAAAGAAGGACTGTGAGATTAGAGATGGCTCAGCACTTGAAAGCACTTTCTGCTCTTGCAGAGGGCCAGAGTTCAGTTCCCAGCATGCTTAGTGGGTAGCTCAGGACTGCCTGTCTGACGCCTCCCTTTGGCGTTACAATGCAGTGCCATTAAGGACATCCAGCCGAGACCTTTCAAAATTGTAAGGATAATTCTACATCTTGCTTAAGGAATGCCCATTTTGCATATGCTCGATTTTGACAGGTGATTTGCTTTTGCACACGGCCTGCTGTGATGACACGCATCCTTTGACAGCCCATAGGCTCCATGACAGCACCATTGTACCCTCCTTACACTCTTTTTAATCTTTGCTTCTCTGTAGACTGTCATTGCTTCCACTTCCCCTAGTGCCTGGACAATGAATGAATGAATGAATGAATGAATGATTTGAACATATCACCACTAGAAAGAAACCTAACTGTGATTTTTTACTCTTCCACGTCTTTTAATTTCCTCCCTCCCTCCCTCCGTCTGTCTGTCTGTCTGTCTGTCTGCCTAACCATCTGTTTAACTTGGTGGGAAATATTACTGAGTTTAGAACTTCCAGAGAAGTGATGCTGACTACAAATCAATTATAAAAGTCACACAGAGAAAGATCATCTTATCCATTGATAAAACTTTTGCAAATCTCAGGTTGCTAAATACAAAGGTAAATCACCACAGCCTTTTAGTAAGAGTTCATTGGTATCTCACTTTTGTTACTGAGAAAATAAATTTCTAAAAGTGAATAGCCAGCTGGCATGATTAATGTGTCTGGTGTGACTGTTGTGTCTGGTGTGTTTGATGTGTCTGGTGTAACTGACATGTCTGGTGTGACTGACATGTTTGGTGTGACTGATGTGTCTGGTGTTTACGATGTGTCTGATGTGATTGATGTGTCTGGTGTGTTTGATGTGTCTGGTGTAACTGATGTGTCTGGTGTGACTGATGTGTCTGGTGTGACTGATGTGTCTGTTGTGACTGACATGTCTGGTGTTTTCGATGTGATTGATGTGTCTGGTGTGACTGACGTGTCTGGTGTGACTGACGTGTCTGGTGTGATTGATGTGTCTGGTGTGACTGACGTATCTGGTGTGATTGATGTGTCTTATGTTTATGTGTCTCCCCAGGCGGAGCAGCTCTGGACCTGAAGGCATGTCCCCCCAAACCCTTTCGCTGGATCCTGGACATGACGTGGCTGAACCTTGTGGAGCTCAGTAAACTCCCCCAGTTTGCAGAAATTATGAACCAGGTAAAGGAAGAGGGACTGGATAAAATAGGTCTGCAGATCTGTGCACAGTAGGTTGTTTAACAAGGGCCTCCTAGTGACAGTTTCTACCCCCAGGGTAACAGCCTGCAATCCCAGTTCTTGGGAGACTGAGGCCATCCTTACTGACTTAGTGAGACCCTGTCTTGAAAGCAGAACAAAGATTAATCAGTGCCTCTCAACCTTTCCAGTGCTGCAGCCCTTGAAAACAATTCATCAGATTGTAATGACCCCGACCATACAATTATTTTCATTGATACTTCTTAGCTGTTATTTTGCTAGTTATTAATCATAATGTAAATATCTGTGTTTTCCAATGGTCTTAGACAATTCCCTTGAAGGAGATTCCATCCCCAAAGGGGTCTTGACTCCCAGTTTGAGAACCTCTGAATTAAAGCCAAGACTGTGTCCTCCTGGACTGGGAGGTAGGGTGTGGATGGAAGGGCTCCACAGGTGTTGGGGACAAACTTTCCTTCTGTGTGGTGGACAGGGTGTGTGTGTGTGTGGTTGTGTGTGTGTGTGACTATGCATGCACATGTGGACACATGCATGTAGGAAGGAGCCATTCCTCTGGCACCATCCATCTTACTCAGCAGGTAGGATATGCTGTTGGGATAGAGTCCTAGGGATCTGCTGTCTCTACTTCCCTGGTGCTGGGATTACAAACACATGCCATTGTGGCCAGCTTTCTACATGAGTGCTGAGGATTAACTTAGTTCCTCATGGATAGCATGGCAGGTGCTTTACCAGTGCATCATCTGCAGCCTGTTCCCTTACCCCAAGGGTACAAGGACTGGGCGAGTGGATCCTTCCCGTATATTAATGCTTTTGCATTTTACTTCTGCCTGTGATTAAGTCATTGGTGCAAATTTGAGTTGGAGTCAAATCAAGAGGATTTAAAAAAAACCTATCAAATTAGCTTATTGGTGCAAACATAAAATAACCTGGAGAAATGGCTCAGAAGTTAAAGTGTTTGCCACAGAAGCAAGAAAACCAGAGTTCAGAAACCCAGGTGGACATCAGGTGTGTCTGGCAGCTTTATATGGCAAATATGGTGTCCCTAGCATAAACTGGCTAGAGACACTAGCCTTTTCAGGACCTCTGGGTTTGATCTACCCCTGTGAATGAGGCGGAAGAACACTTGAGCCCTGCAGTCTTCAGGGGCAGTTTAGATGCACTTCATAACCCATCCATATCCTACTGCCCCAGGGACAAGGCTGAAGCAATTGATTGCAGAGTTAATCATCTGGTTAATAACTGTGAATCAGCAATTGGAAGCACAGCTTTAAGTGGTTTTCCACCTCTCTGTGCCCCAAACAAGAAGGGTAGAAATCAGAAGCTGGGCAGATGGCGCAGTTAGTCAGTAAAGAGCATGGTTAGCCATCAGACCCTTGGCACCTCTGTTTAAAAAGCCAAAGCAAATAAAACCACCAAAACAAAGAAAGAGCGAAGCCAGGAGAATTGGTGTGTATCTGTGATCCCAGTACGTGAGAAGCAAAGGTCACAGGGGCTCTGGGGCTTGCAGGCCAGCCAGACCAGCTGAAATGGCGAGTTCCAGGTTTAGTGGGAGCCCTGCCTCCAAAACGAAGAAGGAGAGTGATGAAGGAAGTCACCTGCTAAGGACTTGTGACTGCTGACTGGCTGGGATTCACATATACACATACACTTGTGTAACACGGCAGGGCGGGAGGGAGGCCGTGAGTGAGAGAGAAAGAGAATGAATATCTAAGAAAAAGTTCAGTGTGTAGGTCTGGCACATAGGATCTGAAATGTGAATTTCTACTGTGTGCTTTTAATGCTCACCATGGGTTTATCAAAAGTGCTGACAAACCATCTTCTGAGGACCCCAGCCTGGCAGCTGCTGAGGATTATGGGACAGGCTCAGCAGTGTAGGGTTTATAATTAGACTCAATGGCACTTGGGCAGCAGGGGCACCTTTTAATACTTCTGAACCTCCTAGGTCCCCTGCATGCATTCGGATGAGCAGATACTTGAAACCCACTTGGAGAGACTTTACTCACTTTCGGCTTTTGGGTCTCACTAGGAAAATAAAGTTTGGATTTTTGGCTTCTCTTGCTATTTTTAAATAGAGATCAGCATTCAGGGGAATTGGTCCACATTTGTGGTTCTCAGTAGAGGGTAATTTTGCACCACCCCCAGTGGGGTTATGTGGCTGTGTCTGGAGACATTTTTGATCATTCCAACTCAAAGGCAGGGATGCTACTGGCATCTAGTGGGTAGAGGCTGGAGATGCTGCAAAGCGTGCTCACTGTTACCAAGTCGATTAGGGTTAGAGCCTGTACCCACAAGCTCAACCACCTGTCCTGATCGGCCAATTAAAGGGAGAAATTAATAGTGAAAAGCAGAAAAATGAGATTGAATGTAGCCACATCGGGAAGAAAGACAAAGGGATCTGATGACTCCCTGTTCCCAATCTGTCTTTAGGAGTGTGATAGAGGGTTCAAGTTTACACTGTAGAAGTCAAAAGGCATGCATGAATAAGCGGGCTAGTTCACAGTGTCACCCTGCCTGGCACTGACTCACTGTTGTGTCAACTCCAGTCTCTACTGCAAGGCAATCTAACAGGTTGTCAGTCATTTTCCACCAGACACATCCCTCTGGCTGCCTCCCGGACCTCAACCTGCTCTTCTAGCCTGAGATTCCTGGGTGAAATTCTGATTTCTAGGAATCTATGGTTTGAATATATTAACCACAGGGAGGACACAAGTGTCTGTCTGTCAATATGGTTACACTACCATGCCCAGGACAGCCTTGTGTTTCATTAAAAATGTCAATCTCCAAATGTGGATAAGTATCATGATTGAGAAGCCTTGATCTATTGTTGTCCGGGCTAACCATTTGTGTAACTGATACATTATTCTAACTATAGTGAACAACCCAGGAAGGCGATTAACAAAACTGAAAGCAGTAGTTACACTGTATCTATGTTATTGAGGCCATCATAGACAGTAGTGGGTGGTTTTGCTTTGTAAGCTAAGAACCAGCAGGAGTGGCTCTCTGGGATGCTTTGGAAGGACTGGTACATTCCGATCTCACGCAGTCTTGCAGCATGACTTGTTATTCTTAGATATCTCGGAATGAGAAAGGGTGGAAGAGCTGGTTTGACAAAGATGCCCCAGAGGAGGAGATCATCCCTGATGGATATAACGATTCCCTGGACACCTGCCGCAAGCTTCTGCTCATCAGGTGAGCACAGGGGCCATCAAGACCTGGAGCATCACTCACTGTACCTCATCACAGATCTGACCTCAGCAGTCAACATCATCACGTCCCCATTGTTCTGTGTGTTGTGTGGGGAAGCATCCCTGTGGTACCTTGACAATAAATAATGGCAGGGAAGAGATCTATTACAACAATATGTTAACAATGGTGCTTTTAGCAGGAAAGAAAATGTTTTTATGCCTCCTTTATCCATTTGATATTGGGTGAATAATTCATTACTGAATTATAAAAAAAATATAACTTGGGCTGGCGAGATGACTCAGTGAGTAAAGATGCATTCTGCCAAGCCTGATGGCCTGGGTTTGATTTCCTGGACCCACACTGTGAAGGAGAGAACCGGTTCCAAGGTTATCCTCTGACCCACACACTCCTGCTGTGGCTTGTGCACAACTACACAGCACACACACACACACACCACAGATACACACCCCTACATAATGCAATATACACACACACTCACACACACACCACAGATACACACCCCTACATACATGCACACAAAATAAAGTTTAAAGACAGCTTTTACAAGGAATTGGCTCAGGAGCTAAAACTCAGTTTCATTTGAGGGGGAAGTAAATACTACATGTACTACTGAGACATGTAGCTAGCTACTCCAGGGGCCATTCAAATGAAAAGAAAGGGTTTTAGATTGACATTATTTTTTACATTTCCTTGGTATCTCATAGCTCAGAGAGGCTTCTGTAATAAAAACAATTATCTCTCTCTGTCTATCCCCCCCACCCAGTGTGTACTTCCACAACTGTGTAAGTCTCCATGACTGGTTAGTAAAGTTACAGGGAAAGAGACCACCAAGAGTGTTAGCATGGATTGCTGAGATGGTTCAGGTGAAGACCTGGGTTTGGGGCTAATGGCCTGAGTTCAAGCCCTGGAGCCCACATAAAGGGAGAAGGAGAGGACTGACTGACCCAAACAGTTGTTCTCTGACTTCCACAGATGTATCATGAAACATGCATGTCACCCCATCACATACCCACACCTGCCAATCATCATCATCACTACAAGTATGTACTTGTAATCTTTGTGCTGGGGAGGCATAGCCGAGATGAACCTCGGGGCTTGCTGGCCATCAGCCAACCCTATTCAGTGAGCCAGTGAGAGACCCTGCCTCAAAACAAAAGCAAGGTGGACAATATCTTAGAAAAGACATCATGATTATCCTTGGAGCTCCACATGTGAACACACACACACACACACACACACACACACACACACACACGAATAACAAAAAAGGGTGGATTATTTAGGGAAGTTTTATGTTTCCTAATGTAGCACACCTGAGCTTGCCATACATGCTGGCTGCTGGATGCTGTCTCTGGCTGAGAGTGACCAGAGTGGGGCTGCAGTGCTGACCCCCCACCCCACCCCGCTCAGCAGAGTATGAGAGGGTTACTTGTTTTCATTGAAATGAGCACATTTGTCTTCTACCCATCATTTTAAAACTGGACCCGTGTCACAGGAGCAGTGTCATTAACTGATAAGTGAGAATCTGCTTGAGAGACAGCGTGTCTCAAATCTAAATGATCAACTGTCTGGCATTTATTTATTTGCAGTGTCTGTGTGTGTCGAACCTGTTAGGGTGTGTGACACACAGATGCCTGCTGATAGCTTACTTCTGGCCTCTTTGGCACCTCCATCAGCTCTGAAGACAGCAGAGCTTCAGAGTCTGTGGCAGGTCAACCTCTATCATGCATTGGGGCTGGCAGAGGACACTGTTGTTACTGACTCTGCCCTGCTCCCTGCCAGTGCCTGGCACCAAAACCTCCCACAATTAAATCTGTGCTCATCCAGACCACACACCATCTCTCTTCACCACTCCCCTCTTAGGGCCTGGGGAAAGGAAGATTCCCTTGCTATCCCTGTAAATCAAATGTGTGACCCCTGTATCTTCAGAATTAGGTAGAGACAGAAAGAGAGCATGCTGAACTTACTTCCACTCATTTTTTATTCATTTCAAGATCTTGGTGCCCAGACCGCACCGTTTTCCAAGCAAGAAAATACATTGCAGATTCTCTCGAAGAGAAGTACACAGAACCAGTTATCCTAAATCTGGAGAAGACTTGGGAAGAAAGTGATACACACACACCTCTGATTTGTTTCCTGTCCATGGGCTCCGACCCCACCATCCAGATTGATGCACTGGCCAAAAAGCTGAAGCTGGGTATGACCGACTGTCTATGAAATTTAACAACACTCCTATGTTTGCTCTAAATATCACCTTTCACAGGTGATTCTTAGAAAAGCATCCGTGGCTGGGTTTGGTGGCACACACCTTTAGCCTGGAATTCAGGAAGTAGAGGCAAGCAGAACTTCATGAATTCAAGGCTACCCTGGTCTATATTATGAGTCTTAGGTTAGTCAGGATTACATAGTGAGACTGTCTAAAAAACAAAGAAAGAGGAAAAAATTGTCTATGAAACAAAGCTTTATTTAAAAATTTAGCCTTTTCTCTCCTCTTTTATTCATTTGTACCTGAGACACAGGTGTCTTTGAGCAGACAGGGATGAAGCTGTATCTGTCCCAGATTGTTTTATCAGCAGATGGCCCTACTGGTGGACAGAAGGCAGCAAGAACAATTAGGAGCAATCATCGGTGCTGCCATGTTTCTATAAAATGACACCGAAGTGTATTTTGTCACAGACTGAAAAACTAGAACCGTTATTGTAATGTCTGATGACCAGGGATTCATTTGTTCACGTTTTCATTCAGGAACAAGTTAGTAATGAGTCACACAGAGGTTTGGAGATAACAGAACACAGCTGGAGAAGACAGATGTGAGCATAACTGAACAGGAGGTGTGACAACTGTAACCACATTCTGGAGACATAAATGATTGATCATAGGTTCATAGCTGCACAGATTCTGGAGGAAGCACCGTGTTCTTTAAGATGTTGTTTTAATTATGTGTTCATGTGTGTTTGTGTGTGTGTGAATGAATGTGGATACCCACAGAGGCCAGAAGGTATTGAATTCCCTGGAGCTGAACTCACAGGTACTTGTAAATTGATTGATGTGGGTGCTGGGAACTGAACTTAGGTCCTCTGTAAGAGGAGCGAGTTAGCCACTGAGCCTCTCAACCACCGAGCCATCTCTCCAGCCCTAACCCTCTATAAAGAAGCACCACATTCTTGATATTAGATATATCTCTTCATTACCAGTAGGAGACAGAAGTAATATTATCCCAGGGACGAGAGTCAGGACAAGGAATCATAGATAGTGCCCAAGCATGGCAGCAGGGTGGGGTCACTGGGTCTCAAGGATGGGGACATGGTAACAGGCTGGCACTGTCCTGTGAATAGAACTGTTCATTCTCTTCACACACTCTGGGAACCTGGGTGTTGTTGGCATTGCTCTATGAAGTTGCTAGAGCTGTACTTGCAGAGTTGATTCATTTACTTTATAAAGATTAGGAAAGCATTTTAAGCTAGTAAAGGTGTCTGCTGCCAAGTCTAATGATCAGTGTTCAATCCCCCAAACTCACATAAGGATGGGAGGTAACAACCAACTCCAGCAGGTTGTCTTCTGACCATGGTGTGCATATACAGGCACACACACATATACACAATCAGATGGATGGACACACACACTCCAGGTAGTAAAAGCATTTTTTTTAAAAGTTCAGCATCTATATTTGACTTTGCAAAGTTAGAAACAGAATACCCTTTGAAGTGATAAATGTGCTGCGGACCTCAGCACCAGACTCCCTCATGAACAACTGAGACATTCCCATTACAGTCAGACTCAAGACAAAGATGTCTGCCCACTGCCACGGTGATTAAACATCCCCATGGAAGAAATAGCTAACTTATTGTGAGAATCATAAATAAAAGATGTAACTACGGAAAAGGAGGTACCAAAACTGCCACCATTACTCTCAGGCAGTGTAATCGTCTAGCTTAGAACCGCCAGTGAATCAACTGAAAATTATCCTACTTAATAGAACAGTTCAGTAAGGTGACTACTCACAACATAAATATTTTTTTTAAAAAAATCAATTGTGCTTTCTTGTAAAAAATAAAATGTAAAAATTCCATTAACTTAGCAATAAAGATGAAACAGGTCATTTTAAAAAAATACCCATTTAAAGAAAAATATAAAACTTTCTCAGTGACACAGAAAGTTAATTCAAATAAATAGAGTTAAAACAGATTCTCAGCGTAAGAGTTCAATATTGTAAAGGTGTCAATATTTTATAGATTAGCCTATAAATTGAATGTAAGTCTAATTGAAATTCAAACATCATTTTCCCTTAGTTGGATCCCAGGAAGATATTATATTAGATCATCAGAAGGACAAGAATAACTACAAAAGCTTGAAAAGAAAAAAACAGTAATTGGAAATGAACACTTTTCAATTTTTAAAGCTGTATCAAATGGCAATAATTTAATCAGTGTACAACTGGCTAAAAGCAAGTAAACAAATCAGCAGAGCAAAGCAAAAGGCCCCAAATTACACACACACACACACACACACACGCACACACACACACACATACACGCATACTCACATATGTACACATAAACACATGTATACATGCATGCACATACACACGCATATGCATGTATACTCTTTTGAAGTTCAGCCTGTGTCTTTTGCTCTCATACCCTAACCCTAACCCTCTCTGGTTTTTTTCATCTGTGTTTCTTTGTACATTTTCTGTTCAGCACTATGGAAAGCCAGGTCCTTCTTAGAGGCTCCCTTTTAGAGGAAAGGAGGGAGGGAGACAGTGGTAAAATTTACATCTTGTCATCGGAAGCTTCTTGTGTTACAGAATGTAGAACTATTTCAATGGGACAAGGTCAAGAAGTGCATGCTCGGAAGCTGATCCAGATGTCCATGCAGCAGGTATGCAACCAGGAACCACCACCATTTTGACCTAAGCACTCCGATTCTTCCATCCATCTGGTCTACCCTGGAAGGCCATGGTGGTCCTTCCTCTGATGCTCATTGTCCATTCTTGTTGATGCAGAGTCAAATCTTGGTCATCTGTGAATCTTACATCTCAAGGCAGTTTCCTCCTTATAGCTCTGTGGAAAGGACTGTTTTGTGTGTCCTTTTCAAGCTTGCAGTTTTCTGTGGTCTACATTCACCTTTGTTTTGTATCTTGACATTCATCTATCCATCCACCCAACTATCCATTGATCCATTTACTTATCTATTTACAGTGTGGAAGGCACAGCATCTGGTTCCTAAGGTTACAGTTCAGCCATCTTGGAGTTTCATGATCACTATTAATATAAGGGACAAATCAGGACAGTTAAATTTTAATTTTCAGTTAAAGGCGGGCTTTTATTTTTCATTAATGGATCATTTCAGGCAAATAAGAAATAGTTGAAGACTTTCTGTTTAAATATTGATGGTGATTTTTATTGAAGTGGAATGTTGAGAAGTAGTTGGCCTTGTGCCTAATAAATACACAGATCGTTAACTTTCTAGAAATGCTTTTCAGATAGCCATCTCAGCTGTAATAAGAAAGGGCATAATTTATAAAAGTAAGACAAGAATCTTGGTTTGTTTTTAAGTGTTTGATCTCATGTCTGTGGCGACTTTGTCACGGCTCTTCCCTGGGAATTAATGACCAGGGAGGGTTAATGGCCCAAAGCTCTACTTAGGTCATCAAAATTTCAAGCTGGTCATTAATTCTCAAATGCCCTAAGTCTTAATATTTATCACCTAATTAAATTCAATAATAAATTATATTTAATTTATATATCAAGGCAATGATGTGCAATTATTTCTACTTGAATCAAATCTTCCACCCCTTTGAGTGATTTGTCTGTTCTGCTTTGGGCAAAAGTGATTCTTCTTTTAGTTTCAGTGAGTGGGAAAACTTTTAATTTGAATATTACATTTACTGTAACAGCCTTCCTTGGGGTGATAGTTTTTGTAACTTTCACATCTGATCCTCACAATGCATTGATAATGGCATTATCAGAAAAAACAAAACAAATACAAGTGTGGCATTAATGTGACCTTGAGGATCCCTCAACTTCAGACATGTCTGATGTTCTTGAATGCTGGGCAAGGGGTCAGAAAGTACTGGGTTCATGCTGAAGATTCAGTTTTCTCCTAGGTAACTCACGATAAGCCCAATGCATTCTTTTTGCTATTTAAGCCAGCCCAGCTCATAGTTTTTCCTTTCAGTTGAAGGCATGACTTAAATACCTTATCATGCATTTGCGGTATTTACCAGGTTGCAGATGTAGTTGTCTAGTCTACTATAGTTATATCTAAATATTAAAATGTTGACCTACTGGGCACAGTGATGCATACTTGTAATTTCAGTACTTGGAAGTCAGAAGAAAAAGAGTTCAAGACTAGCCTAGGCTACACAGTGAGTTCAAGGCCAACCTGAACTATAGAGCCAGGCACTGAGTCAACAAACGAGTGGGTAGTCTTGTTTTCACAGGGGAACCATAGTCTCCAACTTACTGTTAGAAAGTGCTTTATTTAACCATTTAGATGGAGCTTAATGAATCATGCTTGCAGGGGTCCCTGTGGACAGTGGTGACAAACAATATGATTTGGAACTTGGCTAGCAAGTGCCACCATATACATTACCTCTGACTTTCAGAAGGTGACCACATTTTGATGGGTGACTATGAAGCTGTCCTCTTGGTTTGAGGCCGAGTGGATTGTGCAAGTTACCAACCTTACCATTAGATGGCGCACGCGCTCAAGTTTTCATTTCTAATCTCTGAGGAGTCAGATTGCAACATGGTCATTTGTTAGCCACTTATTTTTGAAATGGTGCATTTTGTTTTGGTAAAATAGTTACAAGATATAAGAAATAAATATGGATTCTTGTTTTTTTTTTTGATACAGGGTGGTTGGGTATTACTGCAAAATTGTCACCTTGGTCTAGAATTCATGGAAGAATTACTAGAGACGTTGTTGGTCACAGAATCCATGGAGGACTCCTTCCGAGTATGGATAACCACTGAGCCCCACGACCGATTTCCAATTACATTACTCCAGGTGTGTTAGTTAACCAAGTTCACAGCATAATTCATGACTGACGTACGGAAGGGCGGATGGAAAAGGCAAGATGATTTCCTTAAATAAAAGCACTTGCCATCAAGTTCAGCAGCCTGAGTTTGATCTTTAGGACCCATAGGGTGGGAGGAAGGAACAATCTCCTAAAAGTTGTCCTCTGGTCTCCACGTGTGTATTGTGGCTTTTAAATGATGGAACACAGCAGGGTGCACTAATCCTGACCATAGTCATTAGCCTTATATAATATTCCCACAAGAGAATTCTAAGGCTATATTAACGTATTGGGTTTGTTATCCAGTCATTGTAATTGGCTTTTACACTGCTGAATTCCAACCCACAGACTCCAGGATATGAGCATGTTGTTACCTAACATACTATGACTTCTCTTTTATTAATTGATTGATTTTATGTGTATGGTTGTTTTGACTGTATTTTTATACATGTACCACATGCATGCAGTGCCCTTAGAGACCAGAGGAGGGCACTAGATCCCTTGAGATTGGCATTATAGACAGTTGTAAGCTGTCATGCAGGTGTTGGGAACTGAACCTGGGTCCTCTGTAAGAGCATCTAATGTCTTTAACCATTGAGCAGTCTCTCCAACCCCCATACCATAATTTCAATTGCATTTTTTATAGTACTTTGTTAACAGTAACACAACTGCTTCTCACAACAGACTTCGCTCAAGTTCACAAATGAACCACCCCAAGGTGTCCGGGCAGGTCTAAAGAGGACATTCGCTGGAATCAACCAAGACCTTTTGGACATCAGTAACTTACCCATGTGGAAGCCCATGCTTTACACAGTGGCATTTCTGCACTCCACTGTGCAGGTAACCTGGAAAGCGGTGCTCACTGCTGGGGGACATTAATGAGTTGGTGTAGCCACCATGGGAGAGAGCCTCCGGGAGGTTGACATCAGCCTCCAACCCTTCACTTCCTTCCTGGCATTTGACTCCACCTTTCGCCCTGGCTTAGTATGTGTAGGCCACAAATTCCTCCTGTACCCCCACTGAGCGACTGTACGCTTCTTAGATACAGAGGCCTTGCCTTTGGTATTGCTACCTCACTCCTGCCGTCACAGCATTGTGAGGGCATGTTCACAGTGCTTTAGTATTTTTTCCTTACTGTGAGAAATACCCAGGGGAAACAGTTTAAGGAGGAGGTATTTACTTTGGTTCACAGCTGCAGGTGGTTAAGTCAGATGGCCCTATCACTTGATACCAAGACAAGGAAGATATGTTAGTGTCAGGAGCCTGTAACAGAGGTTGCTCATCCTGTGGTGGTCAGGAAACAGAAATTGAGACAGAGTACTGCTACAGAGCAGATACACACCAAATTCTATACCCTCAGGGACCTACTTCCTGCAACCCAGCCCTGAATTTTCCACCACCTCCAAAAATGGCATTGCTAACTGGACACTTGACCTTCAACACATGAGCCTGGCGGGGGGTGAGGGAGGCACGTTTCCTACTTAAACCATAATACTGAGCACAGTAAATATTTGTACAATGAACAAACAGATTGTTAAGAGCAAAACTTGAAAGTGCCAAGAATTTTATCCACACCCTCTCAGATAGCAACAACCACTGCTTTTCAAGATAGAGTCTGCCACCACTTTCAATATGAGACAATTGCCCTGGGGAGATGATGGCTCAGTCAACCCAGTGCTTGCCTTTCAAGGACCCTGGTTCAACCCCGAGAACCTGTGTCTAAAGAACTGAGCATGGTGGTACACACTTGTAATCTCAGTGCTGGGGAGGCAGAGGCAAACAGATCTTTGGCATTCACCAGCCAGCCAGCCTAGACTAATTGGTGAGTAGAGTTGGACACTCTGTCATTAAAAAAAAAAATCAACTCTCAGGGCTTGGTCTTCTGTCTTTCACGTACACACCCACACATGCACACACATAAACACACACGTATACATACAAATGTGTACACACCCACATATAAAAAAAATAAGGTAATTGAGTCTTAGAGAGCCTGTGTCATCCATGGTAGATCTGGGGTGTCCTAGCTCTGGTTCTTAGTAGTTGGTGTGGGGAAGGGGTAGCTGCAGCCCCCCCACCCCCCATCTGGCTGTGCTGATGATGGCTTTCACACACCAATTACTTCTGATAATTATTATTAACTACTTATTTTAATTATTAATTGCTTATGTTGTAATTTAATTATTCTATAGTTATAAAGAAACTTGTAGATTTTTTGACTCTTACTTTATGTGTGGCTCAGTGTTGGAAAATGTCATTCTTTTAATTCACACAGGGTGTTTCTTAGTTTCCCACAGGGGCAATGGGGCTTCTTCTTGTCTCTCCCTCCTGGAGGCTTGGGAGAGAGACAAAGTGAGCTTGTGGGTCTTGTCCTGGCAGGTGTAGTCTCAGCCTTGTCCACATGGAGCACAGAAGTTCCTTCATCTCCCCGAAGGAAGTAGAGGGATCTACAGTCCCCCCCAGGAAACACCACTCTCCCCTTGTCCTGACCGCCACACTGGGTACTGGGTGTTTCTCCATCTCCTGAGTCTGGGAGAGCACACTGGCTTGCATGCTTTATGGTGTAGTTGTTTCTACTAAATTCTTCCATGGCTCTTGGAGTTTAATTAAATTACAGCTTTCCAGAGACTGATTTCGTGCAGTCTTATCTGGGGACTGTTCCCCTTATCACGCTCTAGTTCAAATACTGCTGTGACCCTGCTGTTTGGTCCCCCATTCACAGATAACAATGTTTTCTGACTATTCCCAGTCAGTGACTAAATTCTTCCATTGAGCTTGCCCTGGAGAGTGGCTGTGGGGAAGGGTTTTCCTGTATAGTCAGTGTGCCAGCCCCTGCTTTTAGAGTGCTGAACAGAAGAGCCCAAAGCCTATGATCCAGTCAGGGCTAAACTGTGCTGGCAGTTGACTAGATGCATGTTTAGGTTAAAGCAGAGAAACAATAATGTTTCTACTTCAGGGCTGGGAGGCTAATGGTGGAATATCAGTATGAGAGAAGATTGAGTGTAGCCAGAAGTTTACATCTCGCCCACCCTATGTCCAAGGTCAAGACCTGCAGCCACTTAGTCCCAAATAATTACACAAAGGCTTATATTACTTACATGCTGATTGGCCTATGGCTCAGGCTTATTACTTTCTGACTCTTATATTTTAACCCGTTTTTCCATTTATATTTAGCTACATGGTTCCTGCCTTTTTGCTCAGTGCAACTGAGGGTCTGGCAAGGTGGCTCAAGTGGGCAAAGGCACTTGCTACTGTTCCCCACATAGGAGAATTCTATCCTTGGAGCACATGGCAGAAGGAGAGGACCGATTCCTGAAAGCTGTCCTCTGACCTCTACCCTCAAAAGTTATGCTATGCCATGTTGTCCACATACACACAGAGAGAAACAAAACAAAACACAGTGTTTTTGTTTTGTTTTAATTGCGAGCTCACTTTATAAAGTACTTGCTACCCAGGCATGAAGACCAGAGTTTGATCCTGGATAACTCATGTGAAGAATCAGAGCAAGGTCCTATGTGTCTACAACCCCAGCGCAGTGAGGTGGGAGTGGAGGCGAAGGGAGGTGAGATGGATGGATTGCTGAGTTCCTTGGCCAGCCCATCTAGTCCAATTGGTGGATCTGAGGTTTAATGAGAGGCCCTTTCTTTAAAAAAATTGTCTAAGAGTGCTTTTAGTGTGTGTGTGTCTGTGTTGTGTATGCTTGTGCATGTGTGCAGGTGTACAGATGCCTGAGGAGGTCAGAAGAGGGCACCAGATGTCTTGAAGCGGAGTTATTGATGATTGTGAGCCAACTAGTGTGGGTGTTGGGAACTGTTTTCCTCGAAGAGCAGTATGAGCTCTTAACGACTGAGCTATCTCTTAATTTATCATAAGTGTGAAAGATACCTGGGTTCTGATGCATACAGGGTAGCTTGAGATGTAACTTCTCAAAAGAATGCTGTGGCTAAGATGGGTGGTGTGGTGATGATGGTGATGATGGTGGTGATGGTGATGATGGTGATGATGGTGATGGCAATGATGGTGATGATGATGGTGATGATGGTGATGGTGGTGATGGTGATGATGGTGATGGCAATGATGGTGATGATGATGGTGATGGTGGTGATGGTGATGATGGTGATGGCAATGATGGTGATGATGATGGTGATGATGGTGATGGTGGTGTTGGTGATGGTGGTGATGGCAATGATGTTGATGATGATGGTGATGGTGGTGATGGTGATGGTGGAGCCAATCATGGAGGATGGAGAGATTCTTTTTAAGAATTTCCAATATGATTGTGATATACAACAAACCTTGAAAATGATACTAAACAGCTGCTGCTCTTAAGGGAGGAGTCTGCTGCCATTTTTACAGCTTTCTCATGTTTGGTAATTCCTCTCCTCATCCTCGTGTGTGGCCCACAGAGCTTCTAACACCCACCCGAGACTTTTCTAGTGGTCTACCCAGGGAGTTTTTTACTGTTTCTTTGCTATAGCCATTCTACTCTTGGCCTTAGGATAACAAGCCCCGGAAGGATTCTGGGATCTCCAGAGTCCTGCAGTGGGAGTTGTAAATGTGGCCTTTTTATCTCAGCCCTTAAAGTAATTTAAACATTAAATAAACACAGTCATATCACCAAGGCCCAGGAAATGCCGCCATCAATACGCTTTCACCCAGGAAAGTGCTCACTTTCTCTGTACTTTCCCCTGTCTGGTTGAAGTCTTGACAAAACACCCCCTTTCAAACTTAATAGTGCATGTAAAAAGTTCTTGCTTTGACAAGCCTGCTGAGAAGGCCCTTACCTAAATATTTCTGAATAGCTACAACATGACGCAAGTTTCTCTTTCACATGTCCTGTCAATCATGTCTCTTACTGGTTCTGACCATGTTTGTCCATGACTCATACGTGACATTACATTCATACTGCCTAGTATGAATTGTATTTTTCATTTTATTGTATACTCCATTTCTCTATTTTACTAGGTTTGGATTGTTAAGAACAGCCAGTGAAGTATACTGAGCTGCACATAAAATCAGGACGCACTTCAGCACCATTAAAATGACTGTTGAGCATTCTCTCACCAGTGGTCCCAGGACATTTCCATATTTCACCGGTAGTTTCATTTTGTGTATTCCTCAGGAGCAAAAGGAACTCTGCAAGGTGCTTGGGGAGCAGAGACAGGAGGATCCTGGGGCGTGCTGACCTCCCCGTCTAACCTAATTAGGTTCATTGAGAGGCCCTGTCTCAAGGAATAATAGTGGGAGTGACATCAGCTCTGACTTTTACACACACACACACACACACACACACACACACACATACTCGACGGGGTGGGAGGGGACTAGATTGTTCAAACTGTATATGGGGTACTCTGGCCTTCCTAAAAATCATCACACTTCTGCTTACCAGCTTCTTTGAGAAGGGGGAGCTTGTGTTCAAATCTGTCTGTATCCCACCCTGAAGGAAGTGATCCTGGGTTCCCTGCGCTCCCAGAGCTCACCCACGACTACAGTAGGACCTCCTGCCTGCCATCCGCTCCACAGACTCTGTGCTTGTGTATTTTCTCCACGCCTCCTCCAAACCTGCAGGCCTCTCATCTCCTTTACAGAACAGCCTCATTTTCACTGGGAACCGGAAGCCTAGGTTCAGGTGTCTTTTTTATTTCATTTTTTCCAGGCTTATCATCCTGGTAAATTTCAGCAGCTAATTGCATTTGCCGTCACATTGTCCTTGTCTTCTTTCTGTGTCTCATTTTCTCGACTAGATGAAGACTTCTCGAGAACACATGTATTCTAATGTTTTCCTATTGTACTAATAAGACCTTGGCCCAGGGCTTCCAAAATACTAACTGAACTGAAGAGATTCAGCATTCTAATTAAGCCTTAAAATCTCCTACATCCAAGACTCCGAATGAGCTTCTAAGCCCCAGCACTTTGATAAGTTGAGTCTATGTTTTTCTTTCCTTTTCTTTGTTTTTGATGCTTTTTAATTACATTTTTATTTATTTTTGGGGGTATGGGACATAGCTTACCGATGGGCAGAGAACAGCTTCCATGAGACAGTTAAGTCCCCTACCATGTGGTTCTCGGAGATCAGCTTAGGTCATGAAGGATTTCAAGAGCATGTTCATCTGCTGAACCATTTCTCTGGGCCTCATTTTCCTTTTTCCTTTATTGTCATTTAGAGAGATCAGTGGGTGGGTGGATACCTGTACAGATGGACACAAGAACCCGAAATTATTTTTGTGAAAGGGAAAAATGAGAATCCATTAAGATTTTTGTCTTCTTTTAAAAAATATTTTCCCCAAGATGAACTCATCTGTCTTTGACTTCAGTGAGCCAACTTAAAGAGAGAATGCTTTAAGTGAAAATTGATAAGAAGTAGCATGATGAGAGAGGCAAGTTTCACACTGGGGCAATTTTCAAAGATTGCATTTTAAGGAACAGCCAAGTTGCCATCGCTTTGTGCATATAAATGGGAGTGTTTCCATGGAGCCAGTTCGAGGATCCCCAGTAATTGCAAGGGAAGAATTACGTCTCTTTCAGTTCTCTGTCTAATTGAACCTTAAATCTCAAAAATTAAGTCAAATTCTTAGGTAAAACTCACTGTAGGATTTTATTTTATTTTATTTTATTTGCGAAAATGGGTAATATTCTCATTTCACTAAGTGACTTACGCTCTGCTATGTGAGGCATACACAGTGGAAGAAACCATGGAAATGATTTTCTTGTGGATATCTAAAAGACTCCATTCTAGCCTGGCTCCCAGAAAAATCTAGAAGAATCTCAGTGTTCCTGACATCTACTCAAGAACTTGCTTTGAGTGAGCCTTGGAATTGACCTCACTGAAGGTGAGAAGGTTCCTTCATTAGGTTAGTGACTGACCGGCGTGGCTTAGATAACCGTGAGTCTTTTCACAGAAAGACAAAGATGGAGGACCTGTACTTCACAGCCAAACTTTCAGATCTGATTAAAGGACCAAATATTTTAACATGAGACAAGATAAAGAAACCAACTATTTCCTTGGTTTTGTTGCCAACTTGACACACTTGGGAGGAGATGACCTTCAAGTGAAGAGTTGGCCTATGGTATGTCCAGAAGGCATTCTCCTATGACTGGCTGATATAGGTTCCACTATGGGCCCTATCATCCCTAGGCAGGGGCCTGAATTGTATAAGAGAGTTAGCTGAGCATGGGTCTGGAAGCAAGCAGGTGAAAAGTGTTCCTCCCTAGCCTCTGGTACAGTTCCTGCCTCAGCTCCTTGATGATGGACCATAAATGCTGGGTCTGGAAGCCATCAAAAAAAGCACAGAGTCTCAGGGACCACAGTCGGCCCTCCGTAAACACCATGCCCTGCATTCCCTGACATGGTGCTTTGAAACTCTCAGGTGTGAATGTTTTTCTAGTATAAATTGCAGAAAGAAGTTTTTAACTCAGTCCAGAATCCTGGGATTGTCCAGTCAACTTTTTAAAAAAGAATTATCTTTCTAATTAGCATACAAAGTATTGGGATTTTTTTTTGTGGCATTTTCCAAACAAGTTGTATTTTCATTGATTATCTTCAAGCCCCTCCCCACAGACCTTGTATCCTTCTAGCCCAGGAACCCCATTTTCTCTCCTATCTTGTGACTCTTGTTCTTCCCCAACATCCTTTTCAACATCTCTTTTTTCTTTCTTGCATCTCCTTTCTGAGCTTTATAGATTATATGCACATTCGCGCACATTTAAACACATATACATACATTTATATATATGTATGTATAAATAAAAGCTAAGATCTATACATACACATGAGAGAGAATATGTGATGATATTTGTCTTTCTGGATCTAAGGTATCTAACTTAATGGCAAAGTTTCCAGGTCCACTTGTTTCCCTGAATACTTTATGATTTTCTTTATTCTTGAAGGCTGAGCAAAATTCAGCTATGCATATGTCACATTTTCCAGTGTCCATCCATGTGCTGCTGATGGGCATCTATGCTGCCTCTGCTTACCAGCGATTGTGAGGAAAGCAGCAATGAATGTGGATGTGCATGTGTCTCTGTGGTAGGGTATGAATTCCTCCACGTGATTCTCAGGAGTTCTGTGGCTGAGTTAGATGGGAGTTTGATTTTTAATTTTTCAAGTGCCCCACCCCCCATGCTGGTTCTCATAATGGCCTCACTGGTTTGCACGCCCACAGGCCGAAAGTCTGAGTTCCTTTTTCCCTACACCCTCACCAACATTGGTTGTCTGTTCTCTTGACACTTGCCACTCTTACTGGGGGGAGAATGAGTCTTCAAATAGTTTTAATTTGTATTGCCCTGATGGCTAGGGATGTTAAACACTTTTAAAAATACTCATTAGTCATTTATGTTTCTTCTTTAGAGAGCTATCTGTTTATTTTAACAATCCATTTATTAACTGACAGGATCTTTTTGGTGTTTAAATTTTGTAGTTCTTTATATATTCTGTATACTAGCCGCCTGTCTGAAGTATGGCTGCCAAAAGCTTTCCCCAATTCTGCAGGCTGCCCGTTCACTCTTCTGATAGTTTTTCTTGTGTAGAAACTCCTTCCTTTAACCATGTAGTTAAGTGAGTCACATTAATGTGTGACAACCTGAGCCGAGAAGTACAGGTCAAGAAGTAATCGGCGTACCTTCTAATTTTTGAGAGGGCTCTGAATTTCTTTGTTTTCTGCCCTTTGTCTTATCTCCCAGGGTCAGAATGACTGGATCTAATTTAATGCTAATGGTTCAGTTAATATTTTAAAAGCCTACCTTGAAAGTCAGTGATTAAAACCTTCTGGCTTTAATTTCTCTGATAACTTGTCCATGATTCTGGTTAATAGATTTCTTTAAAACATGGGATTGTGCAGTAATAAGGTTTGGAACAGCAGCAGTAAGAAGAAATGGCTTATGAAGACTTCAGTGTGTGTGCATGTATGTGTGTGTGTGTGTGTGTGTGTGTGTGTGTGTGTACACGTGTACCCTCACATGTGTCAGAGGAGAGAAAGAAGAGTATATATTCAGAGAAGCACAATTGCTGTCCATTAGACACTTAATCTAGATACTAGTACTGGAGATGTACGAGACTCTCCTTAAAAACTCAAATGTGGTGGCTGGAGAGATGGCTCAGAGGTTAAGAGTGCTGACTGCTCCTCCAGAGGACCTGAGTTCAATTCCCTGCAACCACATGGTGGCTCACAACCATCTATGATGAGATCTGGTGCCCTCTTCTGTATACTGCATACATAATAAATAAACAATTTTGAAAAACTCACATGTGCCAGGCAGAGACAGCATATAACATAAATGCAGGACTCGCCTATATGACTTTCTGGGTTTACAGGGCAGGGAATCATTTGGGCTACCAGTTTTATGTCTTCAAAATGACCTCCTGGGCTCTGGGGGTGGAGATGGCTTCCCCAGAGTCAGTGAAGCCCTTACTTTGCAAAGTTAAAAATCTGAGTTTGATCCCTAGGACCCATGTTAAAGTTCTAGGCATGGGGCACATGCTTGTCATCTCAACTCTGGGGAGATGGAGACAGGATGATTCCTGGGGCTTGCTGCTCAGCCATTCTACCCTAACTGGTGATCTCTGGGTAAAGGCAGACTTATCTCTAAGAAGGTAAACAGCCTTTCTGAGGTTTCCCTTTGGCTTTCCTCCACACATGCATCTACCTCCTCATGAACACAGACACAGAGAGATACACAGCACTGTCCAGAATATCAGAACAGCTCAGTGCTTTGGACTGAGGCCAGTCTGACTAATCATGGGCTCTTTGACAACTCTGAATGGCGGTGGTTTTGTAGGTGTCTTCCAAGTCTTAGGCAGAAACGGTGGTGTGAAGGCAATGTGAGAGTTTTAAGACAGCTGTGTCATGTGTACAATAGAAATTCTTAGTTTTCAAAACCCAAGATGGAAAAATTATAGAGTGAAGTCAGCGGGGAGTCATGTTCATGAACGCTTGAGTTCATCAGCTTGAAAGAGCTCGGCCCTTACATTTGGCTTCCTAGACTCTCCGAGGCTAGTTTAGAATAACTACAATTCCAACAGGCATTCATGCAGTTCCCTGAGGCGTTGTCAACGGAGACCTAGACAAGTGTTTCTTTGTTCCAGACAGGTCTCATGTAGCCCAGGCTGCCCTTGAACTCACTATGTAGCTGAGGATGACCTTGAACTTCTGATTCTTCTTAGCTCCATCCTCCAACTAAGATTATATAGACTTGTGCCACCATGACAACCTACTAGATATACAAAAGCAAACAACAAATGAAACCTCAAGATAACTACAGCTTGACAAATATTTAGAAATTTGCTTGTAAATCATTATCAATAGCCATTAAGTAATATTTAATGGTTAATATATCTCAAATCATACCTATTGCTTATTTTCATTTTTGTTTTGAGACAAGGTCTTGGTATGTAGCCCAGGCTGACCTTGAAGTCACAACCCTCCTGTTTAAGCCTCTCAAGTGCTGGGACCACTTTGTCCAGCTATGTACTGTCCTTTAATTTTACTTGTATTTTTAAAAATATTTTTATTGTTTGAGTGTGTGTGTGTGTGTACACACATTTGCAAACTGGAGTGAGTACAAGTGCAGTGGGATGGAACTCAGGTCACCAGGCTGTAGACAAGTACCTTTCCCTCACTGAGCCGCCTCACTGACCCCACACTTTTTTATGTTCTTTTTTAAACAGTGTCAACTCGCCTTAATAATGAAGCATTAATTTTTATTAAACTTTATTACACTAACAGTAATGACGGGATTGGCAGGGGCTGTAGTTCATGGCACAGTGCTTGCCTCTCATGCCCAAAGGTCCCAAGTTTGACTCCCCAGCTCCACAAACAAGGATCCAGCTACATGCAGTGTTTGGTTCAGTGGTTGGGAGCACATTTGGCAGCTCATGGCTGTCTGTAGCACCAACTACAGGGGATCCAACACCCTCACCCAGACATACATGCAGACAAAACACCAATGCACATGAAATAAAAATAAATAAATCATTAAGGAAAAAATTCCAGTTGACATTGACTTGCTTTGCTCATTTTAAGGAGCGACGGAAATTTGGTCCCTTGGGATGGAATATTCCCTATGAATTCAACTCTGCAGACTTCTCGGCCAGTGTTCAGTTCATTCAGAACCACCTGGATGAGTGTGATATTAAAAAGGTGAGTGGAATTGTTGTGTTTGTCTGGTTTCTCATTTTGCATTATAGTCTATGACATGGAGTAAACTGGCTGAGGTTTCCTGAGAATTTCTTTCAGACGGACAAGCACTCTAATTAGCTAGCCCACTCTCTTGCCATAACCGGCCAGCTCACATTTTGTTTCCTTCCCTGAAGGTGCCTGTTAGTGTACTGATGAAACTTTGTGCTATGAAAGGACAGCCATGTCCCCAATGGCACTCCTGTGCCCCACAAGAAGTGGGGTGACCTCAGTCAGGCCTGCCTTCTTTGATAGTCCTCCTGTTAGCCAATAAGGCAGTTTTTTTTTTGTTTTAAGTCCCCCTTCACCATAAAAAGGATTTATTTGTGTATTTACTTGTGTGTGTGTGTGTGTGTGTGTGTGTGTGTGTGTGTGTGTACTCAGGAGCATATAGTGCACTATGTGTGTGCAGTGCCCTTGGAAGCCAGAAGAGGGCATCAGATCCCCCTGGACCTGGAGTTACAGATGGTTGAGTAATCATATGGACGCTGGGAACCAAACCTGCATCCTCTACAAGAGCATTAAGTGCTTGTAACAGCTGAGTCATCTCTCTACCTTCCACCTCTCTACTGTGTTTTATGGTAGTACTAGAGACTGAGCCCAGGGCTTCACATCTGCTCAACACATGCTGTGTCACTCAACTACAGTCCTAACCATGAAGTCACTTCTTAATTTATTGCATTTATTTATTCGTGTGTGTGTGTGTGTGTGTGTGTGTGTGTGTGTGTGTGTGTTATGTACATGTACGAGTGCAGGTAGTCATGTACCATGCCACACATATGTAGGTCAGAGGACAATTTTCTGGAGCCCATTCCTTTTTTTTTTATTTTTAGCTTGTGGGTCCTGAGATTAGAACTTGTGTTCAAGCTGGATACCAAGTGCTTTTACATGCAGAGCCCTAAGAACCTAGCTCATTTCTTAATTTCCAAGTTCAAGCATAATAAGTAGCAACTAAAAAACTTTTTGGCAGGACTGGGGATTGAACTTGCAGCCTTGAACACCCTAGACAGTTTCTCTACTGCTGAGCCCTACCTCTTCCTCAGTGGTCAGTTCTAGTAATGGTTACTGGTCATCATAGTGTGAACTTCCCAGTCTCCATGATGCTTATGTATGCATTTTTGCCGTACCATCATGAAGTAGACACAGAAGGTGTCCCCATTATTCCCATTTAACTGATGGGTGGCTTCCTCGAGGCTAGAGTTGGGAGTGGGAGCCCAGTTACGTCTCTACTCACAGGCTGAGAAGAGCTGAAATCTACTTTTTTGGGGATCATAGGTAAGTCAGTGAGCCTTATGACCCATCTCCTCCTCCATAAAGTAATGATAGCGTCTTTGAGGAACAGAAGAATTTAGAATTTATGAGAACACGGTGCGCAGTGCGTAATGGAGGCTCAAGAGAGACCTCTTTTACTCTGTCCTTCTCTTCCTGCCCATAGTAGACGTTCCAGATTACTATAGACACTGTGGTAGAGTTATGATTCTGGTAAGTCATGATGAATGTTCACCTGGGGTGGACAGAAGTTAGAACAAACTGTCATTTTCTCCAGAATGACAAAAGGACAGTAAATTAAGACTGTGGCAACATGATGAAAAATTATATTGTATAGGTTAATATTCTACAGTTATTTATCATGTCAGCATATACAAATAATAGCTGCCTTGAAGTGGTTGCTTTGAAAGGGAACCAAATAAAAAATAAAAATTTAGCTGATAAGTAAATAAAAAGAAGAATTCCAAATCCGTAATCATCCTCACATTTCCTTTAGTCCAAATACACTAAGTTTTTTTTTTAAAAAAAAAATAGCTATGAATAGCAGAATTATGTTGCTAGTCTAAGATTGCTAAGAAATTAATGATAGCATCAATGCTGGTTTTAGCCTACAGAATGAGACAGCACAGGAATGCACTGTGAAAAAGTCTTGGGAATAAATACTTTCCTATTTGTTCTTTTACTGATTCTGGAAAAATCTATTGCTAGGAAAGAACATTAAAGCTCCTCATCCTCTATCTCGTTTCTTTCTTCACTAGTCACCACTCCCTGCCCCTCTGTAACAGGGCGGCATTTTTTAAAATGAGCGTTACAGGTGATTACACATAAAGAGAAAAAATACTCTTATTTTTCTATTTGAAAATAGAAAATATAGTCACCTCTTCTTCTAATGTTTAGTACTGTAGATTTCTTTTTTTCTTTTTTAGTGAATAAACTGCAGTGGTTCCATCCACATGGTAGTGAGCTGTTCCTATGAGACAGAAAATAGTTCTCAATGCAGCTATTGGAGTTTTATTCTGCTGCTGTGATAAAGTGCCGTAACTGGAAGAGACTGAGGGGAGAAAAGGATTACTTGGTTTACACTACACGACACTGTTCATCATTAAGGGATGTCAGGGCAGAAACCATGATGGGACACTACTCGCTGCCTCACTTACTCAGCTGCTGCGTAGCTTCTCACACAGCCAAGGGATACCTGTGTAGGGAATAGCCTCACCTATAGTGGTCCCTTATAGAAATGCCCACAGACCATCTCAAGAAAGACAGTTGTTCAATTGAGATTTTTGCCCCCCTCAGGCGGTTTAGCCTGTGTCAAGTTGACAGTTAATGTTAACTAGAAAAAGAACCCAGCTGGCATTCACTTTTCCAGAACTTTCTCTGACAGTGGATAATCCTACCTCATCTGTAATACAGGGTGTGTCATGGAGTACAGTCCGGTACATGATTGGAGAAGTACAGTATGGCGGCAGAGTGACCGATGACTTTGACAAGCGACTGCTTAACTGCTTTGCCAGAGTAAGTCAATTTTGGGAGGAAGATGTGTGGAGATAAATTCTATGATGTTTTCCTTTTTTAAAAAAGCATGCAATTCACTTTTTATTATGTATATATGTATGTGGCTATGTGTGGCTATGTGCATGTGAGTACTGGTACCCATGAGGGCCAGAATAGGGTGTCAGATACCCTGGAGCTGGAGTTACAGGTGTGTGTGTGTGTGTGTGTGTGTGTGTGTGTGTGTGTGTGTTGGGAACCAAACCCCAGTCCTTTGCAAGAGCCCTTTACCACTGAACCACCTCTCAATCCGAGGAAGCCTTTTTGTTTACAATTGGCATGACAGATCTGGGGGTGGGGTGTTGAGGAGGAGCACTGTGAGCAGACTTAGCCAAGAATCCCCTCTTTCTACCACACTGCCCTTGTGTACAACAGCAAACCAACCATTGGCCATTTTATGGAGCGCCTAAGGAGTCTCATACCCCATCTTCCCCCTGCTCTTGCTTCATGGTCTCAGTTCTCCAGAACCTGCCAAGAAAACACTAATCATCTCTGTGTGCCTCTTTCTCTGGAGTACAAGGCACAATGTGACTCCAAGGCTGAAAATAAGAGCTTTTATAAAAATAAAAGGGAGGGGAAATTATAATCAAGATAAAATGTGTGAGCAAAGAATCTATGTTCAACTAAAGGAAAAAAAAGAGAGAAAAGTCACAATAAAGAATACAAACTTCTGGGATAGTTTGATAAACTTGAGGTAGACTAGATATTCAGGTTTTTTTCTAATCTTTTAATTGAGTTGCGCTTGGAAAATAGCAGTTGGCAAGAATGTATAAAGGTAGGAACATCAGTGCTCAGCAGTTAATAGACCTCCCAGAGTGCTGTAAAAACAAGGACCTGAGCAAAACAGATGTTGGAACACTTCAAGAAAAGACCCACAAATGTGTAAGTACCAAAATCTTGGTGGTAACGTTGTGTGTGGGGCCAGTGCTCTAGCTAGATCGAGAAGTGAGTGCCTGGGTCCTGATGGAGCCTGAGACGGTGCCTCCAAGCATCCTAAGGCAGATGGAATGGCTGAGCACAGGAGCTTCTGTTGCTCACCCTTTTGGGGCACAGAGCTGGCAGCTCTTGTGTTGTTCAGCTCCATGATGTGACTGCTGTGCAGATTGGAACCCTGCTCTCGAGCACATGTTCTCAGAACAGATTTTTACCCACAGCATAGCTTGAGGTGTTGGGAGGCGGTTACTGTATCTGTCATGGGGAAGAAGATGAATCCCTGATGGTGATGTGTAAGATAGAATCAGTGGTCTATGCGACGTCCCACAGAGACTGTAAAAACATTTGTTCAGTGGAGCTGGAGAAAATGTAAAATGAGAGCTATAAAGTAAGCTATGCATATTTCACAGGGAGAAATACATATCCCAGGATATACATTAAATGCATTTAAATAGGCACAGAAAGGAGACTGAGACTGTAGGTGTATATCAGAGCTGAATGGAGAAAAACTGAAATAAAAGGGGTACTACTAATGCGTGAAAAAATAAATATATGTGAAAAACTTAACTGACTGAAATTCAAAGGAAAATATGTCTTAGTCAATAAACTGTTTTTGAATTGTTGTTAAAGTACCTAAGATCAAAGGATTTTAAGATACACTTTTATCTTTTAAGTTATGTGTATATAAGGGAATATAGAGAAATGGCTCACTGGTTATGAGCACATGCTGCTCTTGCAGAGGACCCAGACTCATTTTCCAACACCCACTTGGTGGCTCATAACTGTCCCTAACTTTAGTTCCAAGAGATATGGTGTCCCCTTCTCACCTCCATGGGCACACATGTGATGCGGGAGCCCTTGGAGGTGAGAAAAGAGAGCTTTGGAGTTGGATCCCCAGGAACTGGCATTGAAGGCAGTTGTGAGTCATGCCGTGGGTACTGGGAACAAAATCAGGGTCCTCTGCAGAAATACCAAGAGCTCTTTGCATATGACCCATCTCTCTAGCTCCCCCTTTTCCCCTTTTAATTGTGTGTGTGTGTGTGTGTGTGTGTGTGTGTGTGTGTGTGTGTGTTTTGTTTGTACATGTGAATGCAATGACCAAGGAGGCTGGAAGAGGGCATGAGATCTCCTGGAACTGGGGTTAGGGACAGTTGTATACTAGATCCTCTGGAGCTAGAGTTCCAAGCAATTGTGAGCCTCGTAATGTGGGTTTTAGGAAGTGATTTGGGGTCCTCTGGAAGAGTAGCTCTTAACCACAGGGCCACATCTCCAGCTCCTCTCTACATTACATTCAATCATAAACATATCACATGATATATTTACTCATGGATTCCCTACCCATGCTTGGGATTGAACCCTGCACTATGCTCTCAACCCCTCATTGGAATTCACTGTAGGCCTCCTGACATAAATTGACCATATTTGTGTGAGGTATTTGGCCTCCCTGTGTCTACCCCACACCTGAGTTACTCACCGCAGTAGATTTTGCAAACGATACCTGTATTGATCCACACATACACATGCCTGTTGGTTTGCATCCTTCCTACCCATCTTGGTAGAAGGAAGGCATTCTATTCCCTGGTGAGTGCAGATGGAAGAGTCTGCTGTGTATAATGGGGGATTTGAGGATATTTCCCTCCCTGTCTCTATTCAGAGTGAATATAAGAAGCGAGGGTCTCAGCTATAGGGTGGCAGCGAGAAGGTTTAAAGAGGGAAGATAAGGTGCTGGAGGTTGTCTAGGAGAACAAGGAAAGAGAAATGAGACCCTAATAGATTTCCTCCACCATCCACACTGGATTGCAAGCTCCTTGGAAGGAGCTGCATATTCCTGCTCTTCAGCTGGCAGCTGTAGGACTCTGAACACACAACCACACACTGGTTGATGGTGAGCGACAAGCAGAGGTGTCTAACCCAGCACAGAGGTGTCTAACATGAAGATGGAATCTATTGGGTGGAGTTATTGACATCAAAACACCCCCCCCAAGAATTAGGCCCATTACAAAGTTCAACACATACATACCAGCTTTTATAAGAACCCTGCAATGACCATCTTAAACTTCAAGATATGAAAAGTCCCCCTGTATCCACCCCCTGCCTTGTCTTTGTATCGTGGGAGCTGCCTTACACACAGGTGGCTGGGACATTTGGTTGGCTGGCTGATAGGAGACTGCTGACGAGCCCTCTATGCTCTTTGTAGAGCCCAGCCTCAGACATAACTGAGAGCAGGTGGGTGGCTGATCCAGGAGCTCCTGTAGGAAACAACTACTAGCTCAGCCTGCTTCTCCTCCAGCCACCTGTTCCCACCCCAACACAGGGCACTCAGGGCCCTAGAGGACATCAAAGTTAGACCTCAATTCTCACCCCAAGGTTCTGCATCCCCCAGTGTGGGCTGACCAGCCAGAATACTCTTGGGCTGTATATCAGCCATGTAAGATGTGTGGTCTAGGCACAAGGGTCCAGTTCCTACCCCTAGTGCTGTGCTCACTCCCCGATGACCTCAGTTTGTGCTCCACCCATTCCCAGCTCCTCTGAGCTCTCTCCTTTGCATTTATTATTTTGTTATCCCATGCCTGTCCCCTGATGGACAGCCCTCTCACTTGCAGCCTCAGAGTCTGTAGTTCTCTGCCCTCTGCAAACCTCTCCAAGACCTCTGTGTGCCTTCTCCACTCTGCAGCCTCCATCCTCCTGGCTCTCCCCGACTTGTTCCCCGCTTCCATCCTTTTAAAATCCCTCTCGCTTATTCCTGTTAAGCTCAGACTAACGTCAGATGTCCCCTCAGTAGTGCAGGTCACATAGCTCTCCTTTTAAAGCCACAGCTTTTAAAGGCCTCACCACTTGCCAGTGGTTTCATAGGCTGTGGTCATTCTCGACCCAGGTTGTAACATCTGCTTTGCTCTGTACCTGCCCATATCTCTGTGATGGTTTGAATGAGAAATATCCCTCCACAGACTTGTGTATTTGAATACTTGGTCCCCAGGAAATGATGCTATTTGGTCATGAAACCTTTAGAAGTCACAATGCTGCTAAAGGAAGAACATCACTGGGATGGGCTGGGAGGGATTATTACCTGGCCCCACGTCCTGTTCTCTGTCTATGCCTCCCTTCCCTCTCTCTCTCTACTTCCTGTGTATGACTTCCTGTCGACCATGCCAGCCTCTTGCTCCTGCTACCATGCCTTCTCCAGCCATCACGGACTCCATCCCTCTTTGGAACGTTAAATCCAAACAAACCCTTTCTTCACTAAGTTGTTATTGGTTAGAGTCTTTCCTCATGAGCACGAACAAAAGGAGGCTAGCAGAATGATTCCCGGTAGATCTCATGTTCCGTACTGTATTAGTAACCTCTGCATAGTCTCAGGGATCTGGGTGTGTTAGCACCGCACACTTGGATGTGTATAAAGGAAGTGATGGGAAAGCACAGGGCTCACTTTCATTTTGCTTCTGTAGCTACATGTCATCTGGCCCCTTGGCACGATCATCTGTTAAATAACAAATGTGCTATGGACCCGAAGACTTCATCCCGGGACATGTCCCTGCAAGCTAAGCCACCCACGTCCCTAAAAAGCTCATTTGTCTTCCTGGTGACTATCCGCACACAGCCACCTCCTTTAATAACTTGAAATCGCTCCCTAACTCTTAGATTAAACTCTGCTCATCACCCCACATCCAGCCATCCATCACAGAGCTCTTCTCACACTTCCCTTTTTTCTCTACCCTCAATATTTTATTTACCCCAGGCTTCATGATTTCTGTCGGCCTACCTCACACTCTGGCATCTGATATTCTGGGACTTCACCAGTGTGCCCCACCAAGTCCTATGCTCATGAGAAAAACAAAACAAAACAAACCTCTCATCTTTGCTTTATGTCCTCTGTGCCCTTTGTTTATTTTTATGCCCTTCTGGCTCTAGCCTCTGTGCACCTCGTATTAGGGAGGTTGTTTCCCGTCTGCCGGGTCATGAGCTCTTTGAGTGAAAGGACTGTGTGTCTCTCTCCTTTGCGTTCTGTTCTGGTTCTGAGCTCTGTGCCGTGCACACAGCAATTGAATAGAGTAGAGCTGAAGCAAATAAAGCCACAGAGAAAACCAGGACACAGTATTTCAGAATAATCGCTGGATCTAAAAGGAGCTGTAGACCGGAGGGATGCTGCCAGAAACAGTGGGTCTGAATGGACAAGGCACGGTCCAGCCTCCTCCACCCCGCCCTAGCTCCTATTCTTGCCTTCTTACACCCCGCCCTGCTAGGAAATCACCCCCTTAGGTACCAAAGTTGTCACCTGAACCAGCTCAGGCATTCAACATCTCTTTTTTTCCCCCACCTTTTCAAAAGAAGTCTGTTCACACCGGGTGTATGTTTGTTCTCTCACTGTTTTGTTACAGATGATCAATCAATTCTCATGGGAAGAGAAAAGGGTGCCTTCAGGCTAGCAACAGTAGAGGCTGGCCAGTGCGTGCATTTTGCTTCTGGTGGCTAGGGACAGAACTTAATTAACAAAGGGCACTCAGGGTGAGAGGGCACGCGCTGAGAAGTTTTTGTGGCTACACTGTTGGTGCCCAGTGTATGTGAGTGAAACTGTAGACACAGCCCTGAAGAAGAACCTTACCCAGGGAAATGTGAGGCAAGGAGATGCTTAGGGGCCCTCAGGGCCATGAGTGGACCTAAGGTAACCAAATTACTTCTTTGTAATATGATGTGAACTAACCATGTAGTTCAGCATGACCTTGAACCTCCCACCCCTCCTGACTCTACCTCTCAAGTACTGGGATTACAGGAGTACACTGCCATGCCTGGTATAAGTCATGCTGGAGATTGAACCCAGGGCTTTACGCATGCTGTACCAGCACTCAACGAACTGAGCTACGTTCGTCCCATCCCACTCGCTGCTGAGGGTCGAACTCAGGGGTATCTTCATGCTGAGCAAGTGCCCAGCCATGGAGTTCACTTCCAGCTCCACCCTCCGTACTTTGGCTGGATCTCCTTCTCAGGCCAACCAGAGTGCTGCCTAATTGTTTCTGTGCCTCATCTCGTTTGTGGATTTTCTCTTTTCTTCCTATATGTGATAATGATTCTGTGGATAGTTTTGTTAAGAGGTTTTCAAAACCAATAGTAAAGAGAGAGAGAGAAAGAGAGAGAGAAACCCTATTAAAATGGAAATAAGCCCCCTTCTTCTAATCTTGGGCCTTTTCATCAATTTTCCTTTATTTTTCTCTCTCCCATACAGGTCTGGTTCAGTGAGAAGATGTTTGAGCCCTCGTTCTGTTTTTACACTGGATATAAAATCCCTGTGTGCAAAACCTTGGACCAGTATTTTGAGTACATCCAGTCTCTGCCATCCCTCGATAACCCAGAAGTCTTCGGGCTCCACCCCAATGCTGACATCACGTAAGTTCTTGGCAGTTTCCTCCTCTTCTTTTTAAATTTGAAGGTATCATTTGTAACTCAGCCTGGCAAAGACTATGCATTTCATTTTCTCCCTTAATCTCTCTTCTTTCCCTTTTCTTTATTTTACTGTGAAAAATAGTGTTGCTTCCTGTCTTCCAATTACAACCCTGTCACAACTCAGCCTCACCTCCCCTCACTAAATCCCCATGGCCTGGCATTCATGATAACTCGAAAGCTGTAATTTATGCGTTGATTACTCAGTCCTGTCATAAAACCAGTTAGGTTTTTATTTTTATCGATGCTCTCCTCCGGGCTCCTTATCTCTTTCTCTAGATAGCCATTAAAATAGATCCCTTGGGGCTAGGGAGATGGCTCAGTGGTTAAAAGCGCTTGCTGTTCTTGTAGAGGACCCAAGTCCAGTTCCCAGCACCCATGCCCAGTGGCTAACAATCACCTGTGACTACACTTTAGGGCATCTGGCTCCCTCTTCTGGCCTTCTTGGGCAGCTGCACTCACGTGCACATACCCACACATAGACACATATGAATGGACAAACCACATACAGTTAAGAATCCTGTCTGACCCTGTTCATAATGGACCATCTTCTCATGCTTGCTCATCTACAACCTTAAAGTCATGAGCTCCTCATGGCCACATACCCCAGAGCTCAATGTGAGGTCCCTGAGCCCACAAAGCCTTAGAAATGCCTACCAATCTCAAGTGCCTTTTTTGGCTCCCCCTCCAAATGAAATTTCTCTTTAGGGAACCCTCCACAAAAAAAGGATCACCCCGACTTCCACCAGATGACTCAGCCCTACCTGAGTTATTTATTCCTTTGCAAGGTATGGTCTCCGTGGTCCACTGGAGAAAGAATCCTAGCCAAGAAGAGGGGCATGCTCAATCCTCCCTCAGTCCCTCAGCCCTGAGTATAATTTTAGAGACTCTTTTGTCATTTATTATTTGCTTTTAGTTATCAGCTACTAGTTAGAATATAAATCGGATGCAATTTCATTAAACCTATGTCCATTTTCACTTCTACACCTTCATGGCTACAGTAGTTCCTGGTGCTCAGAAAACTTGGGTTGGTTGAATCAATCATTCTAAGTCCTTCTAGATGCTGAGGAGTCTGATCAGAGGGGCTAATCCATAGAATGTGATGGTTTTCTATGGGTAGGAAGAAAAGGAGTGGAAAAAAAAAACATGCAGTTATAATTATGTAATAAAAGATACTGCTGTTTGGGCTGGTGATATAGTTCTTATAAATACCATCCTGGCATGCACAAAGTTCTGGATTCAATCTCCAGTGCTGGGAAAAAAAATTTTTTTAAGCAATGTCTCGTGCAGCTCAGACCTTGAAATTGCTCTGCTGCTGAGGTGGTCTTGAATATCTTGACCCTTCTACCTTTGTCTCCCAAGTGTTGGGATTGCAGCCATGTACCACCATGTACCAGCCAGTGTTGTACCACCATGTACCAGCCAGTGATGTACCACCATGTTCCAGCATGTACCAGCCAATGATGGAGTGCTTTCTTTCCTGCTTTAAGTTGTTTTTTGGTCAGAGTGTTTTATCATTAGTAACAAAGATGAAATGAGAACAAATAGATACTCTTTCTTATTTTGAGTGAATTTTTCTATTCCTAAGCCTTATTGATATATGACTTGTCCACTCTTCAGTGGCAGTTTTAGTTCTTTGTTGTTTTTAAGGCTTAATTATATGTATAAACTGTACGCGCATATATGTACACACATACACATGTACTATTTCCTGTTTTCTCATTCGGTTTTGCCTCTGCTTTGGAGGTAGAAGTGTTGCTTGTCATTTGGTTTTACTGTTTTATGTGATCAAATGATGGATTATGTTCTTATCACACCCAGGTCTATAGTAATCGCTGCAAGGCCCATTTTCATATGGGGTTATGAGTGAGCAATCCTCTGTTTGATGGTTTTATGGTTCACATTTAACTCTTTAGGTCAGCTAGAATTTTTTGTGACATGCAGGTTTGGGTGAAGCTTCATGTTTTTCCAAATGGCAACCCAGTAATCCATTATCAGTGACTTGAGATGCTTCCCTAAATGTGGGCAGAATTTTGATGGGTGTATGGGCCCAGGTCTGGACTTCCTTTGCTTTAACCATCTGTTTAAAGACTCTCATGTTTTATTATCTGGTCAAGTCTCCTCATTTCTGCTGATATTTTCCCCAGACATCCTTGTATGTTCATATTCTTTATCATTGCAAACAAATACTGGTTCCCGAATTTTATTCAGTACCTTTCAGCATCTATGAAACACATCATATAGTCATCCTTCACATTGTTAATAGATAATGAATCTCCTAATCCAAATTATCCATTCAGTCTTGAAACTGACTACCATTCTTTTCTGGTCTTTTCTTGTTCTTTTCATGTAGGTAAACTGTTAACAGTTTGGTCTCATATCTTCTTTATTTATCCTTTCAGTAAGATATTTGCACCAAGGCTCGCAAATAGTGTTGCTTCAGTGTGTGTGTGTGTGTGTGTGTGTGTGTGTGTGTGTCCACACGCATGTGTGTGAATTATCTTTATCCAGTTTTATTGTTAATGGTTATGTTCACTTTAGAAAATATTGGGTATTTCCTAATCCCTCAAACTTTTTTTCAAGACAGGGTTTCTTTGTGTAACAGCCCTGGCTGTCCTGGAACTTACTCTGTAGGCCAGGCTGACCTCACACTCACAGAGATCCACCTGCCTCTGCCTCCCAAGCACTGGAATTAAAGCCCAGCCCTCCCTCAAATAATGTGTGTGCTTAAACATTGCATTGAGTTCTCCTGCAAAGCTGCCAGCGCCCACGGCTCTTTAGTGTTGCTGTTTCTTGGCATGCTCAGTTTCTTCTGTTCCATGTGCAGTTTTACAAGTTGTATTGTCAAAGAAAATCATCTACAGAATCTCTTTTCATGTTTGCTTACATGGAGCTTTGCAAAACAGTCTCTGTTTGAATGTGTGCATATGGTGCCAAGTACATACAGTGAGTTTATTGTGGAGGTGTGTGTATACCTCTAGCTCTGCAGGCCTTTGGCCTGAAATCCAATAGCTTGCAGCCACTCTGGTCTCTCTCCAAAAGGAATATTCTAGTTCCCTTAAAATAAATTTTCAGACAGCTATGTCCAGCCACTTTGCTACAGTTAATCAATGTATCCCCAGAAAAACCATGGGCCAACTTGACATGAGCACATGTGTACCACACCACAAACCTGAGGTCGTTTTTCACAGGACTCAGATCAACAGTCGTTGATGGGAAAAGCACATTGTGGAAAGAAAAAGCTGCCTAATTTGCAAAATGCATGAGTATTGTGATCATTCTTTAATATAGTGTTCTGGTAACAGTGTGGCCTCATGTCTTCTTTATTAATTCATTCAGAATTTCACACATGAACACAATGTGTTTTGCTCATATCAACCTCTATCCGATTCCTGCCACACCCTCCTCCCATGTCCCTCCTTTGGTATAATCCACTAAGTCTAGTTAGCGCTTTAGTGTGTGCATGAGTGTGGAGCCATCCACTGGAACACGGACAGCTTACCACACCCCTGAAAAACTGACCTTTCCCTCCCCAGCAGCTATCAGCTGTGAGCTATCTCTTTAGCAGGTAGGGCCTCATGATCTCCTCCATCCATGCTGCAGTATCGACTGGCTTGATCTTGAGCCCATCTTGTGCAGGGACCCACAGTTGCCATGAGTTCTTGAGTGCAGTGTCCCCATAGTGTCCATTAAAAAAAATTGTATTTACTATGTATACAGTGTTCTGCCTGCACACCAGAGGAGGGTACCAGATCTCCTTATATATTATAGATGGGTCTGAGCCACCATGTGGTCGCTGGGAATTGAGCTTGTGACCTCTGGAAGAGCAGCTAACGTTCTTAACCTCTGAGCCATCTCTCCAGCCTCCCCCCACCAATAGTGTTGAGAAGACATTGTTTTTACAGCAATCATCTTTGGCCACTGGCTCTTTTAGCCTTCCCTCTTACTCTTCCTGGATGTTTCCTGAGTCTTAGGGAGGTAGTGTGATGTAGATGTGATGTATTTTTAAGGCCTGTTCACTGTTCCCACCATCACTTATTCTCTGCATTTTGTACAGTCATTGAATCTCTGAGTTAACCGCCACCCACGGCCCACAGAGGCTTCTTCTCTGCTGAGGACTGCAAACTTGACTAACCTGTCTGTGATGGCAGTTGGAACTGGGGAGGGGGAGGCGAGGCTTCAGAAGTGTTCACCGGGGACCCCCTACCTGTCTGCACCAGGAAAAGGAAGTCTCACCACAGTCTTTTGTATGATTTCTTTCTGGTAACTCATGACACCCCACCCCCCACCCACCCCGGCGCACCCCTCCCCCCTGCTTCCAGCTCATCTCAGTAGTTTTCAGAACACAATGCAATCTCTCTACCCACCTTCCCAACATTGTGTAGAGCGCTTGGAAGCCTCATACAACATCTTCGAGACCCAGACCTGTGGGTAAATCCAGGGAAGTGTGGATGCAGGCCCAGATCAGGGACCGGATGGGGTGGGGCAAAGTGACAGGGTGACTTATAAAACAGATCTGACAGGATTCCTTGAGTACAGAGCCAAGGTCTAGAACTTTCTCCTATAGCTTATGTTCATTCATTGCTGCTCAGGAAGCCATCTGGCAGGCTCACTCCAGGAAGCCTAAGCTAGCATCTCCCCAAATCATGCCAAGATCTTTTAAATATTTCCTCAAGTTCAGAGGGGACTGGTAGAGAGCCCTGGGTCTCTCCCACTGATGGACAACTCTTGTCAGTGGAGATGACTGTGGCCTGTGAGAACAGTACACTTGGCTGCTCTGCTCTGGCCGGATTCCCATCCTCTCCTTATGGTTCTTCCATCATTCATTCCCTCTGACCTGCACTTCATACTGTGCCCAGGCAGTAAACTGCATCCCACAGCTCTGTATTTGGAAAGTTTCCTGGTAACTGTTCGGGCCTAATTCTTCTGTCCTCTTGGCCCTGAATAACTGGTGACTAGAATCCTACCCCAAATTATCCTTCTTTTAAGTGATAATGTTTTATTTTTTCAGAGGCTCCTGCCTCCTGCAACCTTGCTGTTACCCAGCAGCCACCAGGAGGCAGTAAGCAATCAGGGACAGTTTCCCAACTACAACTTACCCTTTCCCACCCCAGTAAGTGTCACTTCTTCAGGGTCCATGTAACATCGTGTAATCTAAGGTGTTTCTGCTGTATCCAGTCTAGGAGGGTGGGGATAACATAGTATGAGAGAATGAGACAGCATGTGAGAGGAAGCGAGAGTGCAGTTGGGTGTGTTGAGGTAATGGTTGAAGCCTTGAGTCAAAACGGACTCTACAAAGCAGTGGCTTAGACAGTCGGTGTGGATGTTCCCAGTCAGAGGAATCACTGCTTTATCTGACTGGCCATGCCATTCAACAGTAATCTTGCTTCTGCACTGTCCCCTGGGTGTCGTGGACCGTGGTGAAGAATTGCCCCTGTTTATGAGGCTCTGCTTCTGAAGTTCACATTCATAAATCTCTAAGGAGGGAAATTTGTAGAAGGGAATCACAAGTCTCTCTCCTAGGCCTTTGTTTCAACATGCAGAATCTCTGAAGGTGGCGGCGGTGGAGGGGAATCACACCGAATTAAATGCTTTAAAATAAGTAAAATCTCTCCCAAGAGGTTAGATATCTTGGTGACAGAAGCTATAAAAATGCACAGTGTATTCACATTTTATTATCTAGATTTATAAGGTACCAAAGACTCTGAAAATTCCTCTATCTTGATGTCAAAAGTAGTTATTTATTTTGGCTCTTTTTCTCATTAGCGGGTTATGCATATTTTTCTACCTTCCAAAATTTATCAAGTGACTTGTTACAACTTTCCTATTCATCTCCATGCAGGGCAAATGTAAACATGCTTCTTTTGGAATTAACTGGCAATTTTTGAGTTTTAGATTTTTTTTTCTAAAATTATGGCCAGTGATATTTCATGTGCTGATCTGGAAATAACGGCACCGATACCTCATTAGGTATTGTTTATTTTATAGGCAGTGCTGTCTTTGAACTGTTTTGCATTCTTGTTATTCGTGACTTTCAACTCCCTAAACCACTAAGCTACAATGGCCAAATAGCTTCTTTTCTTTACCCCAAAGTGAAATCTCCGAGAAGTAACGCAGAGCTAAGGTTCTGGGATTGTGACAGTCCTCATGCTTCATCCTGGAGCATCTGTGGAGACTGTTTTTTAAACCCTTTGGGCTTTTGAGGCATGGTGAGGTATTTGCAATTCTCCCTCAGAGCCAGCCGACTAGGCGCTTCCCCTTTTGTATCCTTGCAAACATGAAATCACATTGTGGCAAAGGAAATGTACGACCCTGGAATGCTAGGGAACGGTGTTCGGCATCTAATAAAATGGGTGATGAAGTGTCCTGGGAGCCCGTTTTGCTCTCATTCAAAGTAGGACAACTCTTGAGAGTTCCTTAGTAATACCTGTGTTTTGAGGACTCTTCTCAGATAGCCTCACGGAAGAATAAAACTACCCACCGTGAAAGTGATTTTGTAGAAGAGATGGAGCAGAGGCAGCTGCAACAATTTCCATCAGGATTCTCTACCGGGAATTCAACCAGAGCCCTCAGCAAACAAGGTGGTCCTGGCCAGGGTGGTGTACACAGTTGTCACTGGGGTACAGAGCAGACTTCCAGAGGGAGCATGAGACTGAGGACAGCTGAGAGAGATCCTACACAAGCCCTCAGACACAGGCTGTGTATATTTTATTTGTAGATAGTTCAGGCAGGACAGAATGACCTTCTTAGCAAGAATGGAAATTTACTGTGGGTTTCTTTCTTTAGCATTAGAAGATCAGTGTTGATGATATAATTACAAAGTAGCTTCCTTCATTTCGAAATTTGACTCTCTGATTCCCCTGTGGTTTGGAGGGATAATATGTAAAGATGTTTGCAATCCATTCCTTGAATTTTGAAGTATGGCACAATCGACGGTTTTTAAAGCTATGTGAAATATGAGAAAAGTACAAATAACTCATAGGAAGGAGGAAAATTGTATGAAAATAGGCAATGAAAACATATATTAAAATTACTCATAGTTAAGGAACCAATGATAAATATTTACCTTCCTACATGTGTGTGTATATATGTGAGTATGTGTTTTTCATCTCTCGCTTGAGGTGGAGAAATGTCAGGAAGTCGAAAAACCTGTAATAATAATGCTTTAAGTATTTTCCATAAGAAGGGACAGATAATTAAATTTTCATTTCCTTTAAATATTGGAGAATTGTTCTTCTTTGTATTTGAAGTTTAATAAGATTCCAACCAACTGGCTTCAGTTCAACAAACAAATATTTATTGAGAACTTACTGTCTGGGCAGCCTAGGAACATGAAGATGAGGGAGACACAGTTCTCATCCTCTGAGTTTATTGTCTATTAGGGAAATGGATGAATAGTAAATACATAAGACAATTTGATAAACTCTAAAATCAGGTTACGTATACATTGCCATGGTGTATAAGCCCCATACAGGCAAAAAAAAAGAAAAAGAAACCACAACCCCCATAAATCCCAATTTAGGGATCAAAGACAGCTAATGACAGAGGCCATATTCCAGTTGTGCGTTAGAGGATGTGCCGTTGTCAGTTAGGGATGGGGCGTGAGTGAGGTGCTAGCTTCTTCATAGGGAGACAAGGAGAGAATGCAAGGAAAAATACGGTGGGCAATGAGGACAGAGGCAGTGGATGGGGCAATCAAGAAGGCTATCTGCACAAAAATGTGCAGGCTATCTGAAATGCACAGCTCATCCAGAGCTGGGGAACAGTGCCGACGCAAAGGAGATGTAACCAAGGCAGGGTGCAGTTTCTGAAGATTTGGCAAAGCAGGGAAAGAGTTTGGGCTAGTTCCGTAGGTGGTCGGGAGGCAGGAGGGATGATGATCAGCAGTGAAGAGGCCTCGCTGCTCTTTGTAGAGGATCTCAGTTTAGTTTCTGGCACCCACATCGGGCAGTTTACAGCTACCTGTAATTCCAGCTGCAAGGGATCGGATGCCCTCCACAGGAACCTGCAGACCTGTGCGCATACATGTACAAACACATCAATAAAAATAAAATGGTTTGAAAGCAGTAGGGAAGAAGATGAGCGTGAATGCTGGAAATGATCAGGAAGCAGAGCTCGGGAGCAGATCTTCAGGAATCTAATACTTCCAGACATGGCCTGGCATTTAGTCCTGCTCTGTAGGATGTCAGCCTTGGTGACCTCTCCATTTCTCTAGGAGTGATTCATCCATGTCTTTTGTCTTTACTGTATGTGACACCAGAGGGAGGTAATGAACTCGTGTGAATCACACACAGATCTAAATTTCTGGAATCCGGGTATAATAACTTGTAGATATTAGACCGTGACTCATTTCCTTTTGTTGGCTCATCAGGTATTTACATAGACTTTGCCCCCGAGGTATTTGTATTTTTGTTAGCCTTTATGACTTTTAAACTTAAATTGTGAAATATACTGTTGTGAAGAGAAGTAACCTTCCCCACACATGAAGATACACACATGCACACGCGAGTGCACACACACACACACACACACACATACACACACAGAGACACACACATTGCACTCAGACTTCAGGAGCGGGTGCAGATGCTTTCTCTACTGTTTTATTAAAGCGCTTCCTTCTCACCTCATGTACTCAGTTACATGTGTGCTCTCTAGATTCCTCTTTCCACTGTTGAAATAAATGTATTTTGATACATCCTAAAACCTTCAGTATCTAAGTAGGGGTTGCTCATACTCCCCCAAAAAGAATTTTAAGTAATACATTTTCACTTATTAAAAATCAACTTTAGGGCCTAGAGGGATGGCTCAGTGGTTAGACGTTCTCCCAGAAGACCTGAGTTTGCCTTCTAACAACACCCATGTCTGGCAGCTCACAGCTGCCTATTACTCCAGCTCTGGATAGTCTGATGCCCTCTTCTGGCCTCCATCAGCATTGCACACACACACACACACACACACACACACACACACACACACACACACGAATGCAAAAAAAAAAAAAAAAAAAACCTTTTAATTTTTGTTCTGATTTTGAAATTCACACATGTAAAGGGTAAGATGGAGACAATTCCCAAACTCTGGGTGGAATGACAAACATTCACCCTAATGTGAGAGCTCTTACAGGGGACAGCAAGCCCAGTGTGTAAAATGTGATGCCATGTGCATCTACCATGGCTACAACTTCCTATGAGGCGGCATACATGTCTGGGTCCACATGAAGTATGCACCTGCTCACCATGTCCGATAGGAATGCTGGAGACAGGAACATGCCCTTCTCTTCAACCCCATTCACAAATGAGGTCCAGTGCCAGCTCCGCAGGATCCTCAGTTCCTACAGAATGCAGCTCCTCTACAGGTGGGAAGCAAGATGATGCTGCCAGTAGCCCCTGTGTGTCTGACAGTTACCACATCAAGATCCACACAAGGATGTTTTAATTCACACCTAGGAATGCTGAGAGGAAACGGTGTCATTCTCTCCCTTATGCTGAAGAAAAGCAACAGCCGTCAGCCTTTCTGGCTGGTGTGGTTTGTGAGGTGTGTTTTAATGTCCCCGAAACATTTGCCACTGATTGATCTCTGACAAGTTCTTTGCACTTGAGATGGGCTTTGCCCATGGGGCTAGGAGGGTGTCTGTCTCTTAAAAAAATGGTCTTGCACCTTTGCTATTTTCCTAATACACTATCTTGGAAGTCACGCCTTCTTAGACTAAATGACACACAAGAACATGAAGAGGAAAAGTAATCACTATAGAAAAGGCTTTTCATGCAAAAATACCACTGTCAGGATACCCTTCTAGGCTTGTTAGTGCCTAAACACAAAATGCTAGGTAAATAAATATAGGAGCATACTTCCTTGTTTGCTTTCTTGTTTGGTTGGTTTTGTGAGTCTGATCTCTGTCTGGAGTATGCTGGAACCCACTATGTATACCAGGTTGTACTTCAGCTCATGGCTGTCTTCCCGCCTCAGCCTTCCAGGTGCTGGGATCATAGGTATGAGTCAGTCCAGCTTATAACTGGTTTTTGTAGCACCTTATTTAATCTGAATTCCAGATAATATCTCACTTCAGCAATGGAGATAGAACAACTTCATTTTTATCAATTATATAGTCCTTCAGAGGCCTTTAGTCAGATTTATTGTTAGAAATAGTTACACAATTGTTTAAAAATGTCTTTATTGCATTTGGAGCATATATAGAGTAAATATAAAAGAATACTTAAACTGTTTAAAATATAGAGAGTCAACACAAGATGTTGCCATTTTTTTGCTTTTAAAAATGTTGTGTGGGGTGTGTATATGGGAGTGTGGTATGTTCATGTGTGCACAAGTGTGTATGGTGTAAGCATGTGGGTTCACTTGCTCATGTGTGGAGGTCAGAGGTCAACATCAGGATGTCCTCCTCAATCACTATCTATCTATTTTTGAGACAGATGTCTCTACCCCTGGAGCTTACAATTTTGGCTAGACTGGCTAGCGAAGGAGCCCCTGCGATCTGCCTATCTCCACCCCCAAACACTGGGGCTATACACACACAGAACCATGCCAAGCTTTCAGGGTGAGTGCTGAGGGTCAAACTCAGGACCTCCTGCTTGCACAGCAAACAGTATCCATTCAGCCATCTTCCCAGTCTCAGATGTTGCCATCTTTATACTGCTGTTTCTTTCTCCTGCCAATTCTGTTTCTCCTTTCTTCAAATTTGGAAGTCATATCTTTACTTTAAATGATCATAAGTGCTTGTGAGTTCAGCTCCAGGGGATCCAACACTCTGGCCTCTGTGAACACTACACTCACATATGTATATATACACATTCCCAGACACACAAACATATACACAGAGATATAAATAAGTAAATTAAAAAATTCTTAAGGAAAATTAACCCGAAGCACTCCCTTCTTGATATTTCAGTATTTTATCTTGTCTGTTAGTCCCACAGTTAGACTTATAGCAATTGTTTTACTCTATAATGCTGCTTTAGGTTTACTCGGGCATTGGTATGTGCTTTTCCACGTTTCAAAACTTGCATGGGAATTGACTATCTCCTTTCTGAGGTGTCTTCTTTAGGATCTTCTCAAGTGGCAGGCTGTAGATGGCTCACTCCTCTGTGCTTCTCCCAAAGATGTGTTATTGTTGTCCTCCTAGGGCTTTGAAAAAAAATCTCTTTAACCAAGTATAATCTGTCCCCCTTAAATTCCCTAAATTTAAATGGAGAGTAAAAGAGTAAGTTTGCAGAATTGTGTGACCAACCATCCCTGTAGTCAAATTTTAGTCCATGTCTATCCCCCAGAAAGAAACCGTGTTCCTATTTATAGTCAGTCTCCAGTCCTACATCCAGCTCCCATGGGGCTGATGATCTCTTTCCTTGTCCCGTTGGCATTTCCTATGCTGCTGTACCCAGCATCTTACGTAGGTGCTGGGGATCAGAACTGGGGTCCTCATTGTTGCACCATAAGCACTTTACCAACCGAGTCATCTCTTCAGACCTGACTGAGTGAACCTCCAAGATGGATAGCTGCATTTGAGTAGGTGGGACAGATGGACAGCAGTCGATCAATCACCATGGGAACCAGAAAACACAAACCAAACAGACCAGACCAGAGAGATTTGAGTAGCACATAATCTAATGATGGAGAAAAGATAGCTCTGTCCGATGTAATGCATTACCATATTCTGGTAGATGCTTGTACCCAGTTCTTGAGCTGGGGAGGACAGATGGTATGCTCAGGTCCAGCCCCAGCTGCTTGTGAAGCAACTGACAGTCACTTAAGGAGTCTCTTTATTGAGGCACCACTGCTGTGACACTCTTGGCACCCCATTAGAAGACAATAGAAATCCAAGTGTTCCCGTTCCTCTAGGTTGACAGTGACATTCCTTTTCTTTCCTTCTTTCTTGTAGCTGGCTTTGGTTTAAGGGATCCATCCCATCAGCACACTCTGTGTTGGGTGATTATTTCCAAGGCTGTGTTTGCCTTCCTCATTCTGAGCCGTCACTTTTTCCATCAGGTATCAGAGTAACACAGCCTCTGATGTTCTTGAAACCATCACCAACATTCAACCCAAAGAGAGCGGTGGTGGCGTGGGCGAGACTCGTGAGGCCATTGTCTATAGGCTATCTGAGGACATGCTGAGCAAACTGCCACCTAACTATGTGCCTCATGAGGTAAGACATGCCCTTCCTGCTGGGCTGGCAGGATCCTGGGAGAGGGGAGGAATCCCCCCCCCAGGATTTACCATACAATTCATGTAGAGGTCAGAGTTGACTGTCTTCTCTCATCCTGTGGGCCCTAGGGATTAAACTCAAGTGGTTAGCTTTGGCTGAAAGCATCTTTACCCTCCCCACCCCACCCCTACACTCCCCCTGGAGCCATCTCACCAACCCTTCTTTTATTTTATAGAAGCATGTTATTGAAAATGTAGCAGTCAAGTGAAATCTGTAAATTGAGACCTAATTATGCCATTAGCTTTCACAGTACAAATGGGGTCCCATTACTGTAGGCAGCTGCTCCCAGAAGCATTGTGAGAACCATGCAAAAGACCACAGCAAGTCTTTGATTTTATTAATAAACAGTTTATGCTGGAATCATAATCATGCTTGAAATATAGACAGAAATAAAGTTAGACTCCCTTCTAGGGTGTTGCCCTTCTGTTAAAAAATATCATTTTTTTAAAATTGAGAAATTGGTCATGCTATGTTGCCTGGACCAGCCTAGAACTCTTGGGTTCAAGCAACCCTCCTGCCATTGTCACCTGAGTAGCTGGGAATATGGGTCTAATTATTTCCAACAAGGTTCTCTCTATAAACCCGCAGCTGGGAGCTAGGGAGACGGCTCAGCAGTGAGGGGAACTTGCTGTTCTTTCAGAGGGCCTGGGTTCAGTTTTTAGCACCCATATCAGGTAACTCACAACCTGTTCTGACTTTGGTTCCAGGATATCTGACTCCCTCTTCCGACCTCTACAGACACCTGTGTGCACATGGTTCACATACACACATGTAAATGCCAGTATGTTCATCATGTCCCATTTGTGGGGCTGGAGTGGTCTTTTTGTAATTTCTTGTTCCCCAAAGAGTGTATTGCCACAGGGTAGTGAGGAATAAAGGATGCTATGTGTTCCATCTAAGACTGAAGAACTCAGGATGGAGACAGAGCAGAGCAATGGAGACTGAAAACATCAGGGATGTGGCTCAGTTGGTAGAGCGCATGCCTAGCATGCATAAGGCCCTGGGTTTGATTCCCAGCACTGCATGAACCGGGTGTGGTGGTGCATACCTGCCGTCCTAGCTCTCAGGAGGTAGGGGCAGGAACATCAGAAGGTCAAAGTCATCCTTAGCTCTAGAGCAAGCTTGATGCCAGCCTGAGATCCTATTTCTAAATAAATAAACAGAGTAGAATACAAATGAAGGTATTTAGAGGCTGCAGAGATGGCTCATTAGTTTAGAACATTTTCAGCTCTGACAAGAGGCCTGGGTTCTGTTCCCAGGACCCGTGTTGGACAACTCAAAACTGCTTGTAACTTCAGTACTGGGGAATCTTCTGACTGCTGCTGAAGGTACCCCCAGCCATACATTCACATAACACACACACACACACACACACACACACACACACACACACACACACACTTCGTTTTAATCGTAAATGATGGAGTTAGTATGTGGGGCTGGGCCATGGCCCTCCACTGGCCGGCTGGACAGTGATGTTGATATTACTTGCTCTGCCCTGCCTCTGGGCCCCACTCAGGCCAGTGGCTTTTATGAAGCTGTTGTTTTACCTTCATCCTTAACTCACTGGGAATATCACAGCTGCTGTACAGCAGACATGCTTGCTGCTGGAAGCACTTGCCTAACAATCTACATCTCAGGAAGGGCTGTGGGCATCTCTGGCAAGAGGGTCCATCAACTGCTAGCCTCCTGGTGGATCTTCAGACTTATCCTTGAGTCAAATCTTTTGCTTTCTGTCTTCATCATCCTTCAACTCCCAGAACCTCTTGGACTGTGGCCTTCACAAAGTTCAAGCCATCCTGGGTTCCTGCTGGTATCCATAGTCAATCTCTTCTTGGCATGTATCACTAAACTGAAATGTGAATGCATATTGGCTTGTTAATTAATTAATCATCATATTTTATTGTTCCCACACTGAGAGGCTTTGGTATTGATCTCTTTAACATGGTCAATAAATGATATGCCAACAGGAACAAGTGACAGGTCACTTGGTGGCTCTCCCACGAAGCCAAATATTTTTACTGATTAGATTAGGGAAAGCCATTTTTAGCCTCCATAGCCGAGCAACCATGGAGCTGCAGCTAATTGTATCCACTGGTGACTGTTCCGTAAAGATTTGGGCTGCATTAACTTTTTGTGACATTTCTAATAACAGCTCTGTAAGGGTAATGGAAACAAAAAGTCCTGCTGTACTCTTGTGAAGCTTAGATTGCGAAAGAATATTCAGCTGACACTTAATACTTAATCATTTGACAGAGGAAATAGGTACAATTTTATTTCAGCTTTTTGAGGAACATTTCCAATTATCAACTAAGCGCAATCAGTAGGATATAAAAATCATTTGAGTTGAACAGAAGTTTCTGAAGTTTAGAAAATGGGGGATTTAACAGCCAGTCTGGTTCTGCAAGAGATATTTTCTAGTTCATTGGGTCTTGTGGAGACACATCCAGAGAGAGAGAAAAGAAAAAAAAAGGAGAACAGGAGAGGTCATTGGGAAGAAAAATGATGAATGGTTCTTTTTAGAAAAATCTTGTATGTTATACCTTGTTTTAGGTGAAGGCTCGTTTGATAAAGATGGGACACCTTAATTCAATGAACATATTCCTTAGACAAGAAATTGACAGAATGCAGAGAGTCATTTCAATACTCCGGACTAGCCTGAGTGACCTCAAATTGGCCATTGAAGGGACAATAATCATGAGTGAGGTAAGCATCTTCCTCTTTGGGGTCCTTCCTTCCTCCCTCCCTCGCTCCCTTCCTTCCTTCTTCCCTTCCTTATTTTCTTTCTATCTGTGTGCACATGTTCATTTGTGTGTGTGTGTACACATGTGTGAGATCCTGCATGCTGAAGACAGAAGGCAGCCTCAAATGTTGTTCCTCAACAACATTAATTAATTAATTAATTATCCAGTCAGGGTTTCTATGTGTAGCCTTGGCTGTCCTAAAATTAGCTTTGTAGATGAGGCTAGCCTTGAACTCAGAGAGACAGACATTGTAATTTGTGAGGCAGAGCCAGCCCCTCACTGGGACCTGTATCTCACCCATTAGGGTAGGGTAACCAGTCAGTAATCCCTTGAGACCCTCTTGTCTCTGCCTCCCCAGTACTGGGACTGTAAAAAGATTGTCGTCTTATTTTCCATCTTAATCACGCCTATGTCTGTGTGTGCTATGTACACCTGTACACCGAGTGCAGGTGCCTGTGGAGGCCAGAAGAGGGTGTGTGACCCACTGAAGCTGGGATGGAAGCAGGTAGTCACAAGTCACTTGGATTTTAGGAACAAAAGTCAAGTTCTCTGCAAGAGTAGTATGTGATCTTGGTTGCCGGGCCATCTCTCCAGCTTTCTTACTCACACATTTTAACCCCCACCCCCCTCTTCTTCAGAACTTGAGAGATGCACTGGATAACATGTATGACGCTCGCATACCTCAGCTCTGGAAGCGGGTGTCCTGGGATTCCTCCACTCTAGGCTTCTGGTTCACTGAGCTTCTGGAGAGGAACGCCCAGTTTTCCACGTGGATATTTGAAGGGAGGCCTAATGTGTTCTGGATGACTGGTTTCTTTAACCCCCAAGGTAGGTGCTCACAGGTGCCTGGGCTGACACCTTTGCATGCTGATTGTATACTTCACAAAGCTGTGTGGTCCTACAGCTGGGACACCTTTCAGAGGTTCGAGTATACACGGCGTCTTTTTAAATCCATTTTATCACTTCCCACTGTGCAGTTGGCTAACCCCCCCCCACCTTCCTGTTCACCCATGTGAGTAAGCCATGGGTTGAAAAAAATCTTCTCTCAAACTCTGGTTTTTAACTGTTGGTGGGAAAGTCACTGCAGGGCTAAGGAGATGGGTCTTTGGGGAATGGGCTGGACATACAGGCAAAAGGCAGTGAGTTTGTTTCTCAACACCTGTGCCAATAAAACCAGGCCCGGTGGTGCTGGGAACTTTGTGACTGAAGGATGCTGGGGGCTTGCTGGCCAGCCAGGCAAGTCAAATGGACAAGCTCCCAGTTCATCATCATCTAAGAAAATAAAGTCAAGCAATGACTCCACTGTTCTGAGCATTGGCTGCCCAGATTTGGTTCCCAGCATCCACACAGTGCTCCATAACTGTCTATAACTCTAGTTCCGGGGGATCCAACACCTTCTCCTGACCTCTGTTAGAACCAAGTACACGTGCGAGACAGACATACATTTGGCCTTCACTTATATATACACACACTGAAACACGTGCCCTCCCACACACAAATAATAGGTGAAAAATATAAAATAATAAAGCCAAAGAATGACACACTAGAGATGTGCCCCCAAATGGCTGATTCAGGCTAAAATTAGACTTGAAAAATTGTATGAGCTCTGGCCGGGGGTAGTATCTTTCAGTGAAGGTGCTCGGCTATTCTGCATCATCCATCTCTGTATTTTAGAAATATTCTCTGAGAAAGCTGTTAGCTTGATGCCACGGGGCTCATAAGGTTTAGAGAGCTAGCAACTTTCTGTCTCACCACAGTGTAGGTAGTTTCACGTCAAAGCATTCTCAACTAGAGGAAGGGGTTTGGTTATCTTTACACTCAGCACCCATAGCTTCCCCTGTCGGTGAGTTAAGAAACGTTTATTCTTACTGATTTGGGAGGAATCGCTGCTACTCCCAGCAATGTGGGTAAAATAAAAAAGAATGTTGAGTGAAGACCAGCCCAGTGAAGATTGCAACACCTTGTAGGAGCCCATTTGTATGGAGGCTAAGGATGGACACTGTAGTGGATGTAGGATGCTGAAAGATTGGATCATGATCTCCCTTTCTACAAAGGCACAGTGGGACTTCCTGGGGTCTGGGATGTACTGTTTCTTCCCCTGCATGTGGGTAATACACGGCTCTTTCGTTGGTGACAGTCTACTGAGACATATACTCTGTATACTCAGTTACTTCTTTTAAATAGAATTTAAGCAACAACCATGCCTTTAAATCATGCATTCACTTGTCTTCCATGCATACATGTTCATTTGTTGGATGTGCATGTTTTAAGGATAATTACTCTATGTGTGTGTATGAGGGGGCAGGCCTATATGCCATGTATGCCATTGTGTGTAGGGAAGACAGAGGACAGATCCGTGGACTAGGTTCTCTCCTTTGGTCTTTATGTGGGTTGTGAGGATTGATTCAGCTCATGAGGCTCACTCAGTAAGTGCTATACCCACTGAGAAATTGTGCCAGCTCTGCTCCATGCTTTTCCAAGTGCCTTAACATTTTCTGAATTTATAGCATGAACCATGGCCATTTGTACCTTCACAGCAAGTTATACCTAGTAATAGATCCAGGGACTAATAAACCTGCAGGCTCTGCATTCACATGCACAGATACAAATACATGCATTAATTAAAACAAAAATATTTTAAAGATTTACCTTATTTTACATGTGTATGTGTGGACCTGAGTGTATGTATATGCACCACCTGTGTGCAGGTGCCCACACAGGGCAGAAGAGTGTGTTGATCATCAAAACTGGAGTTCAGGCAGTTGGCAGCCTCTCCGTGTAGATGCCGGGCACAAACCTGGATCTTCTATAAGAGTAGCAGGTGCCCTAATTCTTTTTTAAAGTTGAATGTAGTTGGGCATTTCAGTGCCACACACCAATAAGACAAAGCCTTTCACATTCTTTACTTCTGCATCCAAGGGAGACTGTTGATGTTTTCTCTCATGGCTGCATCTTAAAAAGTACACCTTGAATTCAAGCCTGCACCTACCCTTCACACACAGCCTCACACACACCCTTCACAGACAAACACATAGCCTCTCACATACCTTTTACGAACACACACAGCCTCACACACCAACACCCTTTACAGAAACACACAGCCTCACACACAGGTACCCTTTACAGACACACACAGCCTCACACACAGCTACCCTTTACAGACACACACAGCCTCACACACCCACACCCTTATCCATAATTGCTTTCTGCTTGATGCTTAGAAGCCTGGAGGTCACCTCTTCTTACACAGAAATCACATCCTTGCTTCCTTTTCCTCCTCTTGACAGAAGGGACAAATTACTTTCCCGTTCCACATCAGTTGGCCACATCTGAAAAACAGAGATGGGGCCCCTCCCTCCTGGTGTGTGCTCATAGGCAGTGTCCAGACAGATAAGGATTCCGTGACATTACCAACACATCCTCCAGTAGGAACCCCTCTCCTGACTCTGTGTCTTTTTCCCAAGTCACCATGATAAAAAATCACCTTTTAGTTCAAAACATTTAAGCAGATGGCTTTAAAAGTAACACCCCATGCATTTAAACAGAATCTAGTGCTGTTTACAAAGGGGCTGAAGTTTCGTCACAAATACAAGGGGTTTGGGGCCTGGCAAGACAGCTCAGAAGGTAAAGATGGCCAAGACTTTGAAACCACAGGACCCACAGACTGCAGTAGGTTGTTCTTCCGCCCAGCACAATAAATAAATGTAATGAGTTAAACTTAGATTTATCCAATGTAAACATTTTTATCACCTTATAATACTTCTATCTCTGCTCTCTTACACTGTGTGTGGCGTGTTTCCCATCAGGTCTGCTTTTCTCAGGCTTAGATGACTACTACCATAAGGACAGGTGACACCCTTCATTTGCCGCCTGCCCCTCCTCCCCATGCCTCTGTCAATGACGTCCCAGCCAGCACCGTTTGCAGTATCACTCACTTGTCGTGTGACCGGCTTGATTTTTTTTTTTTTTGTGGTCTAGAATATTAAAAGAAGCTGAGTCATACACCACGGAGCCTCACCTGGTATTTTCAGGCCTCTTTTACAATTATTTCTGTGGCAATTGATGAGCTCAGCCATGTGGACAATTAGACTGGATGATTAAAATGGTCAAGTTCAGTGCATCGGTGACCCTGCGCTGCCTGTCTCAATGGCCTGGCTCCTTAGATGGGCGGGTGTGCTCTCCACTAGAGTCTGTGGACCTCTTTCTCTTTCCTTAGTTTCCCCTGGCACTTCTGAGCACGTGGAATCCTCTTTAAGACTATGATTCTCAGAACCCTCAAAGAAATTCTTTGGCCTCCTCCACCCTCACCCTTCCCACCCCCTGCCCTGGTGTACCTTTCTCAGGGCATCATGTAGACATGATTTAGATTCTGGTGTGTGTGTGTTCCCTGTATATGAGGATGTATCTAAGTCAGTAGGGCTGAATTATAGGGAGGCGGACTTCAAGCTAAGGCATCGACTCCTCTGTGATACCTTCAAATTAATAGCTACATTTTGTCATTTGATGCTGAGAATGACTCACAGATGTGCTAATGACATGATGGCAGAGGCTGGCCATGCTCCCTGAGCCTCGCACCTCTGTATTAGATTGAACCCTGCAGCAACAATTATTTTCCAAATGCTTAATTCAGTCTGGAGCTTGGTGCCATTTAGATACCTTTGTTCCCCCCCCCCCGTGTCTCCCTAAGCCAGTCTCTTGCAGCAGATATCAATACCAACTTATTCATTCCCATGAATCAAGATTTTTCACTTAGAAGGGTTGTTGCTGAAGCAAAGAGATGGGTCATTTTTGTCCTGTTTTCCTCTCTCTCTCTCTCTCTCTCTCTCTCTCTCTCTCTCTCTCTCTCTCTCTCTGCAATGCAATTCTGAATGCTCTTTTATGAGAAAAGCTCCAAGAGTTGCTGTTTGTCAAGGTGGAAAGTGGGCCAAGGGGTAATAGACTTTCAGGATTGGAAAAGGACCAGGAAAAGCTTTGGGTCTCATGTCAGTTCTTTGGCTATTTCCTTGTGCCTGTGTCCAAATCTTAGAACTGCAGACCGACCCACTGCACTCAGTGAAAAGCCTCTGTGTGGGTGGCAGGCAGTTTTGCCTGCCTTTGGACAAGAGGAACCTTTAGTCAGTGGCCTTGGTCAGAGTCACATCTCCAAAAATTCTAGTCTTGCACACACATGTCTACCAACTGTCCAGTCTCGTGTGGTTTGATATGGCCAGCCATCAGGAACCACCAAAACCACTCTCTCCAAGGCCACTGCCACCTAATGACATTTCTGCTAACCTCATTTCCTTGACTGTAAGTAGGCTGTCAAGTCTGGATCCTCTCTCTCTCTCTCTCTCTCTCTCTGTCTCTCTCTCCCTCCCTCCCTCCCTCCCTCCTTCTCTCCCTTGGCTTTCATCCATGCACTACCTTGGTTCTCTTCCTGCCCCTCAGCCCTCTTTGTGATTTTTCCCAGGCCGGCTCTGCCCTGGGCTCAGCCTCCTCTTCCCACAGGTGTGGCTGTTTATCTCTCTGTGTGACTGACTGAGTGCCAACAGCCAGTGTTCTGTTCTCCAGTGACCTCCTCGATGCACATCCTGGTCATCTTTTCCCCTAAGACATCCTCAGGAGGGATGCTGCCTTCTCTTAGTGCATCATCCTCCAAAACACACTGACTCGGGTCCTCCGAGAACACATGGGCCCCGGAAGAGAAAGAAAAGGGAAGGTCATAAGTAAATAACAGAGGTCAGAGGTCAAGCCAGATGGTCCCCACAAGGCTGGCTGGACTTCTCAGCAAGATCACACCTGGAATAGAAGTCCCATGGGTGCAGGTAGGAACTTGAGGGGTCAAATTTTAAGATGAGGGAGTGAATTGAGGGAGTGTGGAGGGAGAGAGGGAGGGAGGGAGAGAGAGAGAGAAAGAGAGAGAGAATCCAGATGTAGGTGGGGCACTGAAATGACTGGGGACAGATGGTAGGAATGATGAAGGCAGGAAGACTGGTCGCCAGGGCTTGTGGTTGTCAGGGCAGCAGAGATTCTCATGATGGGTGGAGGGATGACTGGCAAGTGCTTATGTATCTAGGGTTGATTCCAGTAAAAGCAAAGAGGTAGAGAGACTGTTTTGTGTGGGAATGGAACCATGGCATGGCAGAGGGCATGATGGGAAGGTTTGGAGGGAGAGAAGAATTGAGACTGGAGTGTTCAAGGGGAAACCCATTCCTCAAAGAGAAAGCTGACTGTGTTGTCAGGAGTTAGACTTCTGAACACCAGCCATTTGGGGTGGAGGATCCCAGCCTTACTGTGCTCATGGGTTCTGATAGAGCCTGTCATTTAGAGGGGTGATACATAGTTCCCGTGTTCTCTAGAATCCTCCCAAAGAGCCAGCTCATCCCACTGACAGCCCTCCAGATACTTCACTTGTACTCAGAAGCATTGCCCTTCCACTTTGTCAATCCTGTTCTTAAAACAGATGTGGGTCAGTGACTGGCAAGTGGCCTGTCTTTCAAGATCATGTGACAGAGTGGCAGTTCTCAGGCCTGCCTTCTGCGGCAGAATCATCTGGGACATTTTTAATGCATACTAATGGCTGGAGCCCAAAACCAATCGTGTCCCAATCTCAGGGGTTAAGACCTTGAGATGCTATAGTTGAGATCCTCTATGATCAGTTTTCTTAAAAGCTCCCTTAGTCATTCTAACACGACAAGAACCTTGACACTGGACCTATGACAACTAATGTGTGGTCCTCCTCCAGCAGCGGTACCATGGAGATGCAGAACCTCAGGTTCCACTCCTGACCCACCTGCTGGATTAGTACCTAGGTGTTAACTGGAGTCCCTTCCCCAGATGATTCCTGAGATCACTAAAATTTGAGAGAAAGGGCTGGGACATAGGTCAGTCAGTAATGTGCTTGTCATATAAACAGGAGGTCCCAAGTTCAGGTGCCCAGGACCCATGTCAAAAACTGGGTGTGGCTGCATACGCCTGTGATCTCAGCACTGGGGTAGCAGAGAAGATGGGACCCTGAAACTTGATGGCCAGACAGTCTGCTCAAATTGGTGAGCTCCAGGTTCAGCAAATCCTGTCTTGAAAAATAAGAGGGTTTCCATACATATGTGTTCGAACACACACACACACACACACACACACACACACACACACACTAATTTGTGAAGGAACTCTACTCTAGCGCTGTAGATCCTTCCTCCGGCAGTTCTGACTTCACTGCTCTGGACCAAGCTGCCCTCTTGTGTCAAATTTTCAGCCATTTCAGACACCAGACCTATAGCATTTAGCCATAGCCTCTTCCGAAAGGTGCCCAGTGTGTGTTCATTCAGATCGGCTGACTGACCTCATCATTGTTGAATGCTTTCTGTCCTTTTATTTAACTTACCAATGAACTGCGTTTGCTTCTCATTTGGGGGAAAAAACTGCCTGTCATAAACTCGTGGCAGGGACATCATTTCTCTTCATCTTTGAAGATGCTGCTGGGAGGTGTGGTAACTGTTTAGAGAGAAAATAACTGCGCAAACCAAGGCCCATTACAGAAGGAATTACATTTATTGAAGGAAAAAGATGTCACCTGGGAGCCTGGGGAGATGACTTATTGTGGCATGAAGACCTGGATCTGGATCCCTAGGCCCTGTATAAAAGCCAGGCATGGTGGCATACATTTATAACTGCAGCACTCATTGACCAGCTGTTCTAAGTGAGTTGGCCAGCTCTGTGTTCAGTGAGAGACCCTACCTCCAAAACAAATAAACAAATGAGGTGGAGTGTAGGTGGACATTTCTGTCCTACCAGCGACTCTCAAATACCTGGCAGCCACTTCCACACAGAGGCTTAATTAATTGTAAAAGATTGGCTGGTAGCTCAGGCTTATTACTAACTAGCTCTTACATAAATTAACCTGTAATTCTTACCTATGTTTAGCAACGTGACTTGGTACCTTTGCTCATCTTGCTTCCTCTACATCTGACTTCGCCTTTCTCCTCCCCAGCATTCTCATTTTGACTTCCTGCCTGGCTACTGGCTGGCCATTCAGCATTTTATTAAACCAGTTTGGCTAACAAATCTTTACAGTGTACAAGAGCATTATCCCACAGCAATGGAGAACAATTGAGGAAGCTATCTGATGTTGAACTCTGGCCTCTAGGCACACACACACACACACACACACACACACACACACACACACACACTCCTCCCACCTGCCTTTGACACGGGACCACCATTACAGAATACCAACCAATTCTTCGTGAAGCAGAGAAGCACAACTTTCCTGATCAGCTGCTATTTTCATCTTTTCTAAGACCACTTAAAACACACCATGGCTCTCTTTAAGCCAGCTGATTGCACAAGTCGGGCGGCAGACATCAGTATGCTCCAGTGTTAGCTGGTTCCCATTACAGGACTTGATATATAACAAGGATTGCTTCAGGCCTGCCTTTCCACAGTAGGATCCTAGATTAATAGTGAGCTTTTAAAAATAATGAACTTGACAAGTGTTTTGAGAGAGTGCATTATGCTTTATGAATTTGAAGGGAAGAATTGTTTAAGCACCTCATATAGACCACATGGAGCTCCAGTGTTCAGTCAGCCATCCATTTTTTTCATGTGGGTGGTTAAGTCTCATGAAGAATAGAAGGTTATTGCTGTTGAGGTCTTGTTCTGACTGACTTTTTTGTCTCTCCTTTCAAGAATGGGAACATTTGAGTCACTTTCAGAATGATTATAACTAAATTCATGCCAAAACAGAAGTGTTTGATTTTCAAGTTTTTGTGAAAACTATACCAATAGTCCTTTTTAAAAAAACCGTATTTAACCGCAGCAGCAGAAAGAGCAGATTGTAGTTTCATTAGGTTTGACATCAGTCTCCAAGAGAGACAGCCATTCATTTCTTAAAATCCAACAATTAGGGTTTCGAAAGGCTCAATACGTTTCGAATGTGACAAGAGCGTGTCCTTCCTAGGAAGCCACTGTGACATGATGAAGCCTGGAAAAGCGGCTGGGGATGGATGCAGCTCACTTAGTGGAAAGCTTGTCTAACATGCAGGGCCCTGGGTTGGAGTCCCAACACTGTATATAAAATGAGTGGTTCTTGAGGAGAAGCAAAGGGGTTGGAAGCTCAAGGAGGGTCATTCTTGGCTACAGATGGTGTTTGGAGCTAGCTAGGTAATGAGGTGCCATCTTAAATAAATGGGTGGCTAAGTAAACCATAGATTTGGAAATACCTGTATCCTTCCTCTTCCACGTTCTCTCTCTCTGCAATGACTCACAAGCCATTCCTTAACTACACTAGAGTTTTTCAGAATTCTCTGATAATAACTAAAATCTTAGAAGCAGGAAAGAAACAGCCATGTTTCCTATTCTTCAGACACTTTGGCATGGGATGAGGTCAATTTACAGTTTAGTCATGACTTAAGATGCTATAGAAAAGTATCAGTTAACCAACTGGCATACAAGTAAGGCTGAGACTGGGATTAGTGATTTGGACATTATGGCCTCTTAGCTTCACAATATCAGAGGTGACTCTTAAAATATCATAAGCTAAGGTCAGTTTAATTTCAGACACACACACACACACACACACACACACACACACACACACACACCACTGACCTACAAAGACATGAAATGTGTTACTGACATATGGGATTTTCCCAGGGTTTAAAATGAAAGTGAGGAGCTGGGGAGGTAGATGGCTTAGTGGTTAAGTACACTGACTGCTCTTCCAGAGGACCTGGGTTTCGATTCCCAGCACCCACATGGTGGCTCACAACTATAGCACCAATTCCAGGAGGTTTGCTGCCCTCTTCTGGCTTCTATTGTTACTGCATGTACACAAGGTGCACAGGCTTACATGCAGGCGAACATTCATACACATAAAAAAATCTAAAAAAAAAGCAGAAGTGAACATGGTCACTTGGTGATCAGATCACCTTCCAGGACTCCAGGAAGTGCCCAGCTGCTGTTGCCAGCTGACCTTTCACTGTGTTTCCTAGTGACTGTAGCTCATACTATGAGAGCGTTCTACTCTAGTTGATGAAGGGCTTGACTTTCGAAAGAACACAGAAGGCTTTCTTTAGTGCCCCAGATCCTGTTTTAATGGGTGTTTTTGAATGAGCTTTCTTAGATGCAAATGCAGACAAGTCACTGGCTTCTTCTAAATGTCCAGTGGCTTTTTGTCTCCCAAGTAGCACTGTGGGGCCATCAAAATGGCTATGGATAGTGTCTTGTCACTGAGCTTGACAACCTGAATTAGATCCTGGGGCCCACATAGTGGAGAGAGAGAACTGCTTCCTGCAAGTTGCTCTCTGACTTCCAAATGGGTGCCATGGCACACAGGCATGCACACACACACACACACACACACACACACACACACACACACACACACAAACACACATGCACACGCACATGCACATTCATAAATAAAGCAAAAATGTACTTTAAAAGAAGCAGTAGGGACTCTGACCTGAGAAATTATGCTGCTGCCTTTGTATTGCCTATATCTGGAATCGTTACCTCCTCCCTCAACATAGACTCGGCCTCTGTGTCTTCACACATGCTGTTGCTCCAGCTGGTCTTGTACTGTCTTGCAAGGTCTCATGCATCTTTCAGGGTTTGCAGCCGGGGCTGGAGAGATGATGCTCAGAAGTTGACAGTGTGTACTGGTTTTGCAGAAGAGCTGAGTTTGGTTTCCAACAGCCATGTTGGGCACCTCACAGCCCCTGTAATCCAGCTCCATTGTAATCTGGTGTCTCTTGCCGTCACTCACCACTCCCCGTGGTGCACATACTCATAATTAAAACTGCAAAAAAAATAAATAAATACTGAAAAGAGAGTTGCAGTTAACTTCCACTTTGTGCTTAGGACTCCAGGAACCTTGCTCACACTTTTGCCTGTGTCATGCTGATGTTTTACCGCCTTCTAGGGCACTGGTTCTCAACCTGTGGGTCGAGACCCCCTTGGTGATCAAAAGACATTTTCACAGGGGTCATCCAAGACCATCAAAAAATACAGATAACTGCATCCCTGTAGTTTTGCTACAGCTATGAAGTAGCAATGGAAACAATTTTATGGTTGGGGGGTTACAACATGAGGAACTGTATTAAAGGGTGGCAGTGTTAGGAAGACTGAGGACCACTTACCTAGAGACAGACTCTCTTAGACCTGAATGCAGGTCTGTGGGTGGCCTCTTCCACTTTGTACCACCATGAACTGTGCCTGGGACACTGTAGTCCTCAGGACAGCAGCCCGGATGCTGTTCTTTCCTTCCATTCCTAGGAATTTTTACCCCCTTGCAATGTCCCCTCCACGGTTGTCAGAGGCCACTCAAGAGTGCCAAGGATGGAAATGATCTCAGCACATTGTATTCATGCATAAGATTACCAAAAATAAGCAATTAAAATATATACGCTTTATATTTTTAATGGAATCTCATGATTCTTCTACCATTTGCATATGAACTGATAGATCACAGGCAGCTGGTTTTCTAGCCAGCTTTCAGATTTGGCTTTTTTTTTTTTTTTTCTTTCTAACATCAAATGCCACTCTCCAGAAAAGACTTCTCCTATTGAATTGAATGGCATGCTTTCCAAATATAAAGTTTATAGAAAGGCCACAAGATACGGAGCCACCCATTATCTTAAAATAACTGTATTATGCACATTAAAAGATGTAGCTTTCCCTTTCCTGTGCGATTGCTTTGTTTGATCAAATTGAAAGTTAGGTTCCTATTATGGTGTTTATGCCTTATTTCCTTAGACTAAATGAAATTGTCCCATTATGGCAAATAGAAGCTTCATAATGGTTTGATTTGAGTTTAATTGGAAGGCTGTTTCTCAGCATACTTTACCGTTACGGTCACACATTGGATATTGTGTTTTTCTGTAGAGACCAGGAACTGGAACTGGGTTGAAGCCTTTAAAAAAGACTTGCAATCCCAGGAGACTTCCAAACCAAGGTTTCTCTCTCTTCACTGTCCTCTCGGAAACAAATCCCTAGAAGAAATGTTCCTTGCTCTAGAGTTCTGCTCCTCCCAGGATAGATAGACAGGCAGTTCAGAGACAATGATACCATCCTCAATGTTACTTCTTCCTCTGTATTTCTGAAGTGGACCTCACCAAGAATCCCACCCCGCTTCTCTCCATCTGTTTGTCTGTCTCCAGGCTTCCTCACAGCAATGAGACAAGAAGTGACCCGAGCTCACAAAGGCTGGGCACTGGACACTGTGACCATCCACAATGAAGTCCTGCGGCAGACCAAAGAAGAGATCACCTCACCCCCTGCGGTAGGTGCTATGGAGAGCTGAGGGAGGAAATCCAAATTCAGGTCAAAATCATCATGGAAGGCTGGAGATGTTGTGCAGCAAACGGTCAAATAGTTGCCTAGTGCGTAAGGCCCTGGGTTCAACTCCTAGTACCACAAAAACAAACACAAAATTAAAAACTGACCTTGGTTTCTTCAGTGAAGCCAGTCTGCTTTTCAGGGAGGCTTTTCTCTGTTGTAACCAGACAAGCACAAGGCCAGTGCCTCCTCCATCTGCTGAGTGGGAGGTTAATGACAAGGGCTAGTGAGCCCAGAGACTCCCCAGGCGACCTTTCTTTATAAATGCAAGTTATGCACATTTGCTCAGAAGCACCTCATGTGTCTTCAGCTTCTGCCCTGGGCTCACAGGGTCCCCTGTAGCAGCCAAGGAGTCATGGAAGTCCCCCTGGACTAATTGTTGGGAACTCAGTTCCTATGTTATGTTGTCCCTCAGTATATTTTCTCCTGAGTGCCGAGAATCTGCCTTGCTGTGGACGGAGCAGGCCCTCTGAGCCACGGCTCTGACACAGACGCAGGGCAACTTCTGTAATGATTTTGCTGTTGCATCTGAAAAATGTGTGACAATTCAACCTCCCCACAGAAAGCCACAAGGCTGTAAAGGCCATCACATAAGCCTGGTGGCTGATCTGACATGGCAACTCAGTGAATCTGTCCTTTTTTCTTCTCTGATGGCCATTCTCTCAATAATGAGAGGATTAGAGCAGATGACTTTCTTCACTCTGGGCCACATTTTCTGCCAGTTTTGGGAGAGTTCCTTATGCCTCTCCAGGACCTTATTCCCCATGCCCCTACCCTGTGTATTTCCACCAGCTACTCTGTAAGGTAATTTAGGGTCTCTCTATTAGATACTCCTAGGCTCTTGTGTCTTCTGCCTATGGTTGCACCCCCCCCCACCGTGTTACCTCCATGTTGTAAGTATTTGGAGTACCACAGAGATTGCTGGTACCCTAGTCCATATTTGTTGCCTAAAATACCACAGACTGAGTTACAAAATCATAGAGTGTTTTCCCCTCACAGTTAAGGAGTCAGCATGTGGAGAGTTCAGGTTTAGCAAGCATGGGGTCCTGGTTGGATCCCCAGCACCACATACAGGGAATGGAAGCAGGGGATCAGTAGTTTAAGGGCCAGCCTGGGCTACATGAGACCCTGTCTCAAAATAAATCAGTGATTGGCAGTGTTGGCTTCCTTCAGAAGGAATCTGTGAGAGACAGTCTTCTTCCATGACTCTCTCCTGGCTGTTGATACCTGCTGGCAGCCCTTGGCAAGACTGGCTGGTTTTTGGCTGTCTCGGTTCCAGTGTCTCCCATCATTATCAAAAGGCTTATTCTCTATGTGTGACCTACCTCTACACACACACACACACACACACACACACACACACATACGCACGCACACACATGCACACGCACACACCATATTGGATCTAGTGCCTTTCTAGACCTGGTGAGTTCATCTAAATACATCATATCTACAAAGCCAAACAATGCATCTGAGGTACTGGGTTGACATAAATCTGGGGTGACACTATTTTACTTGCCACATCTCCTCCTTGTGACTCTTAAGGTCTCTAAATTGCAAGGGCTATAGAACAGGTCTTGGTTGGCTATGGGATGGTTCCTAATGGTCACCTTGTTCATGTAAATAATTGTCACCCACTAACTACGGGAGCTCCTGTCTCCTGATTCTCTGAGATTGCCCAGGATCTCACTGGGTTCAAAATCTACGCTCCTCGTGCAGAGCCTACACGAGAGAGTCCTAGCATCTCTTTGCGGCTGTTCTCTCTGTCCTTTACTGTGATCTACATTTTCTTCCCCAGACCCCATCTTCATTAGCAGTAGAAAAATGGTCACCCTCTTCTACATAAATATACTTTATGAGCTTGCGTGATTCTCCCCGGCTCTCTCTTGTTTTAATGAATACATGTTCTGTGGCTCCCCCGTGCCTGCAAGATAGAGTTCAGACACTTCAGCTCGGCAGATTTGTCTTCCGTGGTCAAGTGATAACTCATTTTATTACCTTTGCACCCTTTGCCAAGAAGTAGAACATCTTCTCTGCCCATCCTGTGTGTCTTAGTGGAGTTGCTTCCGCCACCTCCTTCCCCATTTCCATATGCTTCCCCACCCCGTCAGAGACCTCTTCAAGACTGTCCCCCTCCACAGCCCGCTCTGATGGCCTTCAATCTGAAATCCTCAGAACCCATCACCAGGCAATTAATTCCATTAAGAAATTCCAAATTGTCATCTGTACTCAAGGGTCTTAGCTTCCCTTGATTTAAAGGTGAGGCCCATAAAGGCAGGTCCATTTGTGGGGAAGAAGGTGGGGAAGAAGGTGGTCTCCCCTCCATTCTCATGTACACCGCGCTATACCACTCCAGGCCTCTGGGGGCACTCTCATCTTCATCTTGTAAAGGAGATGGGTGGAGCCCAGGGTTGGCTTTTTCAACTCAACCTATACAACAGCTCAACCATTGACAACAACTCTAAGTCACAGTATATGCTCCCGGCTTGTACCAGCTCAAACTGGCTTTACAGCTACCTGCAGAGGTGACCTGGCCCTCCTGTTACTCAGGTTGGCCACCCCACATTCTAATAACTCATAGCAGGACATTTCCACCATGCAGCTAGACTCACTGTGTGCCCCAGGAGAAAGCATGTCCTAGCATTTCATGAATGCATCTTCTTCCAGTGGTGTTTCCTTATCTGCTGGTGCTGTAAGACTCTTAAGTGTTTTCTTTCTGAACCGACAGCCCTGATTACACAATGGGCGTCTGGCTTTCAACACTTGTTTCCCTGTCACTTGATCTTTCAGGAAGGGGTGTATATTTATGGGCTGTACATGGACGGAGCATCCTGGGACAGGCGGAACGGAAAGCTCACAGAGTCCACCCCGAAGGTTCTCTTCATGCAGCTTCCTGTTCTGCATATCTTTGCCATTAACTCCACGGCACCCAAGGACCCGAAGCTGTATGTGTGTCCTATCTACAAGAAACCCAGGAGAACTGATCTCACCTTCATCACCGTGGTGTACCTGCGCACGGTGCTGTCCCCGGATCACTGGATCCTGAGGGGAGTGGCCCTCTTGTGTGACATCAAGTAAGTTCATTTCTACCTGCTGTGAGCAGCAGAAGAACCATCTAGAAACTCTGCAACGGAGACACTCAGACACAGTTGTCTTTTCTTCCTGGTAGGTCCTTCATTACTGTTCTCAATTAAACAGTTGACACTTCTCCCATTGCTTGTCTGGTTCTTCCTCTCATATCACCATTCAAAGAACCGTTCCGAATTCACGCTTCTGATTCCGAGAACTCACATTGTGTTATAATTAGTTTTTAAGAGATAAACCCCTGTCTTTGTGTTAGGATACTCTTTAGAAGGCTTGCATTTGAAAAGTCTAAATCAGGGTGTTGATAGGATCCATCCTAAAAGGGCCCCAGCAGATAGAACTTTTTCCTGTGATGAAAACCACTCATGAGCTGGCAAGATGGCTCAGTGGGGAAAGACAACATGAGTTGGATGCTCTGGGTCTACATGGTGGAAGGAAAACACCCAACCCCCACAAGCTGTACTCTGATCTACTCATATGTACTGTGGGGCATGCATATGCTCTCAGGCATACATGCATGCGGGTGTGTGTGTGCACATACATATAATCAAAATATACAAATAAATATATAAAATACATCAAATAAATAAAAATTATAAAGAAAACCTCTTTCAATAAATAATTTTCCCAATCTAGGTTTGTTCAAATATTACCTTTGTGAGTTTTGTGTGTATGTGTGTGTGCTATTGGGGAATGTTAGAAACCCCATTGGGACAGTTGATCTTGTAATTTATTTTAATTTTATTTCATACTATTTCCTCCTCTTTTTGTAGTACTTTTGAGGCTCAGGGAGCTCTGGCTCCCTGGCTCTCCCTCCAAGCCCAGTTGTGCAGGAAATAATAAACACATGTCTAGGTAGCAAATGGAGAAAGACAAACAAACTCCATCAAACGAAATTAGGTTACACGCTGAACATCTTAAAAAGCCGAGGCTTTAGAAAGTGGAGCTATTTCTTACTCAGTAGTTAGTCTGAAACTCAGTATGAACCTTGATTTCCTGCTGAAGGAAGCTGTCAATTTAACAGAACAGATGGGGCCCTCCAACAAAAAAACGCTCACATAGCTCTGGGATAGTGAAGAAATGTCTCTCCGCTGTCATCTTCTCTGGAATCTTCTTGTCTGCCTCCGGCTACTTAGATTAACTTCATTCTCTCTGTTCTGGAGGAGGAGTCATTCCAGATTGCCCCATTCTCCCGTCAGCCCGTCACCCTGATCGGAGATGCTGATGGAAAACCAAGTTAGATAGTAAGGTATCCAGGGACGACCTCAGAGGGAACGTCTGATGTACCTCCTGGAAGTAAAATGTACTAGTACCCTCTGATGTGTCCCTGAGGCTTGTTCAATGTCAAAGCCGTAGAACTTAAAGAATAATTAAGTACTTGTCCTGATTTTCTTTTGATTGTGATTTAAAACAAACAAACCACCCTGGTCAAAAGAAACGTGGGGGAAGGAAGTTTCCATTTGGATTACATTTTCAGGTCACAGTTGAGGGAAGTCATCAGGAGCTCGAAGTGCAAACCACGGAAGGTCCTTTTGCTGGCCCACTCTTTGGCTTCTTCACAGGCTCATACTTACTTAGCTGCCACTGCCCTTAGTGAGCTGAGCTCGCCTGCATCTGTCAAGACAGACATCACAGAAGGTCCACAGACTGACCTAATAAAGACAGTTTACTCAATGACATATTTTAAATTATTTCAGGTGATTTTATATTGTGTCAAACTGATGGTTAATGCTAACTAGAGCAGTAGCCAAGCATCTGCTCTTAGTGTCTTTGTATTTCTCATGGCTAGGACAGACACTAAAGCAAAAGTGGCATTCCCTGGGTGAAGTATCCTCCTGAGATGAAACTAGAATTTGGAAGCTCCTGCCTGTCAGTCTAGGCAGGCCCAGGAAAGCAATGCAGTTTCACTATGACAAGCCAGTTAAGGGGTTTCTGACACAACACACATGTTGGGTGATCAAACAATTAAAAGCAAATGCATAATCTAAACCCCCGATATCCAAGAGGATACTTAGACAATAATAATTAGGCTTGGTGCTGTCTAATGACTTGAATGGCTTGGAGAAAACGGCGGGGGGGGGGGGTGTAGAAAGCTGTAACTCTAGCAAAGGTCACCGATAAGACTGGTTAATGGCACCCCAGAACTATTTTCTGGGAACTCTGCGTGGCTGGTTATTTTGCTCTGTGTCCATAGTGAGGAGAAAGAGAGATGGGCACTGAAGCCTGGCCAGTATGGGCACCTGGCCCCCGGGCAGTGCCTCCAAATGCTTTTGTTGACAGTTGGCACTTCTGAACTGCCTGGGTTCTGGCTGGGGACCCAGTTTTGCTGCCTTTCTCTGGCTTAGCAAATAGCTTTCCTTAGACATTTTGCACCATTGAACTTCCATAAACACATAACCATTTTCTCAGCAAAATTGTTGCTCTTTCACTAATTACATAATTTGCCACACTTGAGTGAGGGGAGACCTGGTGAGCATAAAGAACAGAGGAGAGGGACGAGATGGGTAAGCCAACTGGAGCTGGGCACGCACAGGGTTTTTATGTTTTTTTTCTGTTTTCCCTCCTTGGAAACAGTCCACGTTTTCTCATTTTGGTCTCGGCAAAATGAGCCATGAGATTTATATCTTCTTTGATTTAAAATGTTATTTTACTCTGGACTTTACATAAAAATAAGGGCAAAGAACAGCACCCAGAGATAGAGTCTAAAAAAGAGATCTATCTTGCGGGTGGTGATGTGTGAATAAGCCACATTCTGCTGTCAGAGATGAATAGGGACCAGGGGATGCAGTGTGACTCAGGGCCATGGCTGAAGGTCATAGATGTGGCTGAGGATGTTCAAGGTTGAGGGATGGAGACAAAAACAAGGTAACACCAGGGCAGGGTCCTGAGTTCTGCAGAGATAACAAGGCTGCAGATGAATGGTTCCAAGGAAGGGCCCAGTGTGAGGAAGATATACCAGTTGTCTCATCCCTGTGGCCAGAATACCAGATACAAATCTTCTGTGAGAAAGGGTTTGCTTTAGCTCACAGGATCCCTGTGGCTCACATATGGGTAGATGAAGAAGCAGCAACCAGACAGGGAACAGCGCCAGGCTATAGATGTCAAAGATCATCTCCAGTGGCTCTTTCTTCAGTGAGGTTCCACCACCAGCCTGCCAGAGCAGCGGAACCATCTGAGGACCAAGTGTCCAAACACAAGAGCGCCTGGATCACCTAACAAGAGAGGAGGAAAGAGAGAAGAAATATCCCAGAGAGAGAGCCAGGTAACCTGCAAGAAACTTCCATCACTAGAGCTACACCAAATACCAAAGGCTTCGTGAGCTAGCCAAAGCTTCAACTTTGTGGTCTAACCTGCCACTCTTTTCTGCAAAGTACAGCTGGTCAACCATCCCAGTAAGTCTTGACAGAATGAAAGGATCAGCAAGCAGCAGATTCGCTGATTAGCATCCTTACTACAGATAACAGCATGGGGAGAGACAGTCTGAGGGGCTAGAATCTCAGAGGACAGAGGCTGCTGTTGGTCCTGCTGGGCTGCTGATGGGCTGGGGTGGAAGGGTTGGTTAAGAAGCCATTGTTCTGGAATAGAAACAAAGAGCTGACAGTTGGGAAAGAATAGAGTCTTCCAAAAAATGTAGAGAGGGAAGATTTGGAGATTCAGAAACTTGAGAAGGGTCAATGGAAAAAGTCTGAGGAGGGCTGGAGATGTACTTCAGTGGTAGAGCACTTACCTAGCATGCTCAAAGCACCACACACACACACATACACACACAACACACACACACACACAAAACCACTCTACAACACATAAATACAAATACAAATACCACACAAACATATCTCCTCTCTTTCTTCCTCCCCGCTCCACACCTCCCCATCATACAAGCTTGATGATAAATCTATTTATAGACTGGAGAGTCCAGCTGAATGTTTATTTTACAAAAAAAATTGGGAAAGAGAGGACTAGGGCAGTATCTCAGTCCATAAAGCACTTGCCTCATAAGCATTAAAACCTAGTTTGGATACTCAGGACCCAGGTATGAAGCTGGGAACTGTGATGTGTATTTGTAATCCCAGTACTGTGAGATGGAGGACACAGAGACTAGCAGATCCTTCCGGACATCATCTCAAAGTGAGATGTGACGACCACTACCCAGGTTTGTTCTGTGACCTCTCATGTGTGGCATGTCATACATGTACCTGTACACACACCACACACACACACACACACACACACACACACACACACATATACTCAATACACACACATACACAACACACACTCACACACACACTCCAAATACTTACACATCCATTGAGAGAAGAAAAAAAAGAATAATTCAGCAAAATATAAAAGAGGAAAAACTTAAAAGAAAACATTACTAAGTGAAAAAAATTAGAACTTGAGATCTTTCCATCTCTTTTTTTATTTTATTCTGTTTATATGTTTTGCCTGCATGTATGGCTATGTACCATGTGTGTGCAGTACCCAGGGAGGCCAGAAGAGGGCTTGGATCCCCAGGAACTGCACTTACAGAGAATTGTGATCTACTATGTGGGTGCTGGAAATCAACTCTGCTGTTAACTTTTAAAAAGGCAAAGGCAACTCAGAGTTAAAGTAACTTAGTGACTTGAACCGTGGTAGCTAATAAAATCTCCAGTGTTGGCACTTTTGATAAATTAAAACAAAAACACCAAAACCCCACCACCAACAACAAAATCCTTTAAAAATTAGCCTAATCAGAAAGACCTGAAAGACACAGCAGTTGATGCCACCAGGTGACACTAGCTGCTATCAACATAGACAGCTGAGACATAGGACGAGCACAAATATTGTGTGTGTCCTCTGGAGCTATCCAGGACTGTTGAGCCACTGATGTACATACATGGCTTTCTAGATTTGATCAAAATGTTCAGGTCATTAAAAACTCCAACCACCCTCCATCTTAGTTAGGGTTCACTAGAAGGTAGCTGGGTGAGGTAGGAATTTGGAGGTGGAAGGATTCCTAGTAAAAGCTCTGGGTCACAGCTCCTGTGGTGCCATTAGAGGAGACAGACTTAGACCAAGTTGGGCTGCCCAGAAAAGATGGCCTTTTGAGCTGCCCCACAATGTGGGCAAGGCTCAGGCAGAGGAAGCCAGTAACAGCGACAAGCCCTGTGGTCAAGAAGACAGTTTGGGACCTGTGTGGGATTAGCCAACTCAGGGCTATCCCTCCTACACGCTTCCCCTCACCTGCTTTGGTTTTAAATCCAGTCATGAGGCTGTTTTGCAAAGCTTCCTCATTTTTTATTTTTATTTTTTTTTAACTTTTCTTAGACACTTGAACAAGCTGTCCCTTCTTGAGAGAGGACCCTGCCTGAGCATTGAATGGACAGGTTTGGAAAAGATGCCCCTTCAACCCAAAAACAACTAATATTCAAAAGCCTCCATTTTTAATTGCTGTTTTTTTTCCCCCAGGGCCATAAATTTCCTAAGATTTTTTGAAGGATCAAGCTATATTTTTGCCTTTGAAAAATTACTTTTGTACCTTGAGCACATGGGGAAAAGTTAGTCTGGCACTGACTGCAAAAAGAAACCATAGACTTTGAGCACTCAAGTCTTGATTTACATACAAGCCTCTGAGATGAATATAAATAGTTTGGGGTAATACCCAAGACATGAAAATTATCTTGTCTACCCCGAGTCAATACTAACGCCTTAAAGAAGCTGCTGATGCAAAGATCACTTTGACCTCTTTTCTCCACCCCAGGCTGAGCCAGAGATTGGGGACTCAGAGGTATTGCTATCCCCGCTAACTGCCTAAGGCTTATAAAATCACCTCTCTTGAGATTATGGGGTGCAGGTTCTGGAAAGTGACAGAGCTACAGGTGTTTCATTATAAACAGTTTTAATTGAACAGGTGTCCTTGGGCGGCATGTACCATACACAAGTATGGTACCAGCACTTCCCACCTGCCGTTCTCACTTAGGGTGGGACTGACTTATTAAATCACATCCTTTCTATTTCCAGACAGAAATCTTCATTGACCCAGTCCAGACACTTCACACTTGCGGCTCCAATTCTCCGACACCTTCATGACTTCTTCAAGATGGTGTCTATGTGTTGGGGGCTCTTTCTCATCCCCGTGCTGATCAATACATGGATAATTCTGTCACCAGGAAGGAACCCCAGCCTCCTCAGAAATTTGACAGAGGATTTCATTGTGTGTCTGGGGGATAAGGATGCTAAACTGTCATTTCTGGCTTCTATGCATGCCTTCCTGATTATGCAAACCGCCCTTTCTCTATTGTCCCCGTTCCTTTGTGAGCCCTAAAGGACATCTGTGTCCTGTTACGATAACACCCAAAGAGAGGTTGCCAGAAAAATAGAAGATAGTCTTGTCACCCCCCCACACCTTTATCTTTCCTCTCTCTCTCTCTCTCTCTCTCTCTCTCTCTCTCCAGAGCCGGACTGGCTGTTTGGCATTTAGCTAGACTGTATCAAAAGCTCCCTCTCCAATGTGTCATCCTCTCTCTTGGGAAAAGCAGTCACTTTTGGTTTTTTTCCACATTTATGGAATTGTTTTCTTTTTTTCTTTCCAGAGAACTGACTTGTGCTTTCTGCCTCATCTGCTTTCACCGAAAGCTGGTCCCAACTGCCAGCAAGAACGGTGACATTCCTTGGTGGCTCTCAGATCCCAAGTTCCTCTGTGCACAGGGAATCCTTGGCTGACCCAGGGGCAATCAGGTACATTTCCTCTGTGACCCTGATTCTTGTCACTAATGTCTACCTCCCTGCTCTGCCCTGAAGCTATAGGAGGTAAGGACTGACCCAAACGATCATGGTCATGCTCACATTACTCACTCCTGGAACCCAGCCAGCAGAGCCTCAGGTCACCTGTGTCAGTCTGTCATCATGACCCTCCTCTCTGCTCCATTCATCTTGGAGAAAAGGGTAAGCCACAAATGGGTGCAAACAGGATGCTGTCAACCCTTCCATGGGCCACACTTGAACCACATCTTCAGTGCCACTATAGTGACACCAGCTGCCTGCATTTTGCTCGTCCCACTTGAAGCCTTGTGAGCATTTTGCCCTCTCCATTAGCATATGATTCAAGCTGTCTTCCCAAAAGTTGGAAACTTTTGATTGACAGGTAACATGCAAGCATCCATACCGCCCATCTCTGAGTTGCTCAAGCCACTCTCTCCGTACAGTATGTAGATGTCTCTGGGTCAATTTATGTATTAATTTGTCACTAGCTTCATAATATTTAGTACTGAGATAAAAAACAAATAAGCCAATCCTACGAGGAATTGATTTTCCTTCCCACATCTGTTCACAAAGGCATAAATCTAAAGTTTTGCTACTTTAAAAGCCTCCAATGCAAATATAATCTAAAATTGCTAGGCTTTGAAGTTAGCCTATTCTGTCAAAAGATGTTTATGGACCCGATCTCTGGAGTCTGGCCACTCATCTTCCGCCTCAGGCTCCGAAGACATTGATCACCTCTCGAGGTCCACTCCAATTCTCTGCAACCAAGCCCAAGGGTGTTGTGTGCCTTTTGCACACTCTAAACTCTGTGACAACCCCTAGGAGAAATGTAGGAATGATCAAGTCGTGGAACAGATCTCAGACACTTACCAGAACAGAGACTACCAGCTCTTCCCACAAGACAACATGCAAGCCCTGAAATGCTCATTGTTCTGAAGGTGAAGGGCTATAGTAATAAAGAGGGGATGGGAACCTGACTTTTCTTTGGGAAGACTAGGGGAACATCTTTACAGATAGGAGAATTTGGGCTGAGCTATATTGGATGCTGGGACTGGAACAAAGGAAATGAGAGCAGAGCATTCTTGGGGTGGGGGTGGGGACTAAAAGGTGTAAGGTTTAAACCTTGATGGGCGGTGATGTAGCTCAGTGGGAGAGGCTTGCTTCTAAGTCCAATCCCCAGCACTGCAAGAAATAAATGAACAAGTTTTTTAAAACTCATAAACAAATATGCCATGACAGAGTTCAGTTTGGCTGCAGCCCAGGACTTTTGAGGGGCACAGCTGGAGGGAAAGGCTGTAAATGGGTGACCAGGGAGCTTCAAGGACACTGTGGATGTGACCATGACAGTTTCCTTCACATCTCCCGAACCCTTTCACATATATCATCTATCTGTACAACAACCCGGCAAGCAGGGGGCTGGGGAGATGATTTATCAAATAGAAGTGTTACTCATACACCCACAAGGACCAGGGTTTGATCTCTAGCATCCACAGCAAAAGCCGAGTGCAGAGGTTAAGACATCCAAGGTTAGGGCTGGAGAGCTGGCTAGTGGTCATGAGCATGTGCTATTTGTACAGAGAATCTGAGTTTGTTTCCCAGTACCCACAACTGCCTGTAATTCTAGATCCAATGGCCCTGGCATAGCTTTGATCTTTAACGTCCCCTGGCACTTCCACATAGACATACATAAATAATTTTAAATTGTTTTTAAAAAGACATCCAAGGTTGACCTCTCACCTACATGCATACTCTATATACAAATGCCCACGCAAACACGAGTCTAGGACAAAGAATGCCAGAAACGTGGACATGAAGGCTCAGTTCTTCCAACATAGAAAATATGAGTACTTTGAGAATTTCATACAACATATTTTGATTATATTCACTCCCTTCAGATTTTTCTCTTTCCGTCCTCTCCCCCACTCCTTCCCATCTAACTTGGAAAGTTCTTCTTTTATCTATTTTGTCTTTTCTGGCCAAATTCCAACATCTGTCACCTAGCTAGTCTTGAGATCTGGGCTTAGCTTTTAAGTGTGGTTAGCCAGGGGGCACACTATTTCAAAACAAAGCAAATCAGAAAACCCAAGCTCAAATCCGATTCTCCCTCTCCGGGCAACCATGAAATGGCTAATAGCTATGGGTAGAATTACATAGTCACACCCCCAACTCTGTGCTGAGGCTTCTAACGTTATAAGTAGGTCTTTGCCCCTAAAGAACAGTATAATCAGGGAGCCTATAGAGACCTCATTCCTTAGTAATGGTGGTTTTGAGCATCTTTGGTTGGATGGGTTAGTTTGGTTTAATTGGGTAAGGCCCAGGAGTCAGAGTACTCCCAATAGGGAGACACAGAGAATGGTCTTTTCCTAGAGGTCAGAGCTATGTATGGGCCATGAATGTGTTATCAGGTAAGGCTAGAGCCAAAGAGGTAGATGTGTAGCCATCATTAAGACTGCCAGAGGTTGGGCCAATAAACCAGGTACAGTGGTATACACTGATAATACCAGCTCTTGACACATACAGGAAAGAGGATCAGCAGGTAAAGGCACCTACCATCAATCTTGATGACCTAAATTCAATCTCCAGAACCTACATGGTTTGTCCCACAAGATCTGGGGCCTTGGATTGACCCCAGCCAAGATCCAGCCATCTCAGCTGGGTGTCACCCCTCCAAGACTCCTCCCTTAGGACTAACAATGCCAGCCTTTTTCTTTTTCCCATCAGGAAACTGCCCTGTTTGGAATTAATTTTGTGTTTCTACCGTCTGAGAAGCCACCCACCACCTTCCCCAAGAGCGGCGGGATGGGGAGGGGCGGGCATCTGAGCCATTAGCTGCTGCAGAGGTTCATCAGCTTTGTTTGACATCCGTTTGGCAAATGAGCCAGAAACCAAGGCATTATTGAGTGCAGGAGGGAGGGTGGGGGCAGGGCAGATACTTTTAAAACAGGAGGAAAGTGACCCTGGTGCTGGTCTTGTGAGGGGAAGGGGTGAGGATGATGAGGGTTCTTGGAAATGACAAAGTCCACTTGAACCAGGTCAAATGGTCAGACCCAGATAAGAGCAGGAGACCTAGAGCTTTCCCAGTCATGGGCCAACATGAACTTCTTCCTCATTGCCACAGTGGTCCAGGAGAACTGACCGGGGCGGGAATGGGAACTTCTAGGCTGTGCTCCTGCACAGAGCACCAGAGACAAATTTGGAGCCAGTCTTGGGTAGCGGTGACACTGCCCGTTGGATTCTAAATCTACAAGGTCTGGGGGTTCCTGCTGCTAAACTGGCCCAGGAACTCCAGGGACTCACTGGCTTCTGTTTGTTTTCTTTCACCAAGGGGAAAAGAGTAGATCATCAAATGTCTTTCATGCATAAGGCAAGGAGGCAATTTAATAATCCAGCCTGTGTGTGGTCAGTAAAGATGAAAAGATCAAGGCTGGAGAGGTGGCTCAGCCGGCAAAAGACCCTAAGGGGAGGGGAGCACCAGGCATGTGGCCCCTAATTTAATCTGGCTCACCTGATTAACATGCCCAGTTAAAACCAAGCACCTCATCCTAACTCAGGGTTTCTGCTTGTACCTTCATAAACTGCCATTTCCCTATGGGCCATGTCTGCCTCCCCTCTGTCCAGAGGCAGTCCTCTGGGATAAATACCCCGCCCCCTTACCCTTGTCCCTCATCCCCTGTCTCTTGTCTGTGACTCTTATTTCCTGCCCTCTGTCCCTCTGGAGCAAATAAATCTCCTTTGTGCTGAGAACTTGGTCTTGGGGGTCCTGAACCTATGATACTTTTCCTTTCAGTGTCCAACTGGTGCTGGGATCCTGCCCGCCCCAAGAATTCCTCCCTCCTGAACCTAGAGGACTCAGATAACTCTATATGATGACCTTTCTCAGTCTTCTAGTAGCTTCCTGAAGCCCAATCCTAGATCCCTACGCCAAGCCAGAGCTGTTCTGAGAGAAAGCTCTGATGCCCCGCTCCCAAGACTCGCTCTCACACTTCAGGCTCTCTGCAAAGCGCTTCTCAGTGGACCCGAGCGGTGGTCTGAGGAAACCCCTTAGCTCCTACTCAGATTAACACTGGTTTCCTTTCTCACTTGGTCACAGTGGGTTCCTCAGCCATGAGGAAGTTGAAAAGCTCTAAAGAGAAGATTCTTTGTGACACAACTTTTTCCTTTGGCTTCTGAATGTGTGAAGTGTGGTAATGTTTTCTTTTTTTCCCCTTGGAGCTTCAGTTCAGGGAAGAGGAAGCCATGTGCTCTATTACACCAGCCCTGCCTGGATCCTCTCCTTCCATAGAAAAAGGCAGTCATGTGGAGCACCCTGGAGAGCTACACAGGAAGGCCAGGTGGGTGAGAACAGCTCAGTCTGCTTGTAGGCCCAAGAGCCGCACTGACACACACCCAGAATCCCCTCTCTGATTATGTGATTTTTGGGACAGAAGTGGGAAGGGCAGAGGAGCCTAGGGTGAGGAGCCCTCTTCACTTAATTGTAGCTGCTCTGAGGGGATCTTCAGAAGGGCTCCCTGCCCAGACTGTGGGCACGTTTCAGGCTGTCTAGCTTCCAAATCCTAGTGGATTGCTGTGATCCCATCCAGTGTGAGTTTGATAGTTTGCTCTGCTCCATGAAGGCTTTCGGAGACCCAGGGTTCTTCTGTTCTGTGGTTTTGCCTTGGCACCTTTTGATGATGATGTTTACTCCACAAGTGAAGAGGATTGGAGGGTGGAGAGAAGTGGGCCAGCCCTGGAGGTTCCTATATCACTTTCATCCCCATTTCATGGCCCACAGGACACACTGAGGGAGAGGGGAAATGGTGCTTCAGTGCTGATGAATCTAATGCCCTCTCTCCAAGAAGATCTCTTGAAGTCCCAACTCCAGTACCCTAAAGTGTGACCTGATTTGGAAACAAAGTCTTTTCAGAGATAATCAAGTTTGAGTCAGATCCTCATGGTGGGCAGAATCTAAGGGAGCTGGTCCCCCTTCCTCCCCCCTCCCCTTTTCTCTAGAGAAAGGCTCTCACACAGCCTCGGCTGCTGAGCTCAACTCTGTTATACAGCTGAGCATAACTTTGAACTTCTGATCCTGCCTGCACCTTCCAAAGTGCTGGGATTACAAGCATGTGCCATTATGCCTGGGTCTTCTTTCTTTCTTTCTTTCTTTCTTTCTTTCTTTCTTTCTTTCTGTTTGTTTTTCAGCACTAGAGATGGAACCCAGGCCCTTGCATGTGCCAGACAAATGCTCTACCAGCGAGAGATATGCCCATATCTCTGCATCAAGGATATCTGGACACAGACAAACACTTGGGAAAGAACACACAGCATGTAAAAAGTCATGGAAGGCCATCCAGAATCAAGGAACACCGGAAGCTACAGGAAACCCATGAGACCCAAGGTGGACTCTTCCTTCTCAGTTCTCAGAAAGACCTCAGGCTCCCAGCCTCTTGAATTCTGACATGAAATGTCTGTTGTTAAGTCACACAATGTGGGCTGCCTTGTTATGGTTGCCCCAGGAAGCTAACACACAGCATGCTCTGTCCAGACCTGGGGAGCATCCAGCCACTTCTGCCAGACTCTCTTTTTGTCTAAAGGAGGATACAGGCCCCACTTAGGGCACTTTACCATCTCCCCAGGGGATGCTTTCTGACTCATCAACCAGGCCGCATTTGTCCCCTGGGCTTTCTGTCACCTCGGCACTCTGAGAGCAGATGAAGGCCCGAGGCATTTCTGGCTAGAGCATCCATGTGGAAAAGTGGGGGTGGAGGGTGGGGTGGGGTGGGGGAACAGGAGCTATTCTGTTCTCACTGTGTAATTCCTCTCTTCTTCCAGAGTTACGAGAACTCTGCCTCCATCTTCCTAAGTGACCTCGGGCAAATCCCCGAGCTTCTGGAACTCCAGCCTCCCCTGTAAAGGGGTTGCGATCTCTCTGACTTCTCTCAACAGAGAAGTCCCTTTGCAAACGATGCTGTGACACTTTGGAAATATGGCCTGCCGCAGCCCCTCAAGAGAGCAATAATCACTGTAGCTCAAGAGGTGGTAAATCTTCCCTGCTGACTGCCCAGAGCTGGACAGGGCCCAGTACCTGGTAAGCTTGGCTGACTCCGTGAGTGAGGTGTAATGGGGGTGGCTATACACTGGGACAGTGGCAGGGAAAGGGTCCTTAAGTAAGGCAAGTCTCCTTGTCTGCAGGAACCAGGGGTCGGTCCTGGCGATAGCCACATGGCAGCTAGAGCTATGTGCTAAGGTCCTTGAGCCTCAGCAGCCACACTGCTCTGGCACTGCTTGGGGGCACTGATAGCAAAGGAGACAGAGAGTATGGGTATAAATACAGAGTTAAGCTGCTGTTGACTGAGGACTTCATTGGTGCCAGGTGTTGGGCAGGGGCAGCTTCTGACTGTAAAACCTTCCTGTAGCACAATCAGTGTGGCTTGAGGGGTCCTGTGGGATGCAGGCTAGGTAAGTTTGCATCTAGCTGCTCATGGGCTTTCTCAAGCCACGTTCTGTTCCTTACTTAACTGTTCTGTGTCCTCATTTGTAAAACTATAATAAACTGATGATTAGCCACTGGGGCTCTGAGCAGGGGATGGGATGGAGCAGTGGTACCAAGGGCAGGGTTTATTCTTGAAGGAGGTAGAAGAATGAAGCCTTTTCCTGCAGGGCCATCCTCTGTGACAAGATCTTGTGCTCAGGAACTGCAATAGGCAGGCTTTCTAGGCAGAAGATGGAGTTGGGACTCTGCAGTCTTTGTGTCCTCTAGGAGGCAGATCTCCAGGTTCCTGGTGACAAGCAGGTGGCCAGCCTGAGGCCAGGACATGCTCAGTAAGTGCTGGCTTTCTTTGTCATACCCATACTTCACAGAAAATGGGCCAGAATTAGAGGCTACAGATGCATAGGAAGTTTCTGGTCTAGATTTGAACCCATGGCTGTCAGCCTCTAATATCTGAATATACGTAGACTGGTCTGGATTTGAACCTGTGACTGTCAGCCTCTAAGATCTGTATATATGTTGGCTGGTCTGGATTTGAACCCATGACTGTCAGCCTCTAAGATCTGTATATATGTTGGCTGGTCTGGATTTGAACCCGTGACTGTCAGCCTCTAAGATCTGTAAGTATGTTGGTTGGTCTGGATTTGAACCTGTGACTGTCAGCCTCTAAGATCTGTATATATGTTGACTGGTCTGGATTTGAACCTGTGACTGTCAGCCTCTAAGATCTGTATATATGTTGACTGGTCTGGATTTGAACCTGTGACTGTCAGCCTCTAAGATCTGTATGTATGTTGACTGGTCTGGATTTGAACCTGTGACTGTCAGCCTCTAAGATCTGTATATATGTTGACTGGTCTGGATTTGAACCTGTGACTGTCAGCCTCTAAGATCTGTAAGTATGTTGGTTGGTCTGGATTTGAACCCATGACTGTCAGCCTCTAAGATCTGTAAGTATGTTGGTTGGTCTGGATTTGAACCCATGACTGTCAGCCTCTAAGATCTGTAAGTATGTTGGCTGGTCTGGATTTGAACCCATGACTGTCACCCTCTAAGATCTTTAAGTCTGTTTGTATGCTGATAACAAACTCAGAGAGGACACCTCACCCCCATCTTGTCATTCAGGAGCAGAATGTGATCTTGAACTTGGGGGAAGTGAGTGAATTTCTTTGGGAAGTAGCTTGGGATGAGCCATACCCCTAGCTTCTCCCTCCTCTCCTGTCTTCCTACCCTTTTCTTCCTAGCCCTCTCCTAAGTAGAAGGATCTGCCCCAATTCCGGCCAGGCTCTTACTGCAGAGGGTGAGGCTTTCCTGACAAGGAGGGTGGTGACGTGCATCCCTGAAGGGTTTGCTAGCATCTTTGCTCGAGGGACACTGGCTAGTTACTCTCATTCATATTTCTGAGGACAATCTGAGAAAGAGGCTATCTTCATGGACGGTGAGAAGCCTTCAAAGGCCTCTAGAGAAGCCTTGGGCATGAGGAGCAAGTTTTGGCACTCTGGGCTGTGGCAGGGGGAACTCACCCTAGGGAGATGCTTACCAGTCCAGCTGTTAGGTGGGAGCCTAAATCCTCCATGCTGCTAGACATCAATCTGCCTGGCACAGCAGAATTGGGGGTTGGTGGGTTGTAGTTCTGCTCTCATGAACAGCTTACTTTTGATACTTGTGTCTTGGGCTTCTCATTTATAAGTTCATGGTGCTGTGTGAGATCAGAGATCCCTGGGAGCACCCAATAGGCAAAGTTGATTTCATTTATGGTTATACTCTGTGTGTGTGTGTGTGTGTGTGTGTGTGTGTGTGTGTGTGTGTGTATGTGTGTGTGTGTGCATGTGAGTGAAGTTGTCCATGGAGGCCAGAAGAGGGCATTATATACCCTGGACCTGTAGTTATAGGCAGTTGTACATCATCTAATATGATATAGGTGCTGGGACAAGAACTTGGGTCCTATACAAGAGTATCATGAGCTCTTAACCATATAGCCATCTCTGCAATTTTTAAAGAAAAAGAAAAGGTCTTTTACTGGCTCATAATTCACCAAGAAGGTTAAGCCAACTGGCCAGTGAACCCCAGAAATTCATCTGCCTCCTCAGCGCTGAGACAACGGGGCATATCACTGTTCCTGTTTTTTTTTTTTTCCATGAGTCCTAGGGATTGAACTCAGATCCTCATTCTTGCAAGGCAAGTACTTTTGCCAATTGATCCATTGCCCACCCCCTCATAATTCTTGCTAATTAGCAGACAGTATTTTATCCACTCAGATCTCTTTCCTCAGAGAGTCATCCTTTCTCCTGCTTTGGGATGGCTTGCTAGCATTGTAGGACTGAGCATTTTCAGGGCATACTCAGCCCTCTCTCTAGCCATCCATCTCTAATAAGGGTTTCAGAACCTTCTAACCTGTTACATGCCAGACAGCTACAAAATGTTTGGGTCCCCACATGCCATTTGCAATAAGCACCTATTGAGCACCTGCCAGGTGCCAGTGTTGATATAGGACATTTGAGTGAGTGAAGTCTCTATTCCTGGAGAAGCTTGCAGGTTTATGGGAAAGGCACACGGAAGGGAGCAGAATTCCCAGGTTGGATGCTGTGGGTGGGGACCAGTAGTTCTCAGCCTGTGGATCATGACTCTGTGGTGGTACACTCAGTAAAAATAGCCTGAAATATCAGAGGATAGAGCCAAGCCATGAAGATCAGGGAGTGGTGACTCACACCTTTAATCCCATCACTGAGGAGGCAGAGATCCTCTGGATCTCTGTGAGTTCAAGGCCAAACAGATTCAAAGGGTGAAGGCACCCACCTCTGATCCTAGCTTTAGGAATGCTGAGTGAGGAAGTAAAGTAGCTGGGCTGGGAAAAAAATTTAAAGCAGGAAAAGGTAGAAGTTCTCCCCTTTTGCCTGAGTCAGGCTGAGGACTCCTGGAGACAGGACCTACCTACACTGTTGGACCTGAGGAATTCACTGGGTGAGAATTGACTGTGGTTTGTTTTTTGTTTCTCTGATATTTCAGCCTTTCCCCAATATCTGGCTCTGGGTTTTATATTATAATACTAAATAGAATTTATATGATATGACTCTTTTGGGGTTGAATGAGTCCTTCACAGGTGATACCTAGGACCATTAGAAAACACAGATATTTACACAACAGTTCATAACAGTAGCAGAATTACAGTTATGAAGTAGCAACAAAAATAATTTTGTGATTGGGGTAACCACACCATGAGAAACTGTATTAAAGGGTTGCAGAATCAGGAAGGCTGAGGGCCACTGGTATAGATGAAGCCCTGTCATCAAGATGCGCAGTGTCCATCTTGGGGAACAAACTAACCAGCACAGGGGATGTGACATAACACTTCTGTCACTTTATAATCCCACAGTGCCCTGGCAGTGGTAGTAACATAAGGTAGCAAGAGACGAGGGAAATGAGGAATAATGAACCCTGAAGGTAACGACTGCTCCACCAAGGCTCTGAGTCTGGGCAGGAATCAGAGATCTTAGAAGACATGTGTGTTTAGGGCCAGAACTATTGCTGCCATCTGAGTGAGCATCTATGTGGATTGAAAAGACATAGAGGGACCTGGGTAAAGAATGGACTCCTGGAAAGGGGGCCATCTGAACTAGGATCTGAGGCATGATCAGGAGCCTGGGTAGGAGATAGGTTAAAAAAAAAAATAAGGGAACTTCAGAAGGGGTTGTGTTTGTAGAAGGCATGGCATGAGAGGGAGGTGATGCAGGTTCCAGCTACCTCCTGAGCTAATGTGTTTGGTGGTGGACTTGCCTCTATGCTGTGGGGAGAGCAACAGAACATCTATGAATGGCCTTAGGAAGGAATCAGATAAGGATTTAGAGAGCGTTAATCCTCCAGGACCCTGGCTGAGGAGGGAAGATGCTTTTCTCATGCATGTGACAAAATCACTCACAAAAAACAACTTAAGGAAAAAGGGCTTATTTTTGGCTCACAGTGTGAGGCACAATCATCTGTGTGGAAAGAGCACTCTAGCTGGGGTGCAAATGCCCTCAGTCAGGAAGCAGAGAGAGGTGAATGCTGCTGGTGTTCAGCTCCCTCTGCCCTTTCACTTAACCTGGGGCCTTTGCTCATGGAATGGTGCCACTCACATTCACAGTGGGTCTCCACATCTCCGTTGAGGTCCTCAGGGAGAGGTCAGTGGTTAAGAGCATTTTCTGCTCTTCCAAAGGGCAGGAGTTCCATTCCCAGCACCCATGAGTCAGCTCACACCTACCTATAACTCCTTCTCCAGCAGGTGCTTGAACACACACACACACACACACACACACACACACACACATATAAAATAAAAATATTTAAAATAGAACCTCTCTGGAAACATCCTCACAGACAGGCGAAATTATTTCTAAAACTAGTTGCACTAACAAGATTAACCACAACAGATTTTGATGAAGAAGGGATTTGACCTTTGACCTAGTCAGAAGTCTAGTCAGAGCTAGGGAGATGAGTCCTTCCTAATGACCCATGTACTATTAGGGGAAATAGCCATGGCTGCAAAAGGGCAGGGCACCCCGTCTCCCCAATCATCCTGAGACAGAATCCAGAAGGAGCCAGGTTAGGGACAGAAGTGTCCTTGCTAAATTCTGCATCTGGACCGTGGTTTCCCATGGTCCAGAGAGAAGGTAATACACCTAAAACATAGGATGGTACATGTGACAGGTAGTGTAGGTAGACACACATACACATAAAATAAAAATGTAAATAATGTGGTGGTGAGAGAGATTTGTTAGATCAGTTTACATGCATGGTCCAGGCAACCTCGACAATGGCTGAGTCACACTAGAGAGGCTGAGAATCTGGTAGTTGCTCAGACTATGAGGCTAGGTATCTCAGTTGTCTTAATCTCATCCTAAAGGCCTAGAGGATTCTTGCAGGGCTTCCGGGTCTTCACTCTGTGTCCAAAGCCTAAGGATGCTTATTCTAATATCAGCAAAGGACTGTGGTGGTAATAACAATAGTGGACATGAACTTGCCAGCAGGAGTGAAGACAAGCAGGCTAAAAGCTAAGCCGCCCTTCTCCCTCCCGTGACCTTTTATCTAGGCTGCCACCAGAAGGTGCCACTAACATATAGGGTAGAGTTTTCCACTTCAAATAATCTGACCAAGAAGCTGCTCATGGGAACATCGATTCTATTCAGGTTTGACAACCAAGATTAGCAAAGCCAGTGTGGTTAGATATATTGAGAACTTTCTATATGTCAATATGGGATGCCCTTCTCTACTCCAGAATTGTGTGATAAAGGATGCCGTCAATTCTATTTCTTTACCCTTATACTAGAATCAGGGTCCCAAATGTATTTTCTTCAAAGTTTACTCAGCTTTGCTGGGCAGTGGTGACACATGCCTTTAATCCTAGCACACTGGAGGAGGCAGAGGCAGGCAGATCTCTGTGAGTCTGAGGCCAGTCTGATGTACATAGAAAGTTCCAGAACAGCTAGGGATACACAGAGAGACTATGTCTCAAAAAAAAAAAAAGCCTGTGATATAATGTTATTAGCAATTGAAAGTAGACAGAGTAATAAAAGATACACGATTTAACTGCTGTGGAATATTTGTACACTGTGAAGATGTATTTTGCTGCTAGGCAGGATGTGGTAGGAATGTTCTCTGTGTACTGTGAATAAAGAACTGTTTTGGCCTGTGTAGAGCACTGTAGAAGTGGGTGGAGAATCAGAGGCAGCCAGGTAGGAAGAAGGGGTGGAGATTACTAGTCGCCATCCGTCCCCCCCAAAAAAAACATATAAAAATTCAAATAAGCCACAGACATAAAAATAAGTTAATTTAAAATAAAAAAACTAACTAATAATATACATAAGATATGAGCCAAACAGTATTAAAATATATAAACATATAATTTCATTTCTTTTAAGAGACAAAAGCCACAGACACACAAACCAAGTT
>PVIH01000768.1:225029-299246 GCA_004025045.1 Sigmodon hispidus
GAGAGAGAGAGAGAGAGAGAGAGAGAGAGAGAGAGAGAGAGAGAGAGAGAGAGAGAGAGAGAGAGAGAGAGAGAGAGAGAGAGAGAGAGAGAGAGAGAGAGAGCTAGGTACCAGGAGACAAGAAGCAGAATGGATAGTACATGACAAATTAGATTAGAAGAAATGAGTCAATTTAAGTTATAAGAGCTAATTAAAAACAGCCTAAATTGAGGCCAAGCTTTCATAATTAATGATGGGTCTCCATGTCACTGTTGGGAGCTGGCTGATAGGACAGGGAAGGTACTTTTCCCAGCCTCTATGTCACTAGGGGTGACTATGGGAATAAATTCTGATCGATAGGTGGAGAATTGATAGTTTGTATTTTCAGGCTATGTCCCTGTGGGTAATCCGCTGCTTCTTTCCTGCCAACTGTACTTTTGATGCCATGATTGGGTCTAGAGCAAGCCACTTTATGTGGCTTTGTCATTTAGATAGATGCCTGGAACCAGAGAACCTAAAACATCTGGAGACCCTGATGGTCGGAGAATGGCTATTCACTCAAACCTGGGCTGAACCGCCAACCTTGTTTTCCATAAAAGCTCCAGTTACATTATTTTTTGGGGGGTAGGTATAGTAAGTGGAATTTTCTTTACTGAAAGCTAAACAACCTAAGTCCATGTGGCTCACAGAGGGAAGCTCATGTTTGACCTCTGGATCGAGTGAGACCAAGGAACTCAGAAGTCACATGCAGTGTTTGCCAATAGGGATCTCTCTCTCTCTCTCTCTCTCTCTCTCTCTCTCTCTCTCTCTCTCTCTCTCTCTCTCTCTCTCTCTCTCTCTCTCTCTCTCTCTCTCTCGGGCCTACAGGGTCCTCCTCTTGGCTGTCTTCCTTCGTGGGGTGGAGTCCTGCTTTCCTCAAGTTCTGTGTTCTCCAAGAGGTTCAGCTATGCTCACAACCTCCCTTCCCTTCTAGAATGATCCAGACTAGTCCCAGGCAGGTCCAGGGCTGGCTAGAGCCACACCCAACTTCCCATACATTAGTTCTTGGGGAAGGGCAGCCTCTTGATGTTTTTTAGTTCCTCTGCTTACCGGCTTACTTACTGAACATGTAATGAGTTGAGCTCCCCCAGTCTGTACTGAAAAAAGACAGATAAGAGTCTTCACAAAGGTAAGACAGACTGAAGTACACACGGAATGCCAGTCAGGATGTACATGAACACCCCTACACCGTAGGTATCGTGAGTCGCAGGCCCAGAGGCTGCAAAGACTGGGCAGGGAACTTCCAGAAAGTTCTAGAAGGGCAGACCTTCAGCCTCAACCTTCTCCAGCCTGCAATTTCTAGTTTCCAGGTAGTAGGGAACATGAGGATCACCTGGGATCGCCTGTTCCAGTCTCTACAAACCTTGACTCCCAGGCCTGCCCAGTAGGCTGAGCTCAGGATAAGGAGGAGACGTGGGGGTGAAATAGGTAGTCCCCCGCTAGGTGGATAGTCACTGGCAGCCTGTGAGCTACACTTTCCAGAAGAACTCTGGCAAACACTGTGACCTTGTACCAATCCTATACCTTCCCGGGCCTCAGTTTCCTTTCGGAAGCACTGACTTGGGGGCGTGGCTTTCCTTAGTTGAGGGGGAGCCTGGAGGAGATCAGGGTGCGGAGGTGGGAGGTGGGAGGCGGGCCCCACTGGTCTCAGCGAGCTGGCCAGGCGCACGCACCACGGGCGCTAAGAGCTGGTGGCTCCGCTCCTGCGGTTCCTAAACCCAAGTGGCATCTGCAGGGAGCGCAGCGTCGGGCACCTCCCGGCCCGGGACATCGGTGCCTCATCTGGCCTTGGGCCCCCAGAGACCCGGGCGGAAGACGTGGGGACCCCGCCCGGTCTCTCCCGCGGGCAGGCGGGGCGGCCCCACATCGGACTCCTCCCCCGCAGTCCGGCAGGGATCAGAATCGGCGCGCGGTTCCGCAGGTGGCAGCTATGGCCCAGTCCTGAGCGCCCCACCATGGCCGGCGCCCCCAGCCTGCTGCGCCTGGCGCTTCTGCTGCTCGGGGCGGTGGGCAAGGCCGGCCCTCGCCCCCAGGTGAGCCCCGGGGACTCCAGCGACAAACGGGAGGGGGATGCTGCGGTGTTCTGCGGGCACTGAGCTAGCGGAGGGGCTCTTGGACTTGAGCGAAACTCCAGGACCCCAGACGGGAAGTGCAAGGTTCAGGGGAGCAAAGGATTGTGGAGTTGGGAGGCCCAGGTGAGGAATGGATACCAGGTGACTACCCTTGTCCCACTTCATGGCCACGGCTCCTCTGCCAGGGCACCAGCTGCCCCCGCGGTTGCCTGTTCTTGACTTCTGCGACTCATCTTTGACCTTCTCTTCCACTTTTCCAACTTATTTTTCCAACCCCCCACCTCTCCGACCCTCCACCTTCCCCCTGTACTCAGGACTCCTATGGTGCCTCCCCCTACACTCAGGTCCTCTGTTCTCTTGTATGTGGGGTGCCCAGGAATCTCTAGAAGGCTGAAAGGGCCTGATTGTGGAAACCTTTCCCCCATTATTGGCCCCTCGTTACAGTCTTTTGACTCATAGCCCCAGGGACCCTGCCAATGGTAGCTTGTTGTCCTTCCTGATGACCTCCCTGGTGGCACCGTGTTGCCTCCCCCACCCCAGCCTCTGCAGCAGGTTCCGGTGCTGCTTCTGAATTAGCCAGGCCCTCTCACACACCCTGACACTCCTTTCACGCGCCCTTCAATTAATAGCCCACTAGAAAGCATCCTGGGACATACAGGAACATCCTTCCTCCTTGTGTCACCAAAGAATAGGTTGCAGTTAGACTCTTTTGGACTCTTCTGGGATTCTCTCTGTCCTGCCGGTGTGTTTTATCCCAGGCTCTCGCCCTGAGAATGATGGCCAGCTGCTTATAGGGAGGGTGACTATTCAAAAGTGCTAGGACACCCCTGAGCAGAAGAAGTGCAGGCCTGGGCAATGTCCTGTATAAGGGAATACTTTGCCCATCATCTCCTCTGTCCATAGCCAGACCTAAAGGGCCTGAACCTTTGGCGAGTGGGCCTGCATAGGGTTGAACTTGGTCTGAAATGGAAGAGGGGCAGACTTCACCCCTTGCCAAGAATCCAGTTGTGGACAGAGGTGTTCCCGAGGAAGGTGGCCAGCACTATTTCAGCCCCCATATCTTTTCCCAGATGAATCCTCTCCTTCTCCCTGTTCTTCAGAACCAGCCGATCCCTAGAGACACCCTCCTGAGTCCCTGGTACCTTCCTCACTGTTTCTCCACAAGCTCTGGCTTTCCTGGTGACATTGGGCTCTTTCCAGAGCCACAACTGCAGATCCACTGCTGAATTCCCTCTGTGAGCCGGGAAGATGGGGTGGGAGCTTCCTGTTCCAAGGCTGCTGCAAACCAAGTTTGGCAATCAGGTTGAGAATGAGAGATTAAAGAACCAAGCTTGGGGTCTTCTCCTCCAGATCCTCTTGCCCAGAAGTGTCAGGCTCCTTGAACCATCTCACTATTCGGCCCTGGCTCATAACAGTACCTGGCTGGCAGAAAATGCAGGCAATAAAGAGACATGCTGGAGTTTTTGATGGGGTGCCCTTGCTAAGTGGGTACCGACATCTGGGGCTGCTGCAGAGATTCATGTGACAGGCACCTTTGAGGTTAGATTGCAATAATTATGTCGTGACCTCATCAACACACTAGAAGACTCGAAACTAAATTTTGTGGTTTATCTTCTGTCTGTGAGGTCAGCAAGATTAGAATGTCTTCCTTCATGTCACTCATGATGAGATGAGTGCTTAGAAACAGGGTTCCCTAGGCGATGTGGTCCAGCAGCTTAGGAACAGGGAGGCAGTGTATAGGCCCCAGCTCTTGGCTCACACCTTCCTCCTGGCCAGGCCAGAAGTTACTTCTGCAAAGTGTGAGCTAGGCTATTCTGTCATGGGTTTCTGGGAAAGACCGCTCCTCTTCCTGATTCCATACTACCCACGGACCCTCTGCGGGGGAGCTGGGCTACTAAGAAGACAGACAGACCTTTGACACCTGAAGTTCCAACAGGATGGAAGTGGATGGATGAAAGTCAGCTCTGTCTTCAGCAGGTCCCTTGAGGACCCTGAACCCCAGTAAAACAGAGATAGCAGGATCGGTCATGGAGGGATGGAAGGACACTGAGGGGAATAAAGCATTGATTGCTTCCTGAAATGAGAGGCCTCTGGGAGAACTGTCCTTTGGAAACTAGTGTGTCCCCAGGCTCCATAATGGAGCCTGAAGCAGGATTGTTGGAAGCCCCTGACCTCTGCACTCCAGCAAAAGGCAGTGGAGGCTGAGGTTATGGTTTGGTCTGGGTGGACTTTGTCCCTGGCGGCTTCCTTCCAGACAGGGACCAGCATAGGGCCGGAGCAGCCAAGAAACCACATCCTGTCCTCCAGTGTCTGGTGCTGAGAAAAACAGGTCCTGCATTTACTGCACCTGTCCTTTGGCAAATTTCTCTCTCTCTCTCTCTCTCTCTCTCTCTCTCTCTCTCTCTCTCTCTCTCTCTCGTGTGTGTGTGTGTGTGTGTGTGTGTGTGTGTGTGTGTTACACAGAGATACAGATGATGCAGAGAAAGATTGGGAAATAGGTTTGCAAGGTGTATAAGAGCCCTGTTTCTCAGTGTATTTGTTCGGGACCCTTCTGTGACAGTCTGGATGAGAGTCACCATATATACAGCAACATATCAGATGTAATCACATGTCCAACAGTGTATGTGTGTGTGTGTGTTGGTATCCTGCCTGTTATAGTGTGCTTTGGGGAAGGTATGGGATTGTGTGTGACAGCCTGTTGAGTGAATAGGATCTTCTGGTATGTATCTTCTGGGAGAGGTACTGTGCATGTGACAGTGTTTATATGTGTGATTGTGTACCTCGGGAGTATGTGTGTGTGTCTGTCTGTGTCGGTCAGTGTTTCAGCGTGAGCTCATGTGCCCAGCAGGCAGTCTATGTGTGATGGTGTGGGGACAGGAGACTCAATGTCAGGTTCTCAGTGCTGGGTGCATCCCTGAGGGTATGAGGGTGTTACATGTGACAGTGTATCTGACAAGGTTCCTGAGTCTGAGAGAAGAACCTGAAGCTTGACTTGCCTTGTCCCTCTGCTCAGCGACTTCAAGAAGGACCTTGAGAAAACATGGACACACAAAAAAACATAGGACTCAGCAATGGGAAGTGTGATCTAGGCTCTAAGAGGAACCAGAAGAAAAGTATGATGTCCCCGAGGGGAATGACAGAGAATCTGCAGGGCTGGACCTAGTTGGAGGGACTCTATAAATTGTCACTGGAGCCCTCTGCTCCTTCTGAGAGGCCCCTCCTCATTCCTTCCTTCCTCCCTCCTCAGTGGTCAGGTGAGACTGAGCATTTTTTTTCTCATACCCCTCAACCCAAACGGTTCCAAGAAAAGAAAACAACATCCTGGCTCACAAGCTCACTGGGCCTGCGGAGGATGTCCTGTGCCAAGGTGCTGGCTGTGGATGGAGCATCCAGCGAGCACCATCTGCAGGCTGTGAATTCTGTCTTCTATTCTACATCTGTGCTACTTCTCTTAGGGATATCCCCTCCACCTGGGGACGGTTTTGACCCTCCTTTTTTTCCCAAGCACTCCAGAAAAGCTGGTCCTAGGAAGTACTAGCCTATGCTGGTCCATGAGGCTCCTGACCTGTTGTCCTAACCAGGGTCCCTGCCCTGGTACAGCTGTTTTAATTTCTCCGTTCAGGGAGTTTATTGAATTTAGAAGGAACACCCCTTCAGACTCAAGAAGCCAAGCTTGAGGTTCTAGCCTATGTTTTAGACAGTGGCATCCTCAGGACCACTCTCTTCCATGTGGCAGGGACCATTGTAGTGGAAGCTCAGTTGTCATGGTTTTTCACATGTAGACTCTTGCTGTTCCCTTTCACATCAGCAAGCTGAAGCTAGGAATTAAAACTCGCACAAGACAACAGACCTAATTAATGGGAGAGCGGCAGGATCAAGTGCAGATCCGACCCCAAAACTAGGGCTACTCACTGTCTGCTTTGCCACCTGGACTCCAGGGCCTGTGGTACCTGGTGGCTCCAGCTTCAAGAAGGTTTAGCCCAGATCCTGTCTGTCCCACCGTTCTCTTTGCCCAGGAATTTACCTGGACATCTCTGTGGATGTGCATGTGTATGTGTGTTCATGTGGGGAGATGCATTAGTTGTAGCCAAGCATACATTCATGCAGATGTGCTTGGGTACTGAGGACAGAGATCACACCTGAGTGCTGTTCCTCAAGAGCCATACATTTTTTTGTTTATTTTATTTTGCTTCTGGAGTGGTAGCTTCTGTTTCTGGGACCTGGGGCTTGATTATTGTGCTAAGCAGTGACCCTTAGAGATCCTCCTGTCCCCTCTAGGATTAAAAGTATGTGCCTCTGTACCCAGCTTTTCCTGTGTTCTGGGTGTGCAATTTAAATTGTCATGAATTTGCAGGACACATTCTATAGACTGGGCCACCTCCCTTGCCTGATCACTTCCACACCTTTGTCCCTACTTTGCTTGTCTTCCTTGCTAGGCCAGCTCCCCATTTCCCTTTCTGTACCCTTCAGCCCCTAGATGACCTCTCAGGTCAACACTGAGACCTGTCCTGACCACTCTCTGGGGTATTAGATCCATTGCCTTATTGCATCATTTATCCTGCAAAGCATTTGACCCCAGCCTCACACAGCCGGAAGACTCCCAGGACAGTGTCTGCCCACCATTTCCTCTACTCACCAGCACCTAAAATTGACATTTTATAAGGCTTCCGGGGGGACAGGGGGAAGACAAGGCTCCATCCCAACAGAGCCCCATTCTGAAGTTAAATTTCATGTCTTCTCTTGTGAGATGTTATATATTTAATAAAACCACTCTGTACTATCAGAGAAGAGATCCACCCACAGTCAAGCCAGGCTGAGGTAGCACATGCCATTAGTCTCAGCACTTGGGAGGCAGAGGCAGGAGGATGTCTGTGAGTTCAAGGCCAACCCGGTCTACAAAGCAAGTTCCAGGACAGCCAGGACTATTACACAGAAAAACTGTCTCAAAAACAAAACAAAACTAAACAAAAAGGCTGGAGAGATGGCTCTGTCCTCTGATATTCCGGGCTGATTTTATTAGATATATAACATCTCACCACATTCCTGCTCCTCTTAGTCACTGTCAAAGTCTCTCTGGAGTGCGAGTGCACATGGTGGCTGGCCATCAAGGTCCTGTCTCCAGCCTCCAACCTTTCCTCTCTACTGGGAGATGCAGGTTTCTTGGGGCTCCTCCATCCTTTCTGGCTAGACACACCCGCTGCCCCAGCTCCCTTCTGCCACTTCTCCTGCTAAAAGCAGACATGGTGAGATTCTTCCCCGTGTGCTTCCTGCCTCAACTTCCCCATGTGCACCACTGCCTTCAGAGCACTGGGAATAGAGGAAGAGGGGAATAAGAAAGGGAATGGGGGATTTGGCATCAATCCACCACGATTCAGTCCGATGAATCTGCCATCCCTCAGCAGTGACTCCAATCACAGACTGCTATTGGCACCTTTGATTTCCTTTTCTTTTTCTTTTTATTCTCCAAGAAAATACTTCAGACCTTTGCTCTCAGAAGAACTTGTCCTTCAGGGCAGCCTTACGAGCACACTTAACTCCAGAGATGTTAGTGGCATTCAGAGCAAGTTGACCCCCCTGCTTCTGGAACTTTCTGTGTCACTAGGAACAAGCACATGTCACTGTGTGTTGTTTTGTGGTGATGTCGTATGAACTAGGACTCTGCTCAAACCAGGGCAGGCTCACCTAGAAATCAGATCTGTTGTGTGGGGGATGGGGTGGAGGTACACTGGGACTTCAGGGGCCAGGCATCTGATATTTCAGCGCCAGTGTGTATCTTGTGGTTTCAAGGCATGAACTTCTGGGCTGCAGAAATGACTTATTGGGTATTTCCTGGCAAGTCTGACACTATGAGTTCAATCCTCAGGACCCCACATGGGGGGAGAGAACCATCTCCCACAGGCTGCCCTCTGACCTCCACATACAGAATGCACAATGTGACAGCACACGCTTTCTCTTGTGTGTACCCATGCGCATAATACACTCATGTGCAAATTTAATTATGTATAAATCCTAACTTTGATGCAAGTGGCTTTCTGTTCATATTGACATCTATCACTTCTAAATGGATAATATTTGTGATCTGTAAGGATATTTGTGAATAAAAAAAAAGCACTGCAATTCAAGACTGGCTAAAAGGAGCTTTCAAACATGTTACAGCCACATGCTCAAAAACCAGGACTGTTTAACTTCTCTGGGCTCCCATCCCTGTGTCCCAGGCCACCTCCTAGTACAGGCACAACCTCAGGGTTCTAGAACACTTCTGTCTTGCCCTGTTCCTTACACCCCTATCCTCCTGAGGCTAGAAGCCAGGCTGCATATCAGATGTGCATTGTGTTAGAAGAGACACTAAGGTACGGGAGGGTCCTGGGGGCAGCACTTGAGTCTGGCAGAGGAGTGGGTAATAATTCTGCTCTTCATAAGCCTTCAGCGTGGCCACATCCTGCATTCTTGGGTGTCCTGAATGCCCAGGTGCTGAGCTAGATGACTCTGGGTACCAGCCTTAGCTCTGCTTCCTGAGATACTGTGTGCTTTTGATGGGGTCTTCTCTTGACTTCTCTTGCTGAGCCAGACATCGGGAGGGGAGGAGCCTCCGACTGTGACTTCCCTTAGGAAGTCCCCTTGCTGAGGGTAGATGAAGGGCAGATGAGACCATGAATGAGTCACAAAGCTCCCCTCTACACTTTCCTTCACCTCACCACCTTAAGCATTAATCCTTTAGACACTTGCTGGGTACTTACTACACAGCAGCCTTGCATAGTCCCCCGGTGGGGATAACCACACAAAAAGGGCCTGCCAGCATCCCCAAAGTGGCACTCACTACTCTCCATCCATTCTGAAATTCCTGGAAGGTGAGAGAAAGCAAGCGGGGGTGGAAGGAGCTGATGGGGTCACGGAGCCTCCATTTCTGCTTTCTCTCTTAGGGTGCCACGGTGTCCCTCTCGGAGACAGTGCAGAAATGGCGAGAATATCGACGCCAGTGCCAGCGTTTCCTCACTGAAGCACCGCCCCTGGCCACAGGTGAGTCTGGATGAACCCTCATGCCTGTCCATAGTTGGTATGGCTAGTCTCTCTGGAATGCTGTCTGCCAGGCCCTACACTGTTTCTTCAATAGAGTGCCTCCCCGCCCCCTCCCCCACCAGTTTTCCCAAGGCAGCTTTGTGGAGACTATTTTGTTTCTGTCTTTACCTCTAGGGCACGGACCCCACATTTCACCCTGTGTGTTTTCAGCCCCTCCCTAACTGTGCATAGACTGAAGGTCCAATGTACACATTTATACAAACTAATCTTTATTATTTTTTTTGAGACAGGATCTTATGTAGCCCAGGCTAGCTTCCTACTCACTATGTAGACATGAATGATTTTGAACCCCCCCCTTGGTTCTGTCTCCCGAACATTAGCATTCTGTGCTTGTGCGCCACCACACCTGGTTTGTGCAGTGTGGAGAGCAAACTCAGGGCCTTATGCATGCTAGACAAGCATTCTACCGATGGGGCAAAGAGGAGAAAATCTTTTAGGCAGTTTAGAGGGTGGTTTAAGGGCACAGCATTGGAGCCTGCTAGGCTTGGGTTCACATCCTGTCTCTGATCATTAAAGTGACCTAGGGAAGCTTTCTTCAGTCTCATGAACCAGCATTTCCCTCCCGTCTGTAAAGAACAGTTCAAAAATGGCTTATAGGAGATGTCTGTTGAATTCTTACTATATTTCTTCTTTTACATAACATGTTCAAAGCTCTGTGGGCCAGGGAATGCTTGCAGTCCACAGAGAAGAACATAGAGGTGTTAAGGAATATGCCTAAAGTTCTGTGCCTGATGAGTTACAGGATCCTCCCTAGATTCCTACCCTGTGGAGAGAGTGCTCAGCATCCAGTGCTCCCTTTGAGGAGAGTGCTCAGCATCCAGTGCTCCCTTTGAGGAGAGTACTCAAGCCTAGTGATCCCTGTGGGGAGAGTGCTCAGCAGTCAGTGCTCCCTGTGGGGAGAGTGCTCACTCAGTGGCCACCCATCTTCCAGTGATTGGGGAGGGTTAGGAAAGAAGAATAAAGGCTGCTGTTTCTCCAGGACTCTTCTGTAACCGGACCTTTGATGACTATGCCTGCTGGCCAGATGGGCCCCCTGGTTCCTTCGTGAATGTCAGCTGCCCCTGGTACCTCCCCTGGGCCAGTAGTGGTGAGTGTCCCTTTACCTGTTTCTAAGACTCTAGTGCAGAATGAGACATGGTCTCCCTTTTTCTGGGACCCAGTTCCTGCAGCCTAGACCATCCTCGGACCCCCTGGAGGGTGGGCCACCCTTTGATGGTGGTTGGGTAGTCAGCAGTGTTGGAACTGCCTGAGTATGTTCTAAGTCTGGTGTTTGTGCAGGCGGGGGTAAGATATGATTCATGGTTTGCCAACCATGGGGTGCAGGAAGGAGATGCCTAAGCCGTGTGTGTGTGTGTGTGTGTGTGTGTGTGTGTGTGTGTGTGTGTCCGTCCGTCCGTCCTAGAGTTTGATACCTTAGCTCTTCTTTACTCTTTTAAAGGTTTATAGGGAGAAGTGTTCAAGGGCCTGGTAATCTCACCCCTTAGAGGAGTTTCTACACTGGGAAAAGTATGACCTGGTAGAGATTCACTTTCCCCAGAGCCACCCAGAGGGTCAGGGTATCCATGACTGCAGTGGTAATTTACACTATCGCTCCATCCAGTTCCCATGTTGAAGCTTTGTGGGAGATAATGGGTCAAGCATTCTTCCTATAAGGAGTCTCAGTATCCACGACAGGGAAAAGACACTTGTATGTATGTGTTCATATGTGCGGAGGTGTATGTTTATATACAGGTGTAGGGCCACAAGTACAGTCCTCCATGTAGAGACTGGAGGTCAACTTTGGGATGTCCTCATAGGCTGCCCACATTGTTAGCAAACCCTGAGGATCTGCCAGTTTCTGTTCCCAGCACTGCGATTACAGGCGCATGCTATCATGTCCTATTTCTTACACGGGTTCTGTGGGACGAAACTGAGGTTCTCATGTTACATGGGAAGCACTTTATAGCCTGAGTCATTTGCCCAGCCCAGCAAAGATATTTTATAAGGTAATGATGGTCAATACTGTGTCCAGTCCTGTCCTAACTACTGGTGGATGTGCTTTCCCAGTTGAGGAAACTGGGGCCCTGAGTTAAGTGCCTTGTTCCAAATGAGATGGTGACTAGTGGAATCCTGAGAGCCTAGTACTTTTTTTGGTCATCATCCTAGGCAGAAACCAGCCCATGAGCAAAACATAGGAATGAGGTCAGGCTTGGGAAAAGCCACGGACGGGTCTTCTTAGAGGTGATGGCCTGGCAGGCCAGACGTGAATTTCTCTTTAGCATGAAGTATGGTCTGATGAGGCTCAGGCAGGTCTTCTTGAAAGGCTCCTCTTATCTCTCTGTGTGTGACTCAAGACAAACCAAAGTCTGGAAAAGGCTGGCTCCGAGTAGATCAGTGGCCCTTCACTCAGAATTCCTCAGCACATGTTGCCTGTTGACAGGCAAGAGACTCATTCAATCCTGCCCATAACTCTCCCAGGCAATTACTCCTGTTTTCCCCCCTGCTGATGAGGAAGCTGGAGCACAGAGATATGACATGGCTTTTCCAAGACACACAGCTCGCTTGGCTTAGCAGACCTGGGCATCAGTCCAGGAGGTTGGGTTAGTCTCTGCATTTCATTGTTTAATTGTTGAGCCAGGCTTCCTGGGGAGCTGGGCAGTGCCTGCATGTGCATTCAGCCCTGGGGTTGGAGACAGGTGTGTGTTCTGAGTGACCTCCGTTGGCTGGTGCACATTGGTAAGGACAGTGAGACTCTGCCCTTTCCCACTGAACCATGCAATCCTGTGGCTCCGCGTGTTGATGTCCCCAGTGGCTGTGCTGTCAGGAACAGTTCCGAGACCTCTCTGTGCTCTGGTTTCTTGGCTCACTGGGGAGCTGGGATGGAGTCAATTGATGTGGATGGGAGAGGGTTGGGATGGAGTCAATTGATGGATGGGAGAGGGTTGGAGGTCCTTGGGGGAATAAACAAATTTCCATTCCTTTTTTTCCCACCTGCCCTATGTGCCTTGTCAACTTCTTGCATGGCATACACATTCCCTGCCTCAAAGATTTGGGACCTCTGCTTGGGCATCCAGGCTGAGCCCCTAGACCCCAGGGAGCAGGCACGGGATAGAGCCTATCACTCAGCACTAAGCGCCCCCAGCTCTGCCTGTGCTTGTGGCTCCATCCATCACCTTTAATTTTATTTGAGCAGGAAATAGGTCCTGGTGGTGCCCGTTTATGAGCGAACACGGTTTTATTGCTTTCTCCATGAAGATAACGGCTTCTGCACAGGCCCCCTGCCAGCCACCTTCCCTCCCTTCTTACCAGGCTAATTTACTCCCCCTCCTTTTTTAGACACACAGATCACCCGCTCTGTTCCCCCTCTCCTGAACTGAGGACCCACAGAGACACCCACTGGACTCACACACTGCAATTACCATACTAGAGGGGCTCCCTAATCCTTCCTGGGGCTGTGGGGAATGAGGAAAGGGGGCACCCCTGGAGCATTCTTAGCCTGCCTCAGGGAGCAGCTGGTGGAGATGCCTCACAGTGTGAGCTGGGTACAGGGAGACAACAGACAGACCTTGTCTCTGTAGGGTTCTCTGGAAAACACGCTCAGTTGGGAATATGTAGGGAATGTAATGGACAGAGCTCAGCACCCCTAAAGGCTTGAGAAGAGAGGAATAGGGTTGGGACCAGAGGTCCTCACTGAAATTAGGATAAAGAGGCGACCAGCAGGGTGCCCACAGAGCGGCAAAGCTATGGTTAGAGCCTTAGATGCCAGCAGAGTAGGGGTGAGAGAGTGACACCCAGGTTCTTTCTCTCCCATCCTGGCATCTTCTGCCAATGTGTCCTGTTGAGCAAACCCAGTAATGGAGGGCAAGGATTGTGTGAAGTAACACTGAGGAAGTCAACCTTCTGTGTTCAGAGCAAGGCAGAGAAGTGGGTGGTCTCATGGAAAACTAAATTCAAACCCATGACCATAGCTGAGCTGAGTCCCTGTCAGGGTTAGGGGTAACTTGTGTGACATATACAGGAAGCCAGAGGGGTCAGCTTTATGGCCCAATGGAGGCAGGTGGGGGAAGTCAGAGATTTTTTCCTGGGGTGTGACATCAGGACAGGTGACATTGGGACCAGGCTGGGAGAACAGGCAAAGGCAGAAAGGAGGAGGCAGAATGCTCAGGAGACATCTTGGACACAGGACCAAGACCCTAGGCCTCAGGGGTGCACAGTGCCCCAGGAAAACCACTTCAAGCCTTGCGGTCTGACCCTTGTCATTGTGGGCTCGGGGCTCCAGAGGCTGTAGAAAAGGGCCAAGGTAGGAAAACAGTGTTGGAAGAAGAGCTATTCCACACAGGACACGAAGGGCGAGTCTTCTAAGGTCGCTGAGGAAAAAGACAGGCCTCTTAGCTGTCTTGGGCCTTTAGCAGCCCCATTTACTCTCCAGCAGGGACTGGTACCTTACACATCATCCAGCCTCATTAGCTGTCCTCTCCAGGTTCCTACCTGTTAGCTTAGTTCTAATTATATGAGGGTCATAAAATGCTTTTAAAATAGCCTATCACTCACAATTCTTGGAAACTCTTGACAGGCTGCCTCCCCTGAGTAATGTTGAGCTTGGGAGCTTTTAGAGCAAGCCAGGGTTACCAAGGGGTGACTGAGGCCCAAGTTGGGTCATACAGGAGCTCTGGCCTTGCAAAGCTGGGGGAGGTGGTGGCAAGGCCTCCGTTGTGACTGTGTTGAAGGCCTACATGCACCAGGCAGTTCCTGCATGTTCTATTTTACAGATGTGGAGGCTGAGAGCCAGGGAAATGATGTAACACTCCCAAAGTGCACAGCTGATTAAGAGTGGAACCAGGATTTTCACTTGGATCTGGTCTTCCAAACCTGGTCTCTTCCTAAACTCCAGTGTTTCAAGCTTCTTTACACTCCCACCCAGAGCTGGTTCCTGCATTTGGCCCTTCCACACCCTGTCACATTTGGGAGGGATGCCAGCCTCAATGACCCTCAGCATCTCCATCTGCGAAATGGAGGCCTCCCGGCCCTCGCCAGCCACCTCTGTTGCCAGGGTGCGGGAGCTAATAGATTCATGAGCGGCTCTCCACAGCTTTGAGTGCCCGCTGTCCACGTGGAAGGGTGGCTGTTAGCTTGATTACAGACGCCGTGGCAGCTTCCGGGAGGCGAAGTGTTTAATTGGAGGTTTTATTTCCAGCACCAAGGGTTGACTTAATGAAATATGCCTGGGCCTCCTGGCATGTGGCCGCCTGGTTGTCTCCTCATATTGACTAGACCAAGCCAAGCCCATTGTTGTGATTGGCCAGATCCTCAAAGGCCAGATAAAGCTGGGCTGATAAGCAGGGCTTCGTCCAGACCACCCACCTCCAGCCAAGAAGGGCATTTGGGGACCATGGACTTAACCAGTATCCAGCCGTGGCTTTTAATATTTGATGTTAATGAGGGCTAACTGACAGATGAACTTGCCGGCTGCACTTCTTTGGGACACAGTGATCTCTTGACTCTAAGCCAAGAAGGCATACATCCATGGACACACTACCTTCCCACACCCAAGCTGGCCCTAAGCAGAAAGCCCAGAGCTATTCAGACTGTCTGGGGGCCATAACGGCATGTGTGGAAATCCAAACCCAGGGAAGGACACAGGAAAATGGTACCTGGCCATGATTGACTCTTGGCACAACTCAGGCTGCTAAGTTTTCGCTTCTGGCAGAGAGCTGGGAGTTAAGAATTCTACGTCTTCCTATCTGCCTGGTCTTTTCATCTGTAAAATGGTTAAACTGGTGAGGTGGCTATGATGTTCTAAGGGGCAGGCACACAGTAGGTATCTAAAACTTGATTCTTTGAGAAAATAGCCTTCAGAGACAACATACACAGTGCGTGTAGGGAGGAAGCCTACAATAGTGCAGTGCTTACTGTGTACACAGTGCATGTTGGGTACTGTGCCTACTATGCGCACAGTGCATGTTGGGTACTGTGCCTTCTGGGGGCATAGTGCGTATAGAGTTCAGAGCCTCCTATGTACACAGTACATGTAGGGTACAGTGCCTACTATGCGCACCATGTATGTATGGTTCATTGCCTACTGTGTGCACAGTACACACAGGGCACAGTACCTACTGTGTGCACAGTGCATGCAGGGTATAGTACCTACTGTGTGCATGGTACACATAAGGTACAGTGCCTACTATGTGCACAGTACATATAAGGTCCAGTGTCTGTATGCTGGGGTTTGTACCAGCAATAGGAAGAATCTTGTGCTTTTTTTCTTCTCCTAGCTCCCAAGGCTCCCTCTCCCCGGTCCCCATTTCCTCCCATTCAGACTGCAGAGTAGGATCTGATGCCAACGTCATTCCCACAAAGTTGGACCAGGTTACCATCACCATTCTTGAGGTTTATCTACAGCCAAAGATAGGTTTGTTATCTACCAGAAGACTAGACACATTAAAGAATTTTAAGCATCCATAAAGCAGATAAGAGAAGCATTTGGGAGCCTGAGGGTGGCCCTTCAAGATTCTAAAATGAAACCATGCACCTGCCCTCCCCTGCCTCTATATGTACACAACCATTTGTAAGTCCTTAGAGATGCTTTCGGGGCTCAGCCCATGACTCACTGGACGAGCCGCCATCAAATTCTTAGGGTTTTGTTAAAGTCTTAAAATGCAGGTTTCAGGCTGAGGAGATGGTTTAGTTGGCAAAGGACCCAAGTTTAGACCCCCAGCACGATGTAAAAAGCTGGTTGTGGTGGGGTATGCTTGCATAGGGGAGGGGCTGGCCGGTCCAGCCAAATCAGTGAGCTCCAGGATCACTGAAAGATCCTATTCAAAACGTAAGCTGGTTATGGGGGAGACTCCTGGCATCCGCCATCAATTTCCAGCCTCTTCGCACATGTGTGTGCATGCATCCCCCACGCACACTTGGATACACACATACATGTACTGGTGCAGATTCTTCTAACAGTAGTAATACTGCAAAGCTGATTTACTTAGATAACTTGTCTCTCCTGAAGCGGGACCTGCCTCAGGGGCTAGTCATAAAGGGAAGAGAGAAAGAAGGGGAGATCTAGTGTGAAGACTGCCCACACTGGGCAGAGTAGCAGGGCTGGTGTTAAGTATAAGGCTTGATTGACAAGTGCATGACCGCACTGGAAGAGGCTGTCACAGGACCATCAGGAAGCCTTCCTAGCACAAAACAGTGGTCTCAGAAGCTGGGAGATGGGGTTTTTGTACTGAAAGGCTGTCCCTAGGGTGGGTGTCCCTAGGGTATGCCTCTCAGGGTGCAGCTGCCACTCTGCTGTGTACATATCAGCCTTTTCCTATTGACAATCTCTTCACTTCAACACGGACCAGCTATAGCCATCAAGGGTTCCTGGTGACTTCCGGAACCCCACCTCCCATCCTCCACCACAGCCCATACTCGGTCCTTCAAGTCTTTTGGTCTTTAAACTATTTACTTTGGGCTGGAGAGATGGCTAAGCAGTTAAGAGCACTGTCTGCTCTTCCAGAGGACCCGGGTTCGATTCCCAGCACCCACATGGCAGCTAACTATTTACTGCATTTAGTTGCTCACTTAGGGGATGCACATGCCACAGCGCTCACGTGGAGATCAGAGCTTGGAGGAACTGGTTCATTCCTCCTATTATGTGAGGCCCAGGGACTGAACTCAGGGTGGCAGGCTTGGTGTCCCACTGATTCAGGTTGTTTATTCTTACAGAATTTAAACTGTCTGCAGTCAGCTCCACCCCTCCGGCCTTTCCTTATACTCTTCTGTGCTAACCCCACCTTCTTCAAGCTCTTTGTCCCCACCCCAACCCTGATCCTTGGCTTTGGTGAAAGATTTAAGCTCTCCTGTAGAGAGGCAACAAGTGAGACATTTCCTAGATAGAGTACTTTGCTGTCTTGCCTGGAGTCTTGGGCCAGAAATCCCATTCTTCCCTTTCATCTCCTAGACGGGGTCACAGGTTCACAGTAGGGCATGATGGAGACGGCCCCAGCACCCTGATAGTTGAGTGGATATGAAGAACACAGATGACAGGCCACTCACAGCTCTGAGACTGTGTTCGTTCCTGTCCATTTCCCTTCTCCCTGGCTGCTCTTTTCTGAGAGCTACATGAGGGCCAGTTGTTGCCTTCTGTCAGAGGAGCAGATCTCCAAGAGGGGTTTCCTTCTTGAACACAGGATTAGGGGTTAGTTAAAGGAGAAAGCGTTGTCTCTCAATTTGAGGGGAAACTTTCCAAGAGGAACAGTTATGATGGCACCATGACACTGTTCCTTTTAGTGGCCTTTGAGAGGAAGTTTGAATCTCCTCAGACTGGGGCTTCCTGAGCTTAGACCATATCTCCTCAGATTGGGGGGGGGTCCCTGAGGACAGACTGTGTTTCCTCAGACTGGGGCTTTCTGATAGCAAGCCATGTCTCCACAGACTGGGACTTCCTGAGGGCAGGCCATGTCTCCACAGACTGGGACTTCCTGAGGGCAGGCCATGTCTCCACAGACTGGGACTTCCTGAGGGCAGGCCATGTCTTCTCAGACTGGGGCTGTCTGAGGTAGAGGTTGCTTTAGTTCTCTTCTCAAAATTAAGTACCAACTTTGCTCTTAGGGCTGTTTCTCTCCAAAGAAAGCAGGAAGGTAAAGGACTCTGAGTCTGGAATATCAGAAATCATAGAGGGAGGATTGTGATTGGCAGGGTCCCATCTGCTTAGCACCAGATTTTGTCAAGCGTGTGATTTGAGGCTGGGGGAGAAGACACAGATCCAAACTAGATTTGCCTTGACTAAAACCTGTTGATTAACTGAACTGTGTCCCTGGATGGCTAAGAGAAACAGATGAAAGTGGCTGGATAATCCTCACTGTGGTGATCTCATCGTGTAGTACCTGGACCATAGTGGTGTGTGTGTGTGTGTGTGTGTGTGTGTGTGTGTGTGTGTGTGTGTGTGTGTGTGTGTGTGTGAACACAGAGGAAGTGTCTGTTACTAACTCGGAAGAGTCCACTGTAATGGTTCAGGGTACCCCCCACCCAGGGGAGGAAAAGATAAGGGTAGCATTGGGTGGGATGCTGATTTCTAGGCTCGACCTCAGCTGCCATGTCTCTCTCCTCTAGTTCTGCAGGGCCATGTGTACCGGTTCTGCACAGCGGAGGGCCTCTGGCTGCACAAGGACAATTCCAGCCTACCCTGGAGGGACCTTTCAGAGTGTGAAGAGTCCAAGAGAGGGGAGAGAGTGAGCCTGGGAAGGGGCAGCTGGGTGTCTGCTTCATGAGAGCAGAGACTCTGGGCTTTGGGTGGGGCTGGCTGTTATCACAACTGTCCCCCTGCTTCAGGTGACTGCACATCTGCTGTCTGGGCAAAGGTGATGTGTGCTCACCTGGGAGCCAGATTGTAAACATCCTCAGACCACTTCCATAGGTCATTCTCTTTCTTGATCCTGGAATCCCAAGTGGTTGCTCAGGTCACCTCAGCCCCTGCACCCTGGAATGAAGGTTATGAGAGGAGGCTCACAAGCTGTGCATCCATCCTCGTGTCCCTCTGTATCACAGAATTCCCCGGAGGAACAGCTCCTGTCACTGTACATTATCTACACTGTGGGGTATGCACTTTCCTTCTCTGCCTTGGTCATCGCCTCAGCCATCCTTATTGGCTTCAGGTAAGGGGAATGCAAGGCTGGGAGGGAGAGAGTGTCATGTGCCCAGTTCCTTAGTAGAGGAATTCCAAGCCAAAGCAATTGGGGCGCCTGCTTTCTAGAACTTGCTGGAAAACATGAGGTTGGAAGCCTAGGTCGCAACACTCTGTATTCAGTCTAATCTCTACTGTGTAAATATACATGTGTACTCCAAAAGAATTAATCACATGCATTTGCACATCCACACACACACACACACACACACACACACAAATGAACATATGAACACACATGACTTGTAACCACAGATGGTACGAAATTCCAAGAAATCACCACATCCATCAGGCAGATAATAATAAATTCTGCGTGATTTTAGGAAAGTCTCGATGGCTAAAGAGTCTACTGTCTTAGAGCTTGTTAACTCCACCGGAAAGTTATTTCTTGGGTCTAACCTAGCTGAGGAGTGGTTGAGAAGCAGCTTCCTTAATCTGTCTGGAGTAAAGGAGGGAAATTGAGTTTAGGGTCAGAAAAATTGTGAAGGCAGAAACCTCAGGATATTGATCATCAAGAATAGGAGAGGTGGGGCTGGAGCAATGGCTCTGCAGTTATGATCATATGCCACTCTTACAGAGGACCCTGGTTCAACTCCCAATACCCATATGGGGCAGCTCACAACCACCTGTAACTCCAGCTCTAGGGGTGTATGATGCCCTCTACTGGACTTGGTGGGACCTGCACTCACGTGCTCATACACCCCCAAACATACACATATTTAAAATAATAAGCATAAATATTTAATAAAAACCAAGGGGTATGGTTTTCCTCCTTGTCTCTAAAGCACATACTGGACATACAGTTGGTATTCAGTAAATGAATTCATTGGATGAGTATTGTGTTAGCTACTTTTATGTAGCAAACAGATATGTGCATGGACAGTTTCAGAGTGGAAGGATTTGTTTTGTCTTATGATTTTGGAGGGTCCAGTCTTTGTCTACTTGACGCCCGTGGGGTTGGGTAGAAAATCATGGCCATGAGATTGTATGCCAGAGGGAGCTGTTCATTTCCTGATGGGCAGGAGGCAGAAAAAGGAAGTGTAAAGATTAAATATATTCTTCAAAGGTGCCCACCTCAGTGACCTCTTCCAATTATAGGCTCCATAGTTAGACACTTCTAGATAGTGTCACCATCCAAATCTACACATCCCAGTGTTATTTCATATTCAAATCATATGAAATATTCTTTTATTGCAAACTACTTCAGAGATTCAAGAGTACTGTGAAAATGCATTTAGAGATAAATGCTTAGAACTAAGGCATTGTGAGGCAGGGAGATGGGTCTGCAGTTGAAGCACTTGCCACATAAATGTGAGGAGCAGAGTTCAGATCCCAAGAAAGCCACATCAATGCTAGGTGGGCATGGTGGCTCACCTATAATTCCAGCCTTGGAAGGCAAAAACAGGATTGCCAGAACAAGCTTACTAGCCAAGCTAGCCATATCAGTGAGCTCTGGGTTTGATTGAGAGCCCCTGCCTTGATAAAACGGTTAAAAGAGCAATTGTGAAAGATCTCCAACATTATTCTCAGGCCTTCTTATGTGCACACATGTGCAATACAATCATGGCAAAACATGCACCCACCTATATGACAAATGGAAAAATAAAAGTCAAAACAAAGTATTACATCTCAGATGTGGTGGTAAATACCCATAATCCCAGCCTTTAGATCAAGGTGGGGGGATTGCCACAGACTCAAGGCCAGCCTGGATTACAAATCTCAGGCTACCTGAGCTGCAAAACAAAGCAAAGCATATCCATTGGGTCCCCATGTCCCTCCCCTGAAGGGCTAATCCTTGCTTGTAAGGCTGTAATTCCTATGCTTTCTCATTATCTTACACTCCTTTGCCAAGTGTCTATAACAACACATGGCATGCTTTACTGATATTTTTAACAGCATAGTGACCATGTCCTGCTGCCATTCCAAGGGTAGGAATCCAACATTGTGTTTCCGTGAGGTTCATTCTGATGTAGATAGTCCTAACTCATTCATCTGAGCTGCTCCATCCTCCTGTGTCATCACACAGTTGTGGATATTTGAAATGTTTGGTTGATTTTTCTTTCTGAAAACCTTCCAACAGTGTGTGTCTTCTGTGATTCTTGCCTGTGGGCTTCCTTAGGGCATCTCCCCAGAGGTAAAATTGACACCAATAACCAGCTGCCTGGCTTTTAGTATTCTGTTAGATAATGTTAGGTTGCTTGCCAGGAATCTGCTGCCAGCCAGCCTGTGTCAGCAGTGAAGAAGGGTTCCTTCGCCTCATACCCTAACCCCAATTACTATCTTCAGAGTCAAATAAAGCTCATCTATAAAGCATGCAAAAGAACTTGTTATGATTTTACTTTTTCTTTGATGCCTAGAGAGATTGTTTTTTTATATTTTAATTGATGAATTGCTTGTTCATTGCCTTTAAAAATTATTATTATCATCATTGTCATCACTACTGGCTTTTGAGGCTTGTTTTAGGCATTTGTTATCTGTATATTAACCTGAGACATACTTAATCTATGCCAGTTTTTTTTTTTCATTCCACAGTGCCTTTTATACACAGGAGCCCTACATTTAGATGAAATGAAATTGGCCAACTATCGATTTTTTATTGATAAGTAAAATGTATCGATAAGAACTATTGATTAGCAAAAGTTATTTTTATCAGTTGATGGACATTTATTAACTTTTCCTGATAGCTAGGTTTCTTTTCCCTCTCCCTTAAACGATCTTTTCTTATCTGATGGTTGTGAAGCTATTAGCTTTGTTCCCTTCAAGAAGCTGCTGAGTCTCATCCTCCCATGGTGGGATTAAGTGTGTCAAGGGGACACCAGGAACCCCCCCCATACATACTTGGCCATTGCACTGAGCCTTTGCTGATAGTTTTGGTTTGCTACAAGGGTCCCTGGATTTGTAGGTTGGTTTCTGTTATTTACACCCTTTTCTTTCAGTCTGTTTATCTACTCTATTCCCAAACCACAGTCCCTCGTCTCCTAAAGATTTATGAGAGACTTAAGGTCTCAGGCCAGTCAGTTGGCTCAGTTAGTAAAGACCAAGCTTCATGACCTGAGTTTGATCCCTGGCATCCACACAGCACAAGAAAAGAACTTCAAATTCATTCCCAGACCTCTGGCTGCCACACAAACATCCTGGAATGTGTGGGCCCACACACATACATGTATACCGTATATACATACAGCAAATTAATTAATATAATAAAAAATTTAAAGACAACATAAAAGCAAATCTCACCTCTCAGGCTGCGGAGATGGCTCAGTGAGTTAAACATTAGAGACCCAAATGTGAGAAACTGAGTTTGCATCTGAAGAAAGCCAGATATGGTTAATGGCAAGTGTCTGTGGCCTGGTGATCCTGCATTGGCAAAGAAGGCAGACAGGAGTATCCTAGGAAGTTCCAGCCAGCCTGGTGTAGGAACAGTGAATGAGGGACTGTCTCAAACAAGAGAGAAGGTGAGGACAGCACTGTGGCTGTCATCTGACCTCTGCCTGTGCACTCCCACATATGAACATGCACACATATGTGCAGCCGTCATACCTAGACTCAGAGAAATCCTAGACGCCTTACAGTAAAGACTCCTATGTTGGGATTTCTTTGGTGTATTGATGGTTTTGAGACAGAGTCTCGTGTCATCTGGGCTAGCTTTGAACTTGCGTTGTAGCTGAGGCTGGCTTTGAACTCCTAATTCCCTTGGATTATAGGTGTGTAAATCATGCCTATAGTTGTTTTGTTGAAACTGAGTGTTGCTTTATAGTCTAGATTTGCCTCAATCTCCTGATCCTCTTGCTTCATCCTATCATTTGCTGGGATTACAGGAAAAGGTCACCTGATCCTTCTGTATGGCCACCTACACCATGCTTGACCTTTAGCTATTCTCCGTAATTTTTTTAAAGATTTGTTTATTCTGTATATAGTGTTCTGTCTGTATATCTGCCTGCATGCTTCTGAGAGCATCAGATCTTATTGTAGATGGTTGTGAACCACCATGTGGCTGCTGGGAATTGAACTCAGGACTTCTGGAAGAGCAGCCAGTGCTCCTAACCTCTGAGCCATCTCTCCAGCCCTCTTTGCAAATTTTTAAGTCCCATGAAAAAAGTTGGCATTTATTACAACTACTTTGAATTTATTAATTAACATGGGACAGTGGCATTTCTGTTCGTAAGTATGGTGGGATTGTGTATTTCTCACTAATTTAAGACATCTCTAATAATTTCAAGCCAATTTTATTATGTTGCCCATAATGATCTTCCCCATCCTCTTGTTAGAGATATTTTCAGGAAATCATTTAGAATTTTATGAATGGATCTTCAATTTCTTTTTATTGCATATTGCTAGAATGTGTCAGGACAGCCGTCAGCAATCTTGCTGGACTCTGCTGGTCATCTTTACATTGTTTGGGGTTTTCTCTGAAAGTACCCATCTATGAGCCATAACCAGTTCTGCCTCACCTCTTCCGTGGCCCTTATGTAGACGTGGGATCTGCAGAGCAGTCATTAGAGGTGACAGTACATCTTTGACTGGCTGCTGGTTTTAAGAGAAATAGTTGCCAAGTTCCTCTGTTGAGAATGAAGTTGGTTTTTGCTCGAGAAACAGCCTTTTAGCAGTTGAAGTGCCCACAGAATTTCGGTTTGCCACACAGTTGTGTTTTTGTGTTTACATATGTGTGCATTCATGTTTATTTACATGCTCACATATGCATGCTCTACACACGGGTGCATACTAAACATGTGGAAGCCAGACAGAAAACATTGGGTGTTCTTCTCTGTCACTCACTGAATCTGGAGCTAGGCTAGCAGCCAGCACACCCCAGTCATGGTCTGGTCTCTATGCCCCCTCCCCCGCAGCACTGGGGTTACAAGTGTGCATGCTTGCATTTCCACATGGGTGGAACTAGGATCCTCATACTTGCACAGCCAACACCCTCCCCCACTGAACCATCTCCCCAGACCTGCTACATATTTTTACTTGAGAGGATACTGACCTGGTACCCAGTTCCTTTTGATTTCCTGCCATGTGCCTAGACACTCTGCTTCAGAGAACAGTTTAGAAGTGTTCTGTCCTAAAGAATCAAGGCTCCCATTGGGAACACTGATCCTGACACATACATTGTTGTGGTTACACGTAGCCGTATGAGAAAATGCACCATGATGAGAAGAGAACATGGTTAGCAAACAGGTAGTGACTAACTGTTTGAGGGCCTCTTGGGCAAGTGCTTCATGGATTTTCAAGGCTGTGAGGAAGAAAGATATTCTCAGACAAAGGAAGATATGAACATAGTCCCAGAGAGAAACATGTGCCTGATGTGTGTGGGAGCTGCCTGGGGAGCCAGTGTTGGCCATGTTGCCAGAGAAGGGCCCTGCTTTCTCCCTCAGACACTTGCACTGCACCCGGAACTACATCCACCTGAACCTGTTCACATCCTTCATCTTCCGAGCACTGTCTGTCTTCATCAAGGATGCTGCCCTCAAGTGGATGTATAGCACGGCTGCCCAACAGCATCAGTGGGATGGCCTCCTCTCTTATCAGGTGTGTGGTATAGCCTGAGGAACCTGGGGAGGGAAGGACATCGGTGAAGGACCCCACTGGGATGGGTGAAAGCAGAAGTATCCCAGATTCAGCATCAGAGGGTCCCTGTCTGATGGGAGAGGCATTCTACCATGGGAACCTCCTAATCTGATGGGAGAGGTAATACATGGTAGGGAGCCCCTGGTGTGATGAGACAGGCAGTCTAACTTGGGGACTCCCTAGTCTGATCGAGGAGGCAGTCCACCATAGGAAGTTTCTAGTCTGATAGACTAGGCAGTCTGCCCTGAGAGGCCTCGTTTGAAGGGAGAGGCAGTTCAACACACAGAGCCCCTAGTCTGATGGAGGAGGCAGTCCACCTGGAGCAAGTGAGTTCAAAGTAAGAGACTCTGTCATAGGGAGTTCAGTGGGATTCAGGGAGTTCTCTGGATGCAGACCTGAATTTGCATCCCAGCTCTATGATGTGCTAGTTGTATATAAATTCAGGCATATCACATAACTTCTCCAGGGCTCAGTTCTCTCCGTATGGGGGCAATAGCAGCTGCTTTCTTCTCAGGATAGGGAAGGCTCAATGAACTAAGGAGAGTTCCCACTCATGGCCCTGACCACATGGAAACACATGCCATGTTAACTGTAGTAGGACAGTGACCAGGACAGGACAGTGAGGTTCAGCAGGTGGGGCAGGAGGCAGGGCTGCTGTTCCCATGGGACCATTCTTTGTCCTTAGGACTCTCTAAGCTGCCGACTGGTGTTCCTGCTCATGCAGTACTGTGTGGCGGCCAACTACTACTGGCTACTGGTGGAGGGCGTGTACCTGTACACACTGCTGGCCTACTCAGTGTTCTCGGAGCAGCGCATCTTTAAGTTGTACCTGAGCATAGGCTGGGGTAAGGCCTACCATCATGTACCTCACCATCTCCACGGGAACCTGCAGCAAGGGGTGGAAGACCCCACTCTACCTTTATTATTATTATTATTATTATTATTATCTAATAATAAACCTTCTTTCTTAATAGATGCTTCCACTCTCATATGGTCAAATATCCTTATACTCTGACCCTTAACCTTACCATCACTCTATTAGATGTCAGGACACTGTCTTCAAATATCTCTCCTCCTAAGCTCCTGTGGGGAGAGTGTTTCATACCCAGTGCAGGACAACATGAGGTCCTGTGGGCGATGCTACATCCAGGGCGGGTAGGCAGGTGAGCAGAGTCTGGCTGATGTAAGATGCTATTGTGATGATGAAGAGAAGAACTCAAGAGAGAGCTGAGTTGGGAGGGGTGAGCAGCAGAGGAAAAGATGTGCCTGGAGCCCGGCTGGAAATGTTCTAGCCAAAAAATTGTCAGCTGAGAAGCATTGTGCCTTTATTTTTTTGCTGGAACATTTCTGGCCGTGTTTCTACCTCTCGTCATGGAAATCACGTGGAGGGTAAGGTGGATTGCAGTTTGGTTGGGGTAGAGGGGTGGGTTGGAGCAGTGTCTGGAAGACAGATGGGAACAGCCCCTCCCTCCCTGTGGGACCAGTAAGTCCACCAACCTGGGACATAACAGAGGATGGACTAGTGGTTAGCGCTCCTTGCTCGCCCCTTGATGTTCCAGAATCTTCTTCCCATGCTATACTGTTAGTCCTTAGAGCTGTTCTGATCCCTCTCAGCCTTGGCTCGCAGACACTGCTCAGCTCAGTCAAAGCAGCCTGTGCTCTCCCATCCTCCCCTGCTTCGGCCCTTCCAAAATGCTGTTTGGTGCAGGGAACAGCCTCCTCATTGCAAGGTTACCAGCTCACTTTGCAGGAAGCTGCCTCAGGTTCCCAGCCCCTTAGGGCCCTGTTCTCTGGCCCTCTCAATCCCTCTGCATTTTCCTTACATCCTGCTTATTTCTCCAAGTGTTTCTCAGCCACCTCAGGGATGAAGGCTTAGCATAACCAAAGTATTAAGGTCCCTAAGACCCAGAGAGAAGCAGGGCCTTAAAGACAGAGCAGACCCTGGGTCACGAGAGGCATTAGCTTCCTGACTCTAGGCCGTGTCTACTTTCCAAGCATAGGTTTTGGTTTCTGCTTTTTTCCTCAGTGCCCTGTTGGTTCTGCTGAGCAGGCTCAGGTCTCTATACAGATAAAAGTGACCCTGGCTTCGGCATACAGAGGTCCCTAACAGCCCCTTTTCTTCCTCCTTCTCCTCCAAGACCCAGCCTACCCTACTAGATCTTTCCTTCCTTCCCAGGCCTCTTTATCCTGCCAGGCAACCACATCAGGTGGGGCATCTGGAGCATCTTGATGCTCCCTAGGGGTGGGTGCAGGGACAAGCCATTGAGAACTCAGGGAAGGGCTTCCTCTGTGTGGGGGACAGAGAGCGTCTGTCCATTCTGGGAAATAACATCAGCGCTGTTTGTATCTGTCACCATAGCAACCCAGGGGCAGGACCAATCAAAGGGATGTGTTCAGAAAAGCATGGAGTTGGTAGGGGTCAGTGGAGACATGTGGTACTCTGAAGATCTTTAAGTAGGATATGGGGGAAGAATGCCAGTTCTTTCTTGCTTATCCTAGCTCAGGGCTCAGGATGTTCAGGTACATCTTCTTCAACCAGAACATCTTTTCTTGAGGAACCTGGGTGGAGAGAGACAGGATCAGAGAGAAAGCAAGAGTCACAGAGACCTGCATGCTCTATGGCCATGTCAGGAGGCCTAGCCTGAACCTGGATAGGCAGACAACCTGTAGCTTCCTGTACAGCTGAACTAAAAGTAAGACAGATGGAATTGTGGGAAGCTCCTAAGATGTACATCAACTTGTGCTGCCATCTATGAGCAGCTGAGCATCCCCAGAAGTGTGATAGTGATGGTGGAAAGGCATGACTTCCCAGGACCCATTCTGTGCATCTGGTTGACCTTTCTTCCCTGGCTTGTCTTGGAGATCTGTAAGGGGTATGTCACCTTGGTGGGTGGCAGAGCTGTTCACCAGATGTTAATGAATGAATGGAACTCAGAGTTGGCTGGTGACATGAGCAAGCATATTCATTCTGGAGTGAGGTCCCAGAGGGGAAGAACAGCAGCTGATGGAGGGGTCACAACCTGAAGTTTCTGTACATGTATGGCCTAAAAAATTGCATGGTCTTGTCTGAAGAACTTTCCTTCTCTTGTTGGTATATTTATTCCATTCCTACTGGGCATATTCTATGGGGGCAGGGTCTATGCTATGCCCCAGGCCCCTCCTAGGTCATTCCATTATTGCTCAGTCTAATGAATGCCTGTTCATAAAGTGTCATGGATGTTGGAATGGCTGGTCTGTGTAAAAATAAATAGGGTGGGGAGAGATAGATTACTTGGTCAAAGTACTTTACTGCATAATCATGAGGGCTGGAGTTTAATTCTGCAGAACTCACATAAAAAAGATATGGCACATGCTTACAATTCTAATACCAGGGAGACAAAAACAGATGCATGTGCCTGGAACTTACTCACCAACCAGTTTAACCTAGTTGGTAAACCCCAGGTTCACGTGAGAGACCCTGAGGCTGTCCTCTGAATCTCACATGCATGGGTGTATGCACACTTTTATACACATAGTCTTGAACATAGATAGGAATGGACACACACACACACACACACACACACACACACACATTGAATGTAACAAAAGTTTATTTTTTTGTAATGGAAGTTTTTTTTTTTAAACACTTATTTATTTTATTGTTTTATTTAACTATTTGCCTTGGTGTTTGCCTGGAACTGGAACTACAGACAGTTGTGAGCTGCCATGTGGGTGCTGGGAATTGAACCTGGGTCCTCTGGAAGAGCAGACGGTGCTCTTAACCACTGAGCCATCTCTCCAGCCCCGTAATAGAAGTTTTAAACAATAGCAATAGTAAAGTTAGTAAATGGCCGACAGGGAGATCTGATGAATACTGACAGCTGTGCGCTGTTAAATCAATCTCCTCCCCTTTCCTCCCCTCCCCTCCCCGCCCCTCCCCTCTTGAGTCATGGACCAGTACAGTGATCCAGACACACAGGTTGCTCAGCAGCTGTGACAGTATGGACATCAATGAGTTAACACTGACGGTGGAGACTAGAAAGGTTATGAAGTGGTTCTGCCTTGGAAATGTACAGCTGGGAGAAATGTTCCAAAGCCACATATGCACATGCATGGACCCTCCATCACATACACACACACAACCTGTGTGCACATGTCTTAATATGCATAACCAACTTGAGAAAGGCCCAGGTAGAAGCAGAGAATGAGACTATTGATGCCAAATGCTGCTGAGGGTGGCTGGAGTGGATGCAGGCTTACAGCCCCAGAATCTACTCCTACATGTATTCTTTCCTTCTGTCCATCTCATCTGCCATTAGAGGGTGAACAGCCCACTTGCCTGTAACCAGCACAGACTGAGCCCTGGAGAGTCTACTATGGAGACCTTAGGAACCAGCCAGATTGCTTTACCATTGCTGTCTAACAGTGGCCACTGAACTTGACTGCTTACAGCCACAAACTACTATCTCACAGTTCCTGTGCTCAAAAGTCTTGAGTTCAACATGGCTGTGCATCCCTGACTCGGAATATCTAGCTGGATCTGTTAGTCAGAGTTGCTGTCATCAAGACTTAACTGGAAAATCTCTCTCTGAGCTCACTCATGGAGCTGTGGGCAGGGGCCCTCCATCCCTGGCTACAGGGAGCTTTCTGTGTAGTAGGCTGTCAGAGAACAGTCTTAACATCTTCTCTTTTTACTCCTTCCTCAGCTAAGTAGAGACAAGAGAGAAGAGAAGAGAAGAGAGAGATCACAAAAGTCTATTATCCTAGCACTTAAGAAGTATACGGAGGAAGATCAGGAATTCAAGGTCATCTTTAATTTTATAGCAAATTCAAGGCCAGTTTGAGCTACTTGAGACCCTTTCTTAACAATAGCAACAAAGAGTATGAATACCAAGAGGGTAGTCATCACTGTGAACTATCTAAGTGCCCTTCTAGAAGCTATATTAGTCAACTTTGCATTGGTATAATAAAATCCCTGTGATATTGTTATCATAAAGAGAAAAGGGCTATTTATAAGATCACCATCCTACAGATTCAGGTCAAAGACTGTTGCTTCAGGCCTCTTGTGGGGGTGCCACATTGCAGTGGTAGGGTACGTATGGATGAATAAATAGTCCACTCATGTTAGGAAGGAAATATGAGAGATTGGACAGGCTGGGGTTCAAGAGTCTCCTCTGGAAAGGACTGCCCACAGGCCCTGCCTTCTGACCACTCCACCACCTGATGGTGTCACATGGATGCTCACTTAAACCCTAGCGCTCACTGGGAAGTCTTGCTGTTGCAGGTATTAATTGTATAGACTTCTATGTAAACAGGACAGGCCTTGTCTCTTTCTAGGTGCATGGGGCAGGGAACACCCACAGGGTTTCTGTGACCTGAAGGATTGAACTGAGATGGTCATATGGGCTTTATTTATTTATTTATTTATTTATTTGCCTTGGTGTTTGCCTGGAACTGGAACTACAGACAGTTGTTAGCTGCCATGTGGGTGCTGGGAATCGATCCCGGGTCCTGTGGAAGAGCAGACGGTGCTCTTAACCGCTGAGCCATCTCTCCAGACCCATCATATGGGCTTTAAAAAGGGAGAATAGAGCAAGCATCAGAGAGGTGTTCTGGTCCCCTCCTCATCTAGCGGGTCCTCCCCACTGCATTGTACTGATCTTGTGTGACTTGAGGGTTTGTCCTGGGGGTCTCGAAGCCAAGATTCTGGAGATAAATCCTGGCTGGGCACCTGGCACACAGGACGGGCTGGACCATGAAGAACTCTGTGAGGAAGACTGTAGAGCATGAGTGTGACACCCTTCACCTCTATTCTCACAAGTGCTGTTTTAGAGGCAGGAAGATAGAGAGGCTGGAGGTGTGAGGGGCCTGGGGTGTGGAGAGGATCTGGGCACCATGGCAGCAGCTCTGTTCTGTCAGCTTCTCCTCTTTGTCTTTCCTTTCCTCCTCCAGGTGTTCCTCTGCTGTTTGTAATTCCCTGGGGCATTGTCAAATACCTCTATGAGGATGAGGGGTGAGTGTCCTGCTGCAGGAGAGTGTTGTGCTGGGGTCTCATCCTTATAATCTATGGGATTCTTGAATTTTAGAGCACAAAGGTACTACTTGTTTGGGAGGATTCGGTGCGGTCAGCAGGAGTTTAGCATATGAATTCAGCCTGTAATCTCTATTCCCTGAACCTGCCCTGGGATGCTATGATGATCAATATTGCTGGCCTTTGCAATACATGCTGCCTTCCTGATGACTTTTATGAACGTTAGAGTGAATAGCTTATTGTTTGTTTCGTGTATGATGCTGGGTGTGCATGTGATTGTTTACAGCGGTCCCATGAAGATGTGTGAGAGGCATATGTCTCTCTGTGTGGGACCATGTATTGAGTACTCTGGGGTGGTGATGCACTTGCAGGATCTGTGGCTGGGTGTAGCACTTTGCTTGGCCTTGTACACTTGTGCCTTTATCCTGCACTAGCCACTGGGGCCTCAAATGAGTGTCCAGCTGGATGCCTTGTGTGCCTCTCTTTCACCTCAGCTGCTGGACCAGAAACTCCAACATGAACTACTGGCTCATCATCCGACTGCCCATCCTCTTTGCTATCGGGGTGAGTGACAGAGCTGGAGTTTGGAATGGAAGCTGGTGGACCTGGCCTGGGACCAGGCTAATGACTGGAGGAAAGTGAATGGTGCTAGCCTCCTGTCCGTGTGCTCTGCAGGTCAACTTTCTCATCTTCATCCGGGTCATCTGTATTGTAGTATCCAAACTGAAGGCTAATCTCATGTGCAAGACTGACATCAAATGCAGGTATCTTAACCAAGATGGCTGCAGGAATGCCCTTGGCCTTCCCTTCTACCAGAGAGAGAATCTGGGGCACTCTCTTTTGAGCTCTGTGTAGTGTAACCCTCTTTTCCCATCCAGGACTGGTCTTCAGCCCCTAAGCTTTTCTCTCTATTCTTAGCAGCCTCTGAGCTTCTGGAATGTTAACCTCTGAGGCCCTCCCCACCCCCTCAGCCACACACATACACCAAAGCAGCCTGTCCAGGGTATTCTCAGTGAAGAGTGTCTGTGACTCAGATAGCAGAAAGGGATGGGTATAGAGAGAAAAGAGCAGCCTGTGCACAAGCAGCCGAATGACACAAGCGGTCTCACCCTATCTCTAGACTTGCCAAGTCCACTCTGACGCTCATCCCCCTTCTGGGGACACATGAGGTCATCTTTGCCTTTGTGATGGATGAACATGCCCGAGGGACCCTACGCTTCATCAAACTGTTCACAGAGCTCTCCTTCACTTCTTTCCAGGTGACTGTGGCTGGGGTCCTTTCCTGGGATGTCCCAAAGTGAGGGAGGGGTGGGCACCAGCCTGCATTATGCGGGCAGAAAAAGATGAGTAGGATGAGGCCTGCGAAAGCAATCTGGCCTGAGTCACACTATGAGAGCAGAGCCTGAGTGAGCATCCCCAGGTATTCAGACATAGAAGTCAGTCTTCTTTGTAAGTCCATAGGACAAGAAGCCTTCCAAGATGTGGACCTGGGCTTCTGGGCATCTAGAGAGAGACATTGGCATCCAATCCTTTATACATACACTATGCATTCAATCCTCCCAAGACCTATGGTTGTGAGATTGCCCCTACTTGACATAACTGGAAACTGAGGCCCAAATATGTTAAAACAAGATTTACAGGGTGTTGTGTGGCTTTTCCTAGGAAGACACGGACAGATTCACTCTGCATAGAGGACAGGTGACCCAGGAAATGATGCCACTCATGTCCAGTAGGTTAACCAATGAACTTGTTCGGTTGGATACAGGACCATGGGAGACGTTAAGGCAGCTGTATCATTGAAAAGCCCACTCCAGCATGGATGATGACTTAGAAAAGCTGCATCTCTGGAGCTCCTTGCACGACACGGTTGTCAGGAAGCTCCATGGAGGAGAGTCTCCTTGTCTCAGTCAGAGTTCTAGTGCTGTGAAGAGACACCATGGCCTGGGCAATCTTACAAAGGAAAATATTTCATTGTGGTGGCTCACTTACAGTTCAGTGGTTTGGTCCAGTATTGTCACGGCAGGAAGCAAGGCAGCATACAGACAGACATGGTTCTAGAGAAGGAGCTGAGGATTCTACATCTTGATTCATAGGCAACAGGAAGTGTCTGAGTCAATGATTGTGGCTTGGGCATATATGAGACCTCAAAGCCTGCCTCCACAATGACACACTTCCTCCAACAAGGCCATACCTACTGCAACAAAGCAATACCTTCTAGTAGTGCCATTCTCTTTGGGGATTATTTTTTTTTTCAAACCACCACACTCTTCATTCCCCAGAAATGACTCATATAATCCCATGGAGGGCCCTGTAACTTCCTGAACTTCCTGAGTCTTGTAAATTTTATGAGTTTCCTGGGTCTTATGAGCTTCCTCCTTCCTTCTAGGAAGGAATATCTCATTTCAGAAAAACTAGTCATGCAACACAGGAGTCACATGGGTTCAAAGCAAGAAACCAGTCCTCCTTGCTAGCATTAGATGATGCAGCATGGGTGAAAACTGTAAGAAACTGCTGGAGAGATGGCTCAGCAGTTAAGAGCCCTTGCTGCTTCTGTAGAGGACTGAGGTTTGGCTCTTATCATCCATGTATTATCTTATACAATTGCCTGTTAATCCTATTCCAAAAGGATTAGACATCTTCTGGCCTCCAAGGACCCCTGCACATATATGATGCATTCTCTCTCTCTCTCTCTCTCTCTCTCTCTCTCTCTCTCTCTCTCTCACACACACACACACACACACACACACACACACACACACACACACACAGAGAGAGAGAGAGAGAGAGAGAGAGAGAGAGAGAGAGAGATGAAACTGTCTCAGCACCTGAACAAGGAGCCTTCTGTTTCCTAAAAGGAAACAAAAAAGCAAGCAAACAAACAATCTTGCCTGGGGCTGGGGAGATGGCTCAGTAGTTAAGAGCTGTGCTGGCAAAGGAGATGAGTTTGACTGCCAGCACCCTCAAGGCGGCTCACAAGTATGTTCACAGTTGCCTGTAACTCCAGTCCTAGAGGATCTGACTCCCTCTTCCGGGCTCTGGGGGCACCAGGCATGTTATATACAGACATACATGCAGACAAAGCTCGGGTGTGCGCGCACGTGTACACACACACACACACACACACACACACACACACACACACACACACACTTATTTTGGAAAATTAAAACCAAAAACCTTGTCTATTTCCAAGCCAGCCTGGCTACCTGATTTGAGGCGAAGTATACCAGGGGCTAGTCTCCAGGTGCTACGTTTGGCTCCCTTCCTGCTAACACACCTTTTTTTTTTTCCAGGGCCTGATGGTGGCCATCCTGTACTGCTTTGTCAACAATGAGGTAAGATTTGCAGAGGGGTAACAGGGACCTTCTGGGTCTGCTGCTATTGGCTGATGTGGGGCTATGCATTGGGGGTTTTCTTCAGTCTTTCTAGTTGAAGCTTCCAGTCCTTTCACTGTGGCTGAAAATTGAGGTGATATCTTGCCTTTACATTCTGTACTGTGCTCCTTCCTAACACACACACACACACACACACACACACACACCACCACCACCACCACCACCACCACCTCTAATGAAATAAGAACTTAGGGAAGACCCAGCCTTGTATTAAAGAGCTAATGTTGGCTGTTTCAAACAGGAGTGTCTAACCTTTTGACCTCGCCGTACGTCACTGTCATCCACAAATGATTTGGGCCGCCTTTGTTGCTCTCCTAATATGCATGCAGCCCTTAGGCTACAGGTTGGGCACACCTGATTTATTGCAAAGTGATTCGACACACACATGTACCCTAGCCACTCTTGTGGCCTCTGCCCACAAGAGCTGTTCTCCAGATCCAGGGTTGCCATGGCAATCCCAGGTACTTGTGACCCGAGAAGATGGCTTGAACATTGGCCTCATGTGGCTGTCAAGGCCTGCACCAGCTGCTGGTTGGTGAGGAGTTGGGATGGGGGAGGATCAGTGATGGATTTACTGTGGCTTATGTCTGAGTGCCAAAGTGAAGTCACTCAGGAGCCGTGGGTGCTCAGCCTGTTCCGCACTGCTGAGCTGTATGACTTCAGGCTAGACACCCTCTTCTATCCCCGGGGTCAGTGGAGGTAAAAAAGATTTACCAAACCCTGAGTCTGGTTTGGTTTAATTGAGAAGGGATCTTGGGCATCAGTACTTACAGGGTACAGAAGGGTTAACATTAGATGGTAGAGAGGCCAACTCCCCTTGCCTATCTTTTTATGTGGATTCTGGGGATCTGAACTCAGGTGCTCAGGTTTCTGAAGCAGACAAGTTACTAACTGGACCATCCCGCCGTAACCCCTAGAAAGTAGTTTTTGAGGACAGCAGTGATGACTGGGGCTACCATGAAGGCTCAGAAAAAGTGCTGAGGGAGACGAGATCAAGGCTAAGTCCTACTGGTTTGGTGTACCTCAGATTACCAGTTTTTCCTCTGTCTTCCAAGTGGAAGACTGTGAGAGATTTGCTTTCCTGCAGATGTGCAGAAGGGGCCTTCTGAACTCAATGTCTTCGCCCCAGCTATCAACACTGCACAAACCCAGTCAGGCTAGGCAGCCATAAGCAGTGTCTGCTCTGTCTCCTTCCCTCACCTTCTAGGCCTGGACTCCACGCCACTGGACACCAAGACGCCCTGGAAGGCAGACCGTGGGTGATCTTAGCTCTCTCTACCCAGCACAACAGAAGTTCTTTTAAGGCATGGCATGCGGCCACACAGAGTGTCTAGCTTGGCTTAGCAAGATGGATGGCATGGGAAGACCAGAGGAGGGGTGTTTGCTTAGGGGCAGGTGGGGGCATTGGCAGGGAGCCTCTTGTACACAGCCACTGGCTGCTGGCCCTCCTGATGGCTCGGATCTGAAAAGAACACCGTCCCTAGATGCTCCTAGATGGAAAGGCTAGTGGTGAGGCTGGGAGAGCAGACAATGGGAAGAGCTCCCTGAAGTGTGATCTTGCCCTCAGGACATGCTGTGCAGCTTGTAACAGCTTTCTCTGGAACCCCATCACAGCTCTGGAGAGAATCAGAACCCCTCAGTGCTCTATGTAACTTTCTACCCCAACCATCTGATTCTTGGGCATCTGCCTCCGAGAAGCCTGAGCTCAGCACAATGAGGAATCTGGTTGGCTGAGCTCACTCAGGCAGATTGCCCAGCCAAGCTTCCTTCAGTTTCTCTGGATTGGGATGGGTTCGAAACCAGGCACAGAAGTCCTGGGTCTTGTCTAGTGCTTGCTTCTTTCACCCCATCCCTTCCCCGGGAGATTCAGGGACTGAGTGAAAACCTTCAGAGAAATCTGGGTTTGAGAGTTCACACTTGTAGTTCAGGGAGCTGAAAGAGGAGGGTGAAGTGTTCGAAACCAGCCTGGACTAATTATAGCGAGATGTATGCTGTCAGAAAAGAAACAAAAACAACAACAACCTCAGACCCAAACAAAACAAGGCAAAAGCTCCCGGAGGGACATGAGACTGCCTCGGTGTCCCCGGGTTAGGGGTGGATGCACCTCCCCTTCCAGCTGTCTAAGCCACCCTGGGGGAGCTCTTTATAAGATGAGAGTCCATCTTCTCCCAGTTCTCTCTCTCTGCACCTCTTCCTCGCTCTCATTCTCTTCTGTTAAATTTCACTGTGATGGATTGTCAAGGGTACTTAGCTGAACCACGAAGTTTAGAGATGGAAAGGACCAATTAGGTCATCAAGCCCATCTGAGGAGAGGCAGAAAATAGGAGACAACAATAAACAATTTTATTGGGATATTAATTTAGGCGCCTGAAGACCTTGACTTGTGTCTCTTAATATAATCCAGTGAATTTTTTCTCTTCCCTGCTAATATAATAACAGGGCCATTTTGTGGGCAGTTGGTTTGCCTGATGGCTTTTGCTTCCCTCTCTCTTCCCACCCCCCATGGAAGGTCCAGATGGAGTTTCGGAAGAGCTGGGAGCGCTGGAGGCTGGAGCACTTGAACATCCAGAGGGACAGCAGCATGAAGCCCCTCAAGTGTCCGGCGAGCAGCGTAAGCAGTGGAGCCACATTGGGCAGCAGCGTGTACGCAGCCTCCTGCCAGGCTTCCTGCAGCTGAGCCCACTGCTGCTTCTGGGGTCCTTGCTGCTGACTAGGGGCCATCCCAGGTGGGAGAGACCCTCCCAGGGACAGGGCTGAGGAGGGGCACACACATTCACCTACACACACTCACATAAATACACACTCACACATATGCACACACACTAAAACACACACTCACATATATACACACACAGAGTCACACACTTTCTCACAGACACACACACACACATACACACACACACACACACACACACACACACACACACTTTGCTTTCCTTCTCAAACCTATCAGACAAGCAAGTGGGCAGAGCCTCCCGGAACCATAGACACATGTTCGCCAAGGAGAACAGCCTGCTAATTTAATCACCGTGGCAGGAAGAGAGGAAGAAATGATTGCTGCTAAAATGAGGAAGACTCCTTCCTGTTAAAGCCACAAGGCCCTTGGGGTTCCCTTGGACAGAACAGCAAATCAACCCCAGACTTCTACTCAAGGGCAATTGCTGATTAGCTGGATTGGGGTTTATGAGCGGAGGCAGTTCCACAGAGACCCGCCAGTCTAACCTCAGCTAGCACAGAGCCTGGCAAGGTGAGCAGCTATGCTCTGTGCCCGCCTGGGGTTGCCACCTGCATCAGCCTTCTTATGAGTGTGTCTGGGTTGCTGGCATTTCCTTATCTGCCAGTTCATTGTACCATCCTGTTCTTCCTTGGGGGCAGGGTTTGTTGAAGCTACATCCTGAAGTTCTCTGTGGAAGTGGCTGTGAGTGGGGTTGAGGATCAGTACAAGGAGATGCTCAGAGGTGACCATTGCTGGGGCACACTTCTCCCTTGGCTTCCCCTGTGCTGAAGACCCTTGGGCAAGTCTACAGTGAGGAGCCCAGATCTGGGGTGTGAATCCCCAGTTCTGTTGTAAAGATGCTCAAATATCTTCTAAGGTTCATCTGGACACACTTAATGAAAGTTTCCCTAGGGCATTGGTGACAGGAATATAGGGGATCAAGGGGTCCATTGTCTCCATCTTATCTGTGACCAGATTCCATGTCTTGGATAGGAATTGGGGTACATCATTTGAAACCAATAGTTCCTGAAATTACCATGGTAGCATATTCCCCCTGCCTTTGAAATCCTCCCTACACTTTATTCTTTTTCCTTTATTTTGATGACTGCTGTGTCTATATAAACATAGAATTCTGAATTCTCCCACCCAATGGAAGAACTAAATCATGGCTGTTGCTATGTTGAGGGGAGTTGAGGGAAGTGACTGATTTTATCCTCCCTAACCCCTCTCATACATAATTAACAGCAGATAGGGAAGGCTAGGGATAGTCTATCACTCCTGCCCCCAGCCACCATGAGAGAGTGGCCAGGGGACATCTCTGCAGAGACCCAAACCCAAAGACACCTTCCCTGGGAAAGTAGGACAAGGAAGGTTCCAGAGATGGAAATAACCCTGCCAGTCTAGACCTCCTTTGAGATTGGGGTTGGGGACGGGTTCAGACGGATTCTCTGATGAAGCTGATCTCCCTCATCCTGTGGAAAGTAGGGGACTTTCCCCCAATGCTTTCATGAGACACATTCTCCTGTGCCCCTCGGAAAGGCACGGGACGTGTATGGGAGATAATAATGGGCCATAAAACATACCAAGCAGAAAATTTCTTTTTTTCAGCTTCAGCCAAGTGTTGTGTCTATGTTAATAGGGAAGTGGAACCCCAGGCTAGAGAAAGGAGCTATGCCACCCAGCTGCCTCCTTAACCAAGACAGAGGGAATCATTGGGGGAGGTGGGCCCAGGGTCCTCTTCTCCCTGAGAACTAGAGCAGACTCTAATGGGTACCTCTGTCTAGTTTCTCCTCTGGGAACAGTGGAGATAAGCATGGGATAAACTGGGAACTTTAAAAAATCATTAATTACACACAAGTGAAAGGAAAATACAGATTTAATCTTCCTCGAAGAAATTTTCCAGGGGAGAGATGCTAAAAGACCCTAGGCAACTCAGAAGCTTTCATGTGGCATTCTCTCACCCTCTGGAACTCTGGATTTCCGGGTTCTCCACACCCCACATTCCAAGATTTTTAATTCAGGTTTTCCTTCCCACATTTCTGATACTGCAGAAATGTTTGCCTTTCCCCAAGTCCTTGTACTATTAATGTTTGTTTGAATGGTACCACACTCCCTCTGAGCTTTTTCCAAACTTGCCTAGGCTAAATATAGCTCCGCTAGGTCTGGGAATTATCCGATGCTATGTACTCTGAAATTCCACTAGCTGTTTATATGTCTCATGCCATAAATCTAAGCCTGCATTTCTGAGAACCCCTGACTGCCCCTAAGCCTGTCCCGAGGCCACTATCGCTGGCCTATAGGGTATATAAGGGGAAGCTTGGTCAGAGCTCCACAGCCAGTGGGCTCATATGGTAGTTGTGGATGGCTGCGGGCTTCAGCACTTTGGCCAGCTCCTCAGACTATGCTAGGGGCTGAAATCTCAAAGGCTCTTTCTTCTAGACCACTTTAGTCTTTGAACCAGCTAATGACTGAACTTTACAAATCACTGACGCTGCCTTTTCTTTCAAGCGGCTTTCTGGAAGGCAGGCATGATTGCAATCTCCCTAGTACTCAAGACAACATTAATGGGGTTCTGGGACACTCACTTCATGGGCAGGGAAGCTCCCGACAATTCCTCCTAACTTTGATCTCCAGAAGTGAGGAGAGAAGCTTTCACTGAGGTTTGCTGGGGGCCACGGCAGTGCAGCTGAGCCTCTGGCAAGCCAGGTAAAAGCATTAACGGTCATTTAAAATGTGCCAAGTACAAGTCCTTGTGTGACCTGTAACTTATATTGAAGAAATGGATGGACCCGTGACATGGCAAAGATGTCACCCCTGTCTAGAAGAATTGAGGTGCATCTTACAGTGTGCTTTAGTATCTCCCTCATTCTTATCTTAAAATTAAGAGACGAGGGGGTAGAGAGATGGTTCAGTGGTTAAGAATGTGAACTGCTCTTGGAGAGGACCAGAGTTCGGTTCCCAGCACCCACAGCAGTAGGCTCACAGTCCACTGTAACTCCAGGTCCAGGGTATCTGACACCCTCTTTTGGCCTCCACTGGAACCTGCACACATGTGGCATACACACAATTCACACATATACACAAATACAAATTTCTCCAAAAACAAAGAAATGAAATACATCTGAGCATAGGAGTGCTACAGGACTGGTAATATTTGAGAGCAGAGTCATGGTATCTTAATGTCTTCTCTTAAAATTTCCAGGTTCATCTCTTAGTTTGAAATGTGCTGATAGGCACACAAAGTGACTGAACAAAATTAAATGATGCCCTGAGCTTCATCTTTCCCTTTCTAGTGCTCCCTGAATTTTGGAGAGCGCTCACAAACTGGACCACTAGATGGTACGGCACTCTGAAGGACAAATAGAGACAGTTTTCATTCATGCCTGAGCTGGCTGCGTTTCAGCAATTCAGGGAAAAGAACACTGTGTGTGTCTGTGTTTGCCCTATGCATTCCAGCCCAAGGTGAGGAGACACTGGAGCCAGATCCAGACCTCCTCCACCATGAAGGTCACGGGGCTGTACAGCCCAGGGTGGGGCTGGTTGGAAATCTGGCAGATGCAGTCCCTCCATGCGCAGACAGGGCTCCCATTATCACTAATGCCTGCAACGTGCTTGGGGAAGGCAGAATATGTTTCATGGCTTTATTTTCCATCTGCTGAATTGATTCTAATCTACAGGGCTGACTCTACTTTTGGCTCCTAGGAGTCAAACTTTTTTTTTTTTTTTTTTTAATCCTCAAATAATAAAACGTGAGGACTGATTTTGCTAAAACAGCTATGCAAATGGCATGTTAAATATTCAGCAGAAAGCAAATTAGCATCAACTCTAATGTGAGGTGGGCTTCCCCCTCAACCTTTTTTTTTTTTTTTTTTTTTTTTGGTGGCTCAGATAAGTTTACTTGTTGCAAAAAGGGGTCCAGTTTGAGAAACTTCTACCAACATTGCCATGTTCCCATGCTGCTGCATGGAGCCCGAGTCATTTCTCTGGCCCTGAGGAAAAACCAAGACTCATTACTCAGGACCAGTGAGATGACTTAGCAGGTAAAAGCACTTGTTTCCAAACCAGATGACCCAGGTTTGAGCCTGGGTCCCACATGGTACAGAGAACTGTCTCCCAAGGTTGTCATCTGACCTTCACATGCATGAGGTGGCATGCATGTCCCCCCTATACATACATACACCCACATGATAAAAATAAATAAATGTAATTTTAAAAGATTAAAAGAATGATAATAGGCACATTGCTTTGGAAACTATTTTCTTAAATAAAGAAGTGTGAGTAAAGAAGCGTGAGTAAGCAGCGTGATTTCAAGGGCTTTCCTTGGTGTCGTGGTGTGTCTCAAGTATAACTGTTTCTGCTCTGCTGATGGGATGATTGACAGGAAGCAGATAGGGTTAACTGTAAATTAAAAGACTAAATAAGTAATAAGAGTAAATAAGACAGCACCTTAGAAACCACACACATACTTCTTCAACTTTGTTAAGGAATACTGTGTATTGCATTATACATCACTACATATGCAGGCCAGACCACAGCTTCCCTGTCTGAAGGTCAAACAAACAAACAAGCAAAAACAGAACGATATTCTAAAAATAAAATTGAAGGGACTTCAAAGGTCTATTGGATATTGTGGTGGTTTTGGTAAAAATGGCCCTCATAAGTCCACAGGGAGTGGCACCAATAGAAGGTATGGCCCTGTTGGAGTGGGTGTGGCTGTGTTGGAAGAAATGCATCACTAGTGGGTAAGCTTTGAGCTATCAGAAGCTCAAACCAGGTCCAGTCGCCCATAGTCTCTTCCTGCTGCTTAGGGGTCAAGATGTAGAACTCTCAGCTCCTTCTCTGGCACCATGTCTGCCTGCATGCTGCCATGCTTCCCACCATGATAATGGACTAACCCTCAAAAACTGTGAGCCAGCCCCAATTAGATGTTTTCTTCATAGAGTTGCCATGGTCATGGTGTCTCTTCAGAGCAATAAAAACCCTAACTAAGACAGATGTACATAGGAAAAAATACATAAAATAGGAAAAGAAGAGAATGGGCTGGTGATATGGCTTGGGAGTTAAGGGCACTTGGTGCTATTCCAGCAGACTGGGGTTCAATTCCCAGTACCTTCACGGTGACTCATAACCGTCCATAACCTGAGTTCCAGGAGATCCAACAGGCATGCATGTGGTGCATACACAGGCACACAGTCAAAACATTCATAAAGTAAAATAAATAAATCTAAAGGGAAAAAGACAGAATCAAAACAGAAAAGCAGGGGTGATGGCTGGCATCTGTAGTTCAGGCCCTTGGGAGACTAATGAAAGAGGATCATCTAGTGTGGACTAGATTGAGACCTGGTCTCAACAAAAGAGACAAAGCACGCAGAGCAAAGGAGATACTGAAGTCTCTTACACTCCTGGAGGCATAGCAGTGCCATTCTTTGAGACAGGAAAATAGTCCAAGGGATTTTCTGGGAATCTCCTGGCCACAACTGGGCAGAGAAGAAGGTAGGCTCACTCCTGTTCCTCTTCTCCAAATCCAGTCCCCGTCTCATCCCCAGCTCTGAAACAGACCACTTTCTGTGGCCTCTTCTTCCTTATACCACCATTCCCAGGAGACTATGCAGAGCCTGGTGCACACCCTGCTTTCCTACCCCCTGCAGACTCCCTCAGCTCCCTCCTTTTAACCCATCTCCATTCCTAACCCACCTCCCAATACCTAGAAATACATTCTACCCAGAACCCCCAGTGGCCACACCTGGCAAGATCTCAGAAGCATTTCCCTCTAGGAAACCCACAACCACCATACTTATCTAAGAACCAGAGAGGGCAAGAGACACCAAGGAATGGAATACCCAGCCAACAATGCTAAGACCAGATATCAGCACCTAGAATTGCAATCATCCCAAACTCAAATGCCTACATGCCAATATAAAAACAGAATCAATAATAGCCAGGACAATATATCTCCATTAGAGCCCAGCAACCGTACTACAGTAGGTACTAAGAAATGCAATATAGCTGAAGCACAAGAAAAGGATTTCAAAATAGTCTTTTATGAGCAGGAGCATCAGAGGCAAGCCTCAGCAACATGATACAAGAGATGGAAGAAAGAATCTCAGGCATTGCTGACATGGTAGAAGAAATAGATACCTATGTCAAAGAAATCACTAAATCTAAAATAAAAAAAATTCAAGCACAAAACATCCAGAAAATCTGGGACACCATGAAAAGACCATATCTATGAATAATAGGAAGAAAGAAAAGAAACCTAGGTCAAGGGCAGAAAAATCATAGAAGAAAATGTGCCTAATCTAAAGAAGGAAGTGCCTTTCAAGGTACAAGCACCATACAGAACACCAAATAGACTGGACCACAGAAGAAATTCCCCACAGTACATAATGATCAAAACACTAAATGTACAGAACAAAGAGCAAATATTAAATAGGAAAAAGACTAAATGACATATAAAGGCAGACATATTTGAATAACCGCTGACTTTTCAATGGAGACTTTAAAAGCCAGAAGGACCTGGGAAGATGCTCTATAAACTCCAAAGAGAACACAGATGCCAGCCCAGATTACCATTCTCCTCAAAACTTACAACAATAGATAGATAAGAAAGACATTACATAATAAAACCAAATTTAGGCAATATCTTTCTACAAATCCAGACTACAGAAGGTGCTAGAAGGAAAACGTCAACCTGAAGGTTTCAACCATACAGAAGAAAACAAAAAAATAAACAATATCAGACCAGTAAATCAAAAGAGGCGGGAACCCATACTACAACAAAATAACAGGAATCAATTCACACTTCTCATTATTAACAACTTTCAACATCAATGGTCTCCATTCTCTAACAAAAAGACACAGACTGGCAAATGAATGTGAAAACAGATGCATTCTACTGCATCCAAGAAACACACCATAACATCAAGGATAAACATCATCTAGGGGTAAAAGAATAGAAAAAGAGATTCTAAGCAAATAGACCTAAAAAAACCAAGCTGGCAGAGCCATTTTGATATCTGACATAAAGACTTCAAACCTAATTCAAATGGATAGAGAAGGACACTCCATACTCATCAAAGGAACAGTCCACCAAGAGGGCATTGTGATTCTTAGCAAACACCAGACACAGCGGCACTCAAGTTCACAGAAGCAACACTTCTGCAGCTAACGTCACACACTGACCCTCACACAGTGATGGTGGGTGGCTTCAATACCCAGCTCTCACCAATAGATCATTCGGACAAAAACTCAGCGAAGAAATGCTGGAGTTAACTGATGTCATAAAATAGATATTTACACAACATTTCACTAAGCCGCAAAAGAATATAACTTCTTCTTTGCACCTCATGGACCTTTCTCCAAAACTGACCACATGCTTAGGCATAAAGTGAGTCTTAACAGATGGAAGAAAATTGTCATAACACCAGGTGTTGCAGAATATTACTTTAACTATGAAAAGCTGTGTTGCATTTGTTTATGCTGTATTTGTTTAATGGTGTAATGATGTGTTGGTTGCTTTGCCTGCTTAAGGCACCTGATTGTTCTAAGAAAAAGCTGAACAGCCAATAGCTAGGCAGTAGAGAGATAGGCAGGGCTGGTGGGCAGGAGAATAGGAGGAGGAGGATTCTAGGCTTGAGAAGAGAGAACCAGAGAGAGACCTCCGGGGCCAGCCAGCCAGGCAGCCACCAGTCACCAGACAGACAGACACGAAGTAGGACATACAGAATGAAAGAAAGGTAAAAAGCCCCAAGATAAAATGTAGATGAAGGGAAACAGGTTAATTTACGTTATAAGAGATAGTAGGACAAGCATAAGATGAGGCTGAGCATTCTTAACTAGTAATAAGCCTCTGTGTCATGATTTGGGGGCTGGTAGTCCAAAAAAATCCTGCTACAATCCTGCATTCTATCTGACCACTGTGGGATTAAAGGTGAATATTAATAATAGAAATGGCAGAAAGCTTACAAACTCATGGAAACTGAATAACTTGCTTTGGAATGAAAAATGGGTCAAGACAGAAATTAAGAAATTAAAAGCTTTCTAGAATTGAATGAAAATGAAAACACAACATACCAAAATTTATGGGACACGATGAAGGCAATTCTAAGAGGCCAGGTTATAGCACTAACTGCATTCAGAAATGCTCACTGTTTCCACATTTATATGACTCATATGGCATCATTAGCCACAGTTACAAAGCTGGGACCCACAGAGCCATGGGCAAGCTCAGTCATGGGCAGTCCAACAGGATGGCATGAGTCTGTTGTTTAAGTCAATGGCTACGTAGGAATCAAGAGAGTCCCTGCTTCACCAGCTCCTCATTGATCTTCTGACTGTGTGATCCTTTAGCTTGCCCTATGGAAGATAAGTATGTGCAATCCCAGCTCCTCTGGAGGCTGAGGCATGTGGATCAAGGCATGTTTGTATTTGAGAATGAAACTCAAGGCTAACCTAGGTAACTTGGAAAGCCATCTCACAAAAAGATAAAAGAGCGCTATTGGTATACCATAGCTGGTTAAATGTTTGAAGGGCTTGCCCAGCATATAGGAAGGTCTGGGTTCCACCCTGCTATCAGGATGTAAAGTAAATAAAAAACCCTAGCCTCCTCCACCTCTACCCCATGCACTCTCTTCCCACACCGCCACTCTTCTGAGAAGGTCATCTCTTAATTTTGTCTATGCCATTTTAAATACTTACAGTGACAGCACAAATGTGATTTGCAGTGGAAACATCTGTCCTATGACCATTGCTCCTTCTTTACTAGTTATCCTTTTGGGTTGGTTATTTATTAGTCTTCAGTCACCAGACTTCTGCTGAATTGTCTAAATTTCCAGTCAAAACTTTATTGCTGTTGTCTAAAGATTTATTTTATTTTTAACTATGTGAGTAGCTATCATCTGTATGTGGGTGTATACATGTGACTGCCCGAGACAAAAGTCAGAAGCAAACACTGGTCTCTTGAAGCTGGAGTTACAGTTTGGAGCCACCTGATGGAGGTGCTGGGAATGGAACCCAGGTCCTCTAGAAGAGTAGCATATACTCTCATTTGCTGAGCAGTATCTCCAGCCCCGAGTTAGAATTAATTTTAAGAATTAATCTTAGTGCTGATTTCAGTCTTTCTCCTTATTCTGAGGCCACCACCCTAGATTACAGCAGGTTAATGACTAGAATATCTCTTCACTGTCACATCAAGGCTCTCCTTCCCTTTACACTTGGTTTCACAATTCTTTTTTTTTTTTCTTTTTGGTTACTCTATGATGATAGGAGATATCCCCTGAAACTTTGGAACAAGGGTGTAGAAGAAGTAGAAGATTTGAGAATCTCATGCTTGAGGATGGGGTATGGATGGAAGGATAGATTACAAAGAAGCTTGGGGCACTTTGGGGGCTAGATGGATATATTTATTTGATTGTAAATAATAATTTTAGGGTTATATGCATGTGGCAAAACTTATTTAATTGTGATGGTATATTTTGACATGTTGATTACATTCTAATGGAGCTTCAACAATATAAAGAAAGGCATGCATGTAAAATTAAGCTTATCAACCTATGTTCTTAGCAAGTCCATGGAGGAAAAGTTACTCTCAGTAGTGATGGTGGAAATGCAAAATGGCACAGTCTCACTCAGGAGAAATCAGACAGTATGCACACAATCGACAAATATGCTTAGTCTTTTGCCACTTTTAAGAATCTGAGCTGAGGGCCAAGGATGTAACCCAGGGATGGATACTTGTCTAAAAAAAAGTCCAGCGTGCATGAGGTCCTAGGTATAGTTCATAGTAAAAAGAAAAAGAGAGAATATATGCAAATACACACAGGCAGAAACACAAATGATACCTGTACAAACCTATTCATTAGTGCACCATTTGTAAGAGCAAAAGAATAAATTAACTAAATCTCCATAAGTGACAATATAGATGCTCAGGGAAGCACAATGCAGTTGAAAAGAAATAAAGATGTTCTCAGAAATACTGCTGTAAAGAGGCCCAGAGAATGGTTCAGCAGGATAGTGGAAATTGCTATATCAATGACCTAAGCTCAGTTCCAAGCACCTGCATCTGCCCCACGGGGGTCCCACATATTTGTCTAGACTCCATGGGCACACTGGCAATATCCACACCAACATCCATAACTAAAAATAAAACGAATATTAAAAATTAAAACCACTGCTATAGCATTTTCTGTAAGGAAGGCTATCAAGAATACAAAGTTATGGAATACTGAGTACATCATATCAAATGCTGCATATGTTGATTAGGGTAGTTGCAGAATATTAAGATGTGTTAGGTTTGTTTGTGCTGTAGAACATTTGTATAATGATGCAAAGGTGTGCTGTATTCTTCTATATTGCACTTGTTTAACTCTGTGAAGCTGTGTTACTGTGCCTGTCTAGAACACCTGATGGTCTAATAAAGAGCTGAACAGCCAATAGCAAGGCAGGAGAAAGGATAGGCTGGGCTGGCAGGCAGGGAGAATTTATAGAAGAAGAAATCTGAGAGGAGAAAAAGAAGGAGCGAAAGAAGGATCAGGCACACAGTCAGCCATGGAATAAGAGTGAAAATAAGCTATACAGAAGTAAGAAAGGCAAAAGCACAGAGGCAAAAGGTAGATGGAATAATTTAAAGTTAAGAAAAGCTGGCAAGAAACAAGCCAAGCTACAGCCGGGCATTTATAAGTAATAATATCTCTCCATGTATGATTTATTTGGGAGCTGGTGGTGCCTTCCCCTCAAAAGAATTTTAAAAAAAAAACAACTAACCAACATCAGGTAGGATGTATAAATATGTAAGTCTACACTGAACTGTGTGTTCAAGATCAGTGTGTTTTATGTAGAAGTTGCATCTCCATGAGTTTTTCTCTACTTAGATAGGAGGAAAATGAGTGAGGGGGTGGGGTCATGAGGAAATACAGACACTAGGCATGTAGCCTATGAAGAGGAAGAACAGGCTAGCTGGAATTCATGAAATGACAAAGAATTTTCTCTCTTCCCTCACTCCCTCCATCCCTCCCTTTCTTTTTTGTAACTGGAAGATTTAAGCATGGAGATCAGTTAAGCTTGAGCTAGATATATGTGGTAGTACATGCCTGTAATCCCACTCCTTGGGAGATTAAAGCAGAATAATCATGAGTTTAAAGCAAACCTAGGCTAGTTCCAGGCTAGCCTGGGCTATACAATGAGAATCTGGCTCCAAAACAAAATGAACAAAGAGAGTGAGATGGTGTTCACACAAGAGAGCAGAGGTACAATCATGAAGAAGCTCCCCAGGAAACGGGGTGGGGAGGGTGTGAGAGTCCAAGTCTGAATAAAGCTGTCCCTAGGTAGGGAGAGACATCACCAGTGTCCCAGGCACAGAAGAGGAGGGTAGGGAAAGACACAGGAAACTCATAGGATTGAAAACTTCAGAAACAATTGTCCTCTAGAGTTCAGCAAGGACAATGTGGTCTGAGGCAGGAGTAGGGTGGTAGCAAATTCAGAAAGAAGTAGTCTTTTGGGAAGCAGGGTGGCCATAGGAATATGTAGACTAGTTACATCCTGAGTGCTTACTGGGAAGGTCATGTGACTTTCTCCAACAGGGCTTCATGGAAACAGAAAGATGGCTGCCAGGGAGCACCAGGAAGAGAGTGAACAGAAAGACAAGTAAAGGTGATTGGCTAAGGTGTTACTAAAGCAATGTCCACGCAGCCTAAGGCGACTAGAGGGGTAGGTAAGGGAGCAGAAGACTGGCTGACTCCAGGTGAACAGAAGATGTGCGGGCTTGAGGTACACGGAGCTTCCGGAAAGCAGGAGGGTGAGGCTGGAAAGGGTGTGCTCAAACTGCAGGTGCAGCATGTTTCCAGCTGATCTCTGGTTGAAACAGCTGAGATGAAATAGAGTCTTCGCCACTCAGAGATGAAAAACCGTGTGAGTCAGTGTTTCTTTGAAGAACACTACCCAGTCACAGGTTCATGTAGCAATACTGTCTTATGTGTAAATATGTGTGTATGTATATGTGTACATGTGTAAACTTATGTATGTGTACAAATGTATGCCTATGTGTTTATGTGTCTATGTACATGTGTAATATGTGTTTATGTGTGTATATGTATATATTTATGTGTGTGCATGTGGTTTGTGTACATGTGTGTGTTCATATGTATATTTATGTGTGTGCATGTATATATCTGTAGGAGGCATGGAGGTCCTTGTGCTCATAGAGAAGCACTAAGGGATGAATAACCTGTTACCCATTCATGTTGGGAGCAGTTGGGGTAACTGCCTGGCAACCTTAGTACTGTATGTGGAAGATCACACTGCACCCTCCCCAAACCCTTATAGTAGGATTTTCTTAGTCAATCTGTAGAACCCATCTTAGTGGAACATGTCACATGTACCTTACAAAGCATTTCAATGCAGTCATATCAGATCTGTATGTGGCTTACTTTGCATCTCTAAGATTTACATGTGCTTTACTGCACACACAGGACTGAGTTAATTATCACCAGGGAAGTTTTCACCAAATTTCAAATTCACCATCATCCTCTCCACTTAAAACTTTCCAAACAATGTACCTTCAGTGTCTCTTGGGAATGTCCATATCCATCTGTCACTATTAAGGATGTGGCTCCACCCTTTAAGTGGCTTTCCGGAGACTCCTGGTTAAACTCTGTAAGGATCATAACGCCTACTGCTACTTAAGCGGTGACTCATAGAATTAATCCCTACCCCCTTATCAATTATTTACCCTTTCTTCCTCCTCATCACCAACTGGAATTGCATATCAACAAGATAATGGTATTATAGAAATTAATTTATGTCCTAATTCGTTGCAGTGATCTGTAACTCCTATATGCAAGAAATTGTAGCATTGATAATGATGGGAAGGGAACTTCTTAAACCACTTACTGTGAGAGCCTAGACAAATCAGCGCGCCATTAAATCAAATGCTGGTTGATTATTTGTTCCACAGGATAGCACTTGGCAGGTAGCACTGGCATGTTACTCTGCATGTATGGATAATCCTTACTCTAAAAATCCCCTTTCAAGATTTTTAAGAGATACCCCATGGCTATAACCAAAATTACTTCTAAAAATTCTAGAGATTGATTTTAATGCTTTTATAGATTGATCTTCAAAAGGACAAGGAGCTTACATCTTAGATGCCAATTCCACATCCTCCACAAGATTTTACCCAGCCCTGGTTGTACCACTCAACAGTCTGAACTTGCTATAATCAAGGTCGATCAAAATCAGTTCATTGGATGTTTCTCAACCACTGAATATTTTAACAGACTGCATATTGCGATCAAATTGTTTCTCTTTTAGAAACTGCAAGATTTAAACCTAAGCCCACTCCTGTTATTTCATAATTCTTTCTCTCCCTTTAGACATCTATATGACAATGACAACTTTTCTTCATAACTCATATCCCTGCTGATGCTCATTTGCCAGGTCCCTTACCATCTGCTAATGCTCAAAACCTATGTGCCTCCTCCTTGCCCCTAATACTTCCTGTTCAGGATGCTTAAAATATATATATATATATACATATATATATGTATATATTATACGAATGGCTTTAACTTCTTTACACTACTGCCCTCTACTGGCAGAATTATTTCTCACAGGTTAAACATCTAAGCCATTTGGCATTAGATTTTAACTCAGACCTCAGAATTTGGACTCTTAAAATATGTGCATATAATGGTTGATACTTTTTTCTAATATGATTGTTGCTTCTGCTAACAAGGTTTAAATAACTTCAGATTCCCTTAATAATTTATTATACATATTCTTTCTAGGACTCCACTCCACTAAAACCTGATGATTGTCCTGCTTATAGTAGCAAACACTTTAAGGAATTTTGCAATTTATATAAAATATTAACCATATGCTGGAGTCCCTTACAACACATAGGATCAAACTATTATGGAATGACACTAAAAATTACTTAAATGTTAACTGTAAAATATATACATACAGTATTAACATATTAATGTTTAATATATCAAATACTTAATATTTAATGTTTAATATTAATATATATTAATAATTAGTATATAGGATTTGTTATTATATACTATATATTTATGACACATATACAATATTTATTATTAATATGTACAGTATTTAGAAATATCTATACAGTATACAATATATACATTGGGAGTATATACATTTATCCATGCTAATTTTACTTTTTCACTGTAAAGGATAATGCTTCTTCTTTTCCAAAACATTTTATCCTAAAGGAGACACAGCCTAAAGTATACATTACATGAGAAGATCGATGGGGAGGGCTAGATATTCTTCTGGGGTGAAGATATGATTGTGTCTTTCCAGAAAATGAATGGAGAAGTCTGAGGTGGGCCCTGGTCTAACCAGGACAGCATCCCAGAGGCCACAGGACAGATGAAGCACTTGATGATAGATAATAAACACACCAAAAGGAGACATCTCAAGAAAAAGAATAAGCTGGTGACTTCGTTAGAAAACTAACCCCAAGCTGATGTTATGATTCCTGACTACATTACATGTTAGTTCTTAGCTTTCCAGTGCAGAATCCAAAGTCCTTTTGTCTGAGAGGACAAAAGACACATCTTTAATGGGAGACTGTATCATGTTATTTTGGCATGTAAAGATTGTTTTTATGCTTTTTTATTGCTAGTCCCAGGAATGGTCACTGAACTACAAAGAGATACTCACACAATTAGTCAGACTACTAATATTACAGCAAAGGTGTTAGCAGAAACCAACCAAGAGATGGGCAAACGGAGGACCACAGTTCCACAAAACAGTCGTAATCTTGGTCGTCAATAATTTCCTGCCATGTTGCTTTAGTGTGTCACATTTTTGTAATATGATCAATGGTCAATTTAGTGATTTTCATAAAGAGATAAACAAAATCTCTTTGAATGTCCATCATGGTTAACATGGCTTCCCCTTTTCCTTGGCCTTTTGGTGCTTGTATAATTATGTTACGCTTGTCTATATTAGTTACACAACCATGCAGGCGATGCACTCAACATTGGCCTTTATAGTACAGAAATAATTTTCTCTTTAAAAAATAAAAATGAGAGAGATGTAAGAGCCATGAAGTCATTGTGCTCACGGATAAACCCTAAGAGAGTCTGGAATGTTAAACATACAAGGTTGTTCCTTCAAAGGAAGGGATGAAAACCTGTTATCCACCCAGGAGTCTGGGAGCAGATGGGATTAGTAACCTGGCGACCTTTGAATTCTGTGTGGCTAAGACCACCACACCGGATCCTTCCCTAGATCCTTATCATAACCTTGTTTTTCTTAGTCAATCTATAAAACCCATCTTTATGGAATGTTATTGCATGTACTTTACAAAGAATTTCAGTGTAATCATGTCCCATCTTTATTTAGCTTACTTTGTTCTTTAAGGTTTATGTAAGCTTTATTGTGTACACAGGATTATCACCAGGAACGTTTTTACCAAATTATACTGTGCTTAAATATGCCTAAAATCACCCAAGGTCAGACTTCTGAAGTTTGAACCAACACAGGTTGAAGCTGAACTCCTGTGGATTGTCACTGCACTGGCCATCATAGTCACAGATACTCCTGGTTATATTTATGTGTATGTACATGTGTACATTTACATGAATGTACAAGTGAGCGCATGTATATTCATGTATGTATATGTGCATGTTTATATGTACATCTGTATATAAAAATTTGTATATTTAGTTGTATACATGTGTATCTTTATGTATGTGCATGTGTATATTTATGTGTGTGCACATGTGTATATTTTGTGTGTGTGTGTGCCCCTCTGATGGGTTTACATGTAGCCCAGGCTAGCTGAGAACTTCTTATGTATCAGAATGACTACAACCTCTGACTCTCTCTCCTTTGTCTCCTAAGTCCTGGGGTAACAGTGTGCACTGCCAACCTGATTTACGAAATACCAGGAATTGAATCTAGGTACTTGTGCATCCTAGGCAAGCACTCTACACACTGAGCCGCATCCCCAGACTAGATAGAAACTTTGAAAGTCCATCTCCTGCATAACATGATAACTAATGAATGCAAACATCACTCTCACAATAGTTCTCTCTGCTTTTATTCCTGGATGCATTTGTGTTCATATATGCTCACAGTGGCATCTTTGTGGGAGGTCTTGTTCTGCCTTCTCTCACAGCTCAGTTTTGCTCACTAGTACTAAAATGTCTTTGGGTAAACATTTCACCTTCTGCGTGACGTGCCATGTAGATATTCCTCAGTCACAGACTTGGACACTCACCTCCAGCTATTTGTTTTATAATTTCCCAGTTTTGAATTTTGCTGGACACAGAAGATCTCTTTGAGCACAGCATCTCTAGTCCCTGGTTAGGGAGGGACTGCGTGGAGCTGACGAACGTGGCGGTGGCCTCTGAGCTCTATTGTTGAGTGACTCTTCTCTGGGGCTGATGTGACACTTTGATGTGGGCCTGTCTTCTCCTGCCAGCTGAGAGCAGTGGGGGTAACGGAATACTTGGTATCCGATGAGGGGAGTCAGATTTGGGTCTGAAATGCATTTTCTACGTACAAACAAGATAAGACCCAGTGATGTGGCCGAGGCTGCTAGCCGCTCACCTTTCTGAGAAGATGACATCTGTTCAGAACGAGAATAGGCTCTGACATGCAGGTGTCCCCAGGGACACAGCCATGGCAGTGGCTGGTGTTAATGAGCAGCCATAAGGGACTGCTCCGGGCAAATGCGCCTCTGAAGTCACTGCCACTAACAGCAGCACAGGGGACACAAGGGCCCTTTCTCTAGGCTGGGGCAGCTCAGGATCATCTGAACCTGGTCGTGGGACTCAGGTCACTGCAAAAGAGGTCCCCAGCCCTGCCTGAACCACCACTGTCAGCACATGATGATGTCCAGGACCCTGAGGCTGGCTCTGCTAGCATTGGCCTGTACTGTGGACCTGAGCCAGGCCAGTGGCTTCACAGGTGAGGGATTCGGGGGTAAGTCTAGACAAGGGGCTTCTCGGAGTGGGTCTCAAGAGGACAGTGCATGCTGGGACCTTGACAGGCTACAAGCATCTTCTCTGAGGCAGGCATCTTGTCCTGGCTTACCACACTGTCTGTACCAACAGCAACAGGCTACCTCGGAGCACTGTGTATGCTTTCGGAAAGAGGGCTTCCCTGCTGGGTATACCTCAATGCTCAGGGTCCATAGGGTTGAAACATAGAATTTGAGGTTGAGTTTGGGCCTGAAACACTACATTTCTGGAGGAATGGATGTGGACAATGAGCTTCTAGGTACCTAGCATAAAGCTCTTGCTTACAGATCAGGGGAAGATGGCAGGGTGGGGCATTTGTCAGGTAGAGAATTACAGGGTGTGCGGTGTAGCCACAGTTTTAGGGAGTATGTGGTTTACGAAGCTGTCAAAAACACCTTGTGGAATGGAGATGCAGCTCAGGGTACCCAGCGTGTGTGAGCCCTGGCTTCTACTCCCCAGAACCACCAAAACAAAGCCAACATAGCCAATTCCTGTATCCTGAAATTCTAGCTCAGGAATTTTGATCAAAGACCTTGTGAGTCTTTCCCGCCCCCCCCTCTTAAAATCTGTCTGACTTGGTTGGGAATTCAGAGGCACATTCTATTTCTAATGTCCCCTCCATTTCTGTGCCAGGTCTGTGTTGTTTTCTATCTGGAGGAGGATTTTACTTTGCTTGGGATTTTGTTTCATGCTGTGTGTATGAACAACAAAGTTTAGTCACAGAAGGAGTAGAGCATTGGGAAATTCATGGGGATTCCATATGGGAGTTGTGACTCTGTCATCGTTCATGTGGGGCCATGGGACAGAGCACAGCCTTCCTTGGGGCTCCCTGCTTGCTCAACTCTTTACCAGGAAAGCCATGGAGCCTGTACTGGCCCATCACTGTGTGTAAGGCATTAACTTTACTGATTAACCCTGCAACTACAGGGCATAGAGATTACTTTAGAAATGACAGGGCTGGAAGTCTAGCATATTCTTAGGTGCTGCTCTATCCCTGGCATGCCTGTGGGGTCAGCGGGTCTCTGAGGAAGGGAGTTAGGGATGGCTTGCCTTCACCAAGGCAGTGGCCAAAGTATACTCTGGGGGAGTAATGGAGGTCGTTATGACATCAGTGGGCATTTGTGGGATCATATGAGGGTTGAGGGGGCTGAGCAGGGACACTCACTCACTCTGGAGCGGTGGTTCTGAAAGGGTGAGTCCTGACCCTTCGGGGCCAATGACTTTCTCCAGGGTTTGCCTAAGACCTTTGGAAAATACAGGTATTTCCATTCCATTCATAATAGTAGCAAAATCATAGTTATGAAATCTCACCAAAAGTTTATTGTTAGTGAGGAACAGCATTAAAGGGTTCCAGCATTAGGAAGGCTGAGAACCACTGGGCTAGGACAATGAGGTTTCCTCCCTGCTCGGATGATTCTTGAAAGGGATTTTTGCGTCACAGATTCTATAAAGGGGTTTCCACCATGGGGTTGGAGATGGCACAGTGGCCTCAGTAGACGATAAAAAGAAAAAATAAGTTTAAACATTCCCAGACTTCCCTGAAGACAGAGTTGGGGTGAAGGAGGGCTTGCTAGCCCCTAGGATCAGGTAGGGGCAGGTGACTCCACAGAGACTGTGTCCTTCAATTACACAGCTGACATCTCAGTGGAGTTTAGTTGGAAGAATGTCCACCGACCTCTGTAGATTCTCCCAGGATACCCTAGGCTCTCTCTTGCTCAGCATAGCCATCCTGCTACACTCTGCATCTCACCTGTGTCACCTCTGAGATCTTGGCCTCTGGCCACATATATGTCCTAAAAGCCTCCGTTTCTCTCCAGAATAGTCTATGACCACTTTTGGTACAGAGGAGAAATGGAATTTTTAGGGGCCTAGCTGACCTTGTGGGGGTGACAGGGCTATAGACCCATCTTTAGAGGTGGCTTCAGGGTGCCAGAAGGGACTTACTCTGGGGTGAAGGTAGGACTCTGTGTTGTGTTTGCTTGAAAGAAGGCTTCCTGGCTTGGCTCCCCCCCCACTCCACAGTGACAGCAGTGCTGTGTCACGCCATCCACACCTGTGGGCTGCTGTTGGGTCCAGGAAGGGGATCTGCAGAGGTGCCTTCATGGTCTAGTGGATGGAAATGGCAGCTCCGTTTCTGCCTCCCCAGACACAAGTCCTCATGGAGCGGAAGCTGTGGCATTGGGCTCTGTCTGCAGGTCATGTAGTTTAGGAAAGTTTGGGGACTTTGATGTTGAGCATTTGAAGATGCTGGTTCATCAAGAGGTCCAGCAGCTGAGGGACTGAGAAGGGACACTTATGAGTCCTGCATGAGAGTTTCAGGACTCTGAGGCAAAGAAGTTAAAGTAGTAGATGGCTTCTTCCACAGTTCTGAGGATTGTATCCAAGGCCAAGGGTCTGACTTGGGGCCATGGGGCTGAGTCCATTTCAAGTCCGTGGTTTTGATGTGTTTAGAAATATTTGGCACTGCTTACCATAGAAGAATCACCCTGAGCATGAACGCATGTCTGTCTGTCTGTCTGCCTGTCTGTCTGTCTTTCCTCCCTCCCTTCTTTCCCATGTATATGCATAAATGCCCATCCTACTTTCGTTTTTTTTTTTTCAAAAAGAAAGAGTCTTATGGCCCACACAACAAGGCCACTCTCTGAGTCCCTGGCCTCTAGGATTCTAGTGTATATGGGAAGGATAAGCCCTAGTGTTTCTGTGACATTGAGTGACAGAGGTTTCATGGGGTAAAGCTCATCATGAAGAGATGAGACTCTGGAAAATGTCATGGATGTACAAGTCTGAGAAGCCATGCTGCTCATGATGAAAGAGGATAGTATCTCACCCCCAACACCAGGCTCAGAGAGAGAGAGGTCCAGACCAGGATTGAGAAGAGGAACGGAGCTAGACTTGACCGTTAGCAAGGGCAGTTGTGTCCTCCCACAGCGATGATGATGGTATAGAAAGGCTGATGTGCCCACCATGTACACACATATATGCCTTAAATGATTGGTTATTCATCTCCTATTTCAAAAAAGCCATCATTGCTGCCCACTGGCCCAAGAGTCACATTTGTTGGGTGACTCTTGCCTGCCTGTGGGCCATGTGGCCAAACACAGGTTTACGGAGACCGATATGTAGAGGAGTCTGCAGTAAATGGGGACCAAAAGCAGAGTAGCAATGGAGATATGGTCTGACTCCAATTCTATGTTCTTAATTGGGCTGTCACTGAAATCTAATATTACCCTCAAATCCAGCCTGAGTGGCTCTTGACTTTAAACAGGAGGGTTCTTAGCATACATATTGACATCCATGGCTTTGTGTTTATGCAAACAGATGTTTTGGTATTTAAAATGGCAAAGGCCATAGCTAGGACTGGTGAGCTGGTTCTAAGGCCCGTCCAACCATAGAGACCTCTGTCCACCTGCTGCTGCTGAGAACATCTTCATAGGGATCTGACGGGTGCTCCCCCCACTCCTCCCCAGCATGCTAATGCATCCTCAACGGTCTCCTTTGCAGAGAACGGCCTCTCCCTGCTGAGCTATCAGCTGTGCAGCTACCCGGTGACCCGAAGTGTCCAGAAGCTGCAAGAGGTGCAGACCTCCCACACAGCCTACGTGCACTGTGGAGGATGGATTCCGTGGAAGAAGTGCCCCAAGACCGTGTACCAGACCCAGTACATGCCGGTGGAGGTTCCTGAGTCCAGGAATGTGACCAAGTGCTGTGAGGGATTTGAACAGCTTGGTTTCTACTGTGTTCTGTGTGAGTCCAGGATTGGGGGTGGGGGTAGGGAGGGAGAAGGGGGAGGGCAGAGTGGTGAGCAGCTTTCCCCTGGAAGGAGAAGTTGCTGGGACTGTGTGTACAGGCCTGACAGGTCTCTCTGAAACACTAGTTCTTTTTAGAACATTTCTGTTTGGTCTTGACTATACCCCAGGAGTTTCTAGGATAATTTGCACAGAACATCCCCCACCTCCCCACCTCCAGTTTATGATTCCATAGCTCAAGTAAAGTACAGGTATCATCAGCCTTCTAGCCCGTGCTGGAGAGACACCATGTCTGGATGGCCCCAGTGGCTCTCAGACCTGTACAGTGAGGGTTTCTGGACACTGCACCAGGCAGCAGCTTCAGAGCTGGTGGAGGAACTGATCTAAGCCTAGCAGGAGCGTCTGTAGCTTTTATAATTTAGAGGAGCTGGGCCTCTTACCTATGCCCAGAGGCCCCCATATCCTTCACTTCCCTGTGCAGGTTTATAGGATGTACAGGCTGGTTACCCAGGTGATCCATAAGGCTGCCTATATCACAGCTGGAGCTGGGCATGGCTCAGGTGCAGGGCCCAGCTCCTAACTTAAAAGAGGTATATTGAGTACCCCTTTTAGCAAAGGTGTGTGTGTGTGTGTGTTGCTCATTTGTTCTGAGTCAATATCAGGTTGGAATGGACTTCTGTGTAGCCAGAAGGTCTTATCTCTCACTCAAAGTAGACAGGGGTTATAGGTTGGCGGTCTAGTGTCATGTAGTGTCAACTGGGGCCACCCTAAGATGTGAGGACTTCTGAGACAGTGTTTAAAAGGTGCAAGTTTGGGTACCCCAAAGGGAATCTCACATGACCCATCCCTGTGGCTCAGGGCTGGGTTTCTAGCAGACTAAAGCTATGTGTGGACCTTCCCAATGGTGGGAGGATTATTCCTCCCTGAATCAGGGTTTGAATGCAGGATGCAGAATACACATTTATGGAAGGCCATCTTGGCTCAGCTTGCTGAACCCTCCTGACTGTGCTCACTCTTCAACCCCCCCCCAGTGTGATGTCATGCCCCACCCCACTCTATTCCAAAGGTCAGGCAAGGTGCCAGTATGGGTGTGGTAACCTGCTAATCAAAAGGTGACTCCATCTCTGATAGGAACCAGTCATGGCTAGCAGCCATTCCATATGCCCACTGTCTCCCTGTAGGGACACTGAGAGGTAGGCCATCTTGCTAGGAGCTGGTCTAAGACTTCCTACCCCGACACCAGTTTTCTTCCCACATTCCCACTCCAAGGCTCACCAACACCAACTACACAGCTCTAGACGCTACTCCAGTGCCTAGATCGGGCAGTGGCTTCCGTTAGGTGTCATTGTAGTTAGTCACAAAAAGGCCTCAGACACCTGACACTGTGATTCAGAGGGTGGAGGCTGGTCCATCCTCATTTACCAGTGCCAGCCACACTGTGTCCTAGCTGTTGGCTAGTCTTGGGGTTCTGAAGGATCACAGATAAAGGTCAGAGAGGCAGTTAGGAGAGGTTGATCCTCAGCTTCTCCCTCCCCCTCCCTCTCCCCGACTGTGCCAGCCACAGCAGCTCCCCCCCACACCTCCCCCATGTGTTGAAGAGAAAGTAATGCTGAGATCCCTCCCTCTCAATTCTCTGTGTCTCTCGACCTCTCCTCCCTCACCAAACTGTACCACGGGGATATGTCTGTTGTGGAACTTGAGCCCCATTTTTTAGAGTTCTGCCTTTAATTGGGGAGATCATGGGCAGGTTGATCCCCAGTTAGAAGCCTAGTTAGGGTAGAAAGAGAGGCCCACTCTGGTGAATCCCTTGCTCTGGGAGACAGCAGAGGCAGGGGATTGTGTGTCAAGGGCAGGGCAGGTGGGATGGTGGTTATAGGATGGCTGTGGTTAGGGAGAGTGGTCCTCTAGGGAGGGTCAAACAATGTGTGGTCCTTTAGATCTCAGAAGGCCCAGTCAAATAGCGGGGTGATGGCAGCTAGAGAGTGGCCCAAAGAGAATGGAAGAGAGGACAACATCAGCATTGACTATGGTCTCCTAACAGACAGGGGCCCACAGGGACACAGTGTGGGAGACACCAGGGGCCTGGCAGGCAATGTAACTGGGTCAGTTTGGAGCTTGACCCCATGCTGTGTGACCCCAGTGATACTGTAACTGGGACAGCTGTGTCTCATCACTGTGAAGGCAGGAAGACAGGATAGAAGTTTTACGTTGTGTTGTATTTAGAGAGCCAGCGGTCTGGGGAAAAGGGTAACCACAGACCTAAGAACCTCTCATCCCTAGCCAGCAGCTTTGTAGGGATGGGTGAAGGGTGAGCCAATAGTCCTGAGGGGCCTTGTCTTCTGGCCAGGCGGTCAGCCTCCTTCCTGAGATGCAGGTCCATGCCTCTCTCCTTACTGGCCCTGACATTCCTCCTTCAGACACTGTTTTCTTTTTTAAAGTGACTTCAGAGGATGGGATAGCTCAGTGGTAGAACGCATGCTTAGTAAGTGCAAGGCCCAGGGTTCAGTCCTCAACTCCAGGAAAAAAAAAAAAAAAAGAATATATGTGTTGGGAGGGTGGGGTGTCAGGAGACAACTTCTCTCCGTCCATGATGTGGGCTCTAGGAATCAAGTGTACGTTGATGTTTTGCGTCCAATGCCTTAACCCACTGAACTATCTTGCCAGCTCACCGGGCAATTCTTTGTAACAGACTCAAGTTAGCATTGGTGTCAACCTTGTATGTCCCCAAGGACATGTGGATTGGGGTTGGGGGAGCAGTTAACTCAGAGCAAAGAAGCCATTAGCAGCATGTTATGCTAGGTTATTAATAGCATGCAAACTCCTTCTACAATATCCAGCAAAAAAAAAAAAGAGTGCCTGGTATTTCCTCCTTCCCATCAAGGACGCTTGCTTTCCCCTCCACCCAGTACAGTCTGCTTTTGGAGAGCCTGAAATTTGAGGCTACTAGTCCTAGTGAGAGAGGGTAGCAGGGGAGGCATTTCAGGACACAGAGGACATCAGTGATCATGGAAACAGAGGTTTCTCTGTCACTGCCAGAAGCACCAAGGCTTCTATCTCTCTTAGAGACCTCCATTCAGAATTTAGAGCTTCAGTGCAGGAAAGGATTCCAGGATGAGCCAGTATTACAGAATCAACAATAGGTTATGAATCATCTTGACCCTAAGTAAGCATGGTTTACTGGTCATTGAGACATCTGTAGGAAAAGCATGCTATCTGGGTTAGGCAATTTGCTCATCATCGGTGGGCAGCAGAAAAGACAAAATCAACCCTGCAAGGAAGACTTCCTTCTGGCTTTTCCTTCCCAGTCATGATAGTTTCTCTGGGTTATTTTTTTTTCCTTTCTATCCTGACCCTGGGGTTCTCGTTGGGGAGGTCCCTGCTGGTGTCAAAGCTTGGGGTAGGATATACCCCATGGGGCCACTGTAATGTCTCCCCTGTCTTTGAGAGCTGATCCCCTAAGTGTCTCCAGCTCTACATTCAGAGACTTGAAGCTTGAAGCTGCCCACGGGACAGCATGGATACCACAGGTGTGAGCTAACAGCTTTTCCCATGCTGTAGATTTGAGATGAATTTCATAATCGCTCATTCACAGAAAACTCACCACAGGCTTATGGCTCTAGCCCAGTAAGATAATCTCAGCAGCCATGACCCAGGTATGTGTACTACTAGGCTGGGTCACAGCTGGCTACAGCCCACAGGTGTCAAGGAACAAACACAGGACCAAAGACACACTCACCTTTACCCAAGTACGGGCAGCACTTACCCCCTTAGGCCCGTGTCTGAGACTTGGCATTTTTCACCAGGCAGCAGTGCAACCCCAGACATTGCCTTTCTCCTCCCACTCGGTAAGCAGCCATCCAAACAGGGAAACAACTGCTGGGGACATTTTCTGGGACTTCCAATGTCACCACCTCTTTCCAGCTCCAAGAACCTCATACTTGGAATGCAATACTAAGCCATATATTCATTTATTAAAATTTAAAAATGCAGTTATACACGTGAACTCACCAGGCACCCAATTTAGAAGCAAAGGAAAGAATGGAGGGCAGACACTGCAAAATCTGCTATCTAAAGGTCACCTCTGGTGACATTTCCCACTACTTATACTTTAGGACCAACATTATGCAAGAGGTCGGTCACCCTGCTGGAACTTCCTGTTGCATCATCGCTTAGCAATTCTCCAGAATGTTTTTTTATTAAAGAATAAATATTACCCCGGTCCTTGATTTGGTGACCTTAGAATGTCATCACCTATGGATGAGTAAGTACTTATTAAGCAGCCTTGCCACTCAGCATTCATTGTTTCTAACTTTCAGGTATCAATAATGCTGCATATGACGGACATTACATAGAACCATTACTCCAAGACAGAGTTGGATCCCTCCTCAGGACCTCCCAGGAGGCATAGCTGTGTGCAGCAGCCTGGTTTTCCATGGCCCCTCTCCACCTGCCAACAATTTGGCACACTCTTACTCTTTGTATAAACCCAGGCAGGACCTGCTAAACCAGGACACCTCCAACCTCCCATCTCCATGCAGATGTCCAGGGGCCCTTTGTGCCGACCAGTGTGAGGAGATCTAAGGAGGACTGTGCCCACCAGCTGGGGATTCCTTAGCCCTGAGCAGCCCTGGAGGCTGTGGTCCAAATAGGAATCTCTGGGGCTTCCGGGCTGAGCTGGGACTCACCGGGTGGCCAGGTCTGAGCAGTGCTATTCATTGTTGAGAGAGAGAGAGAGAGAGAGAGAGAGAGAGAGAGAGAGAGAGAGAGAGAGAGATTTACTTTCTGTCGAGTTGACTGGCTATTCCTCTAGGACACAGGGTTTGTCACCAGCCCCAAGGGGGAAGAGGAATTCCCATCGGCAGTCAGATTGAGATGAACTTAGATTCAGAACATTGCTGTTGTTAGGCAACCATTATTAGAGCCTGCTTCTTTCTTCTGTGTGTGTGTGTGTGTGTGTGTGTGTGTGTGTGTCCAGAAAACAGCCTTAGTTGTCATTCGTGGATACCATCCATATTTCGTTGAGCCAGAGTCTCTCACTGCCTGGAGCCATGCTGACTAGCCAGTGAGCCCTAGGGATCCAGCTGTCTGTGACTCCCAAATCCTGGAATGACAAGTGTACCCCACTACACACTGCTGTTTTTACCTGTGTTCTGGGGTTTGAGCTCAGGTCCTGGCCCCTGTGTGACAAGAACATTACTCATCTCTCCAGCCTGAAGCCAGTTTTAATGGGGCTACCCATATTTTCTCCTCTATTTTAGGAAATCGTTTTAGTTTGGAGTTGTCTTAGATCTACAGAAAATGTACCTGGATATTGCAGATCAGTTTCCTTCACTATCAGCATCTGACCTCACTAAGACATGCTTTACAGGAGCCTGGAGCATGGCCACAGTCAAACCTTGTGCTGGATTTGAACTTTGTCTGCCCCTCTATTAACTTTCTGTTGTCTCAGACACCTTATATCCCACTCCCCCCCCCCCGCGCCCCTCATCTGCTTGGCCCAAGGCCCTTGGTATTCACAATTTCAGATGAGCAAATGTCTAGCCCTTTACATGCAGGCTGCACAGGGATTCCTCATTCCTTCCTTGGCCTCCAGCTCCTCTGAACTTGACCCAGCTCAGTCCTTTCTCTGGACACATTGCATAGCCACCTAGATGCTGAAGAAATGAAAGACAAACCCATAGCTTGGAAATGGCAGTTACTAAGCACCACCTTCAGCTGTATTCATCTAGCGGCAAGACCCAAGGCTCTGGATTCCTGAGCAGGCCCATGCCATTTAAGTTTGTTTTGGCTAAGGAGCTGTCCTTGGGACTTGTTCCCGACAGAACTGAGGCTGCAGATCTCTTCATTAGCCACAGAAAGTTCCATAGACCCTGGGACACCCAAGAGGTTTATCTCTGAGACTGCAGTGTCTCTAGGCTGCCTTTCTACCCCTCCAGGGCCCTGCTAGCCTTTATCTACACTCATGGGGCGCTGTCTTAGTTACTTTTCTATTGCTGAGATCAGAAACCATGACCAAGGAGACTTATAAAAGAAAGCATTTATTTGGGGCTTACTGTTTTAAATGGTTAGCATGACCATCACGATGAAGAGCATGGTAGTAAGAAGGCAGCCAGGAAGACATAGCACTGGAGTGGTAGCTAAGGACTTACATCTTGATCCACAAACACATGGCAGAGAGAGCCTAACTGTGAATAGTGTGGTCTTTTGAAATCTCAAAAGTGATATACACCTTCTTCAACACAGCCACACCTCCCAATCCTTCCCAAACAGTTTTACCAACTGGGGCCCAAGTATTCAAATATCTGAACCTGTGGGATGTCTTTTGATTAGTTAGCATTGTCTGGGGTTCCTGACACCTGAAGGGCTTGGGATGGCACCTCTGAACACTCTGTGGAGTGTTGGTAGATATGTGACCCTTCAAATATGTCTAAATAGGAACATAATAATGTTTGAGTGAAACCCATGGTGGCATGTGCCTATCGCCAGACAGACACTGAGCACATATGCTGCCAAGTCCCCAGCCTTCCCTGACACTGGTATTTTCCTTCTGCTGCTCTCCGCACTGGCCTCTGCCCCTTTGCTGACATCCCAGCTCCTTTTCTCCCGAAGAGCGAGGCTTTTGCTCATCCAAGCCACCTGCCCCTTCTTGGCTTCCCTGGGAAGTCCACTCTGCTGTGCATGAATTCTGCCTCTAGCCAGAATGGTCCTCTGTCCCTCAGCAGAATTTGTCCCCAGGGTTCCAGTTTCACCTCTTATGCTTTCTATGGTTGGAGAGTGCATGCTCCCTGGAATCCTGGCCAGTTTCCCTGTGGGTCCTCTGGACTCTCAAGTAGCGGTGGCCTTTCTGGGAGATCTAAATGCAACCTTCCCTGAGACCCTGTCCTGGCTTTCCACAGGTTCTGATCACTAGGACTTGGTGCCCTGCATATGGTTTCAGCTGTCTGGTTTCTTGGCTGGTTCTTGTTCTTGCTGCATTTCCGGTTGACCTCACTTCTGCTTGAAGTTGCATCCATACTGCTTCATTCACACACGAGGCATGTGAATGTCCCTTCAGATATATGGCTACAGCCTGGCTGACTTCACTTGACCCTTTGCATTGATGCAATGTAGTGCCACAGCCTTTCCACACTGGTGTCTGGTAGGAGGTCAGATGGCAGCAAGGCTACTGTCCCACAGAGTCCCGTCCCTTCTCACACCGTGCCCCCACCAAGAGTAAGGAGCCAGAAGGGTACCCAAAACAGCTTCACAAGCCTCTGAGGCTCCTCATCCCTCTGCTAGCACATCTGTGGCAGCTATGACCTCATTTGACCCTTTGCAATTTGGCTGGTTGGTCCTGTGGATTGCCTTAGCAGGACTCTTAATGGGGCTCCCTCCACACCCAGGCTACTCCCCAGTTGTCAGAGGCCACTACAAGGAGAGTCACTCTTCCACTTGTCCCCAGGGAGTAAGCCAGCAAAGGGAAATGAGCAAAGGCAAAGGTCATGACACTGACTCCACTGAGAAGCCAGTTTTGAGACACCAGCAGGTCCAGTGTCCCAAGTAGCCCAAGATAGGAGAGAACAGGGCTGGTCAAGGTGTCTGATGGCTTGATGACACCTAAAGTATCCCTGTCACCACAAACCCAAGTCCCCAGGCTGATTCCAGAGAAAGGGCCTCTGTAGCATCAGCTCTTTTGTCTGTCTCCATTTCACCCATAGTGGTGCATCAGCTCCCCATTGTCCTTGGCCAGCAAGCTGTCCCTCGGAGCTGAGAACTGCAGGACTGTTAGAAAACGTCCTTGACCCAGGTGCAATCTTTTCCAAAGGGCGACTTTCTCTGAGCCCACCTGACCCCACCCAACACTTGTGGCTCTGACCCTGCTTGTCTGCTTGTCTTCGAAGGGTTTGCTTGCATGATTCCTTTGGAATTCATTTCCTAGAGGTGGGGCCAGCAGCTTGTCTGATTTCTAGAAATGCACAGTAGAAGTTTGTGTGTGTGTGTGTGTGTGTGTGTGTGTGTCTGAGAGAGAGAGAGAGAGAGAGAGAGAGAGAGAGAGAGAGAGAGAAAGAGAGAGAGAGAAAGGCGCACACACAGTGTTCATGTACAAGCAAGCTGTTAGGAACAGGAGCAACATTGGTCCTAGAAGAGGGTGGAGGCCACTGTACTGGACTCCTTAGGCTTGATGGCCCAGGAACCCTTGGGACCTACCCTGAACCCACCTTGATAGAAAAGAAAGATACTGGTGTCAGAGCCAGGGTGGCCAAGCCTCCAACAAAGCCAACCAGGGACCTCTGCCCCATGGAAGAAAGTCCTGACCAGGACATGTGGAACCTTTGAAACGGAACGTGGAATCAACTACAAATGTGTGCAGCTCTCTCAGCTTATCCAGCCTGCTGCCTTCCTGTTTCTGTTGTTGCTTAAAAAAAATACTTGTGTGTGTGTGTGTGGGTGGGTGTGCGTGTGGGGGGGTTGTGTTCCACATGTGTGGAATGCCTATGGAAGCCCGAAGAGAGTGTCAGATCCCCTGGAGCTGGAGTTACTGGTGACTGTGAGCAACATGTGGGTGCTAGGAACTGAACCCTGGTCCTCTGTGAAGACAGCAAATACTCCGTCTCACCTGCGAACCTCCCCTCTACCCAGGTTGTTGCATCTGAAACAGGGCGTTATATATTCCAGTATGGCTTCTAACATGCTCTATAGCTAAGGGTGGCCTTGAACTTCTGATTTCCCTGTCCACTGGGATTCTAGGTACGTGCCACCACACCCTATTTTAACAGGTGCTAGAGACTGAGCCCAGGCCTTCCTGAGGCTGCTTTTTAATGCTAACATAATTAACTGATCTCATTCCACCAGCTCTGAACCGGTCCCGGGAGTTTGCATCAAGACCTGGGGTCTGCCCCACAGAAGAGCCAGAGTCGTCTAGCCCACCATGCAGCTTGGACATTGACTGCTCTGGACTTCAAAAATGCTGCTCCTGGTCAGGGGCCCGCCGATGTGTGACCCCTGCACCTACAGGTAGGGCTGCATTGAGGAGGGTCTCAGGAAGACATTGACCTAGATGAAGGTGCAGGGGTCTTAGCAGCCACAGTTCACTGGGGAGTCTGAAGCTGTGAGTAGGGCAGGGGGTCTGCTGTCCCAAGGCTGGTCCCTAGAGTTTCCAGAGAGCTAAATAAGTGGGAAGGCAGCCATGGTCCTTTGTCAGGCTGGGCAAGCTTGGAAACTGCATCTGGGCTTGTTTAAGCTGTATGCCCAAGGAAACACAGGCCTGCTTGTTCTGCACACATCTTATATTCCAGAGCAGCTGCTGGCGGTCTGGCACATGTGCCCACTCTTTAAGAAAGTTCTTTATGTCCAGGGGTTGTACTATGGACAAAATTAGATCGATGCTCATAACTAAAGAAAGGCAAAAAAAACTAATATATACATTTACACATATCAATATACTACAGTGTCCTATTAGCATATAGTCATAAAATTAATATATATAATATCAAGTATATTAAATATTTTAATTTTAATAGTATTTAAGTATATTTAATATTAAATATATTGTAGTTCTTCTACATATCAGTTGTACTCCTGAAATGCAGCTAGCCCTCTATATCCAAGAGTTCTGTATCCAAATTATTTAAAACATTGAACAATGTTTTGTTGCCAAAGTATCCTATACAAGTAAGACCTGAGGTGGGCACATTGGTACTGTAAAGACACTAAAAGAACAAAATTACCATTCCCTCAACAATCCATGAACAAGCCTGACAGGCATTTACAGTGCATGCAGCACTATAAGCCATCTAAAGAGGAGTAGAGTGTCTGGGAGGGATTTGCTTACATGAAAACAAACACATGACCACCTTAAGTAGTTTTTTTTTTAAATTTTATTTATTTATTTATTTGCCTTGGTGTTTTGCCTGGAACTGGAACTACAGACAGTTGTTAGCTGCCATGTGGGCGCTGGGAATCGAACCCGGGTCCTCTGGAAGAGCAGACGGTGCTCTTAACCGCTGAGCCATCTCTCCAGCCCCCTTAAGTATTTTTTTAAATGTATTCATTTAGTTTTTTTTTATATGTATGAGTGTTTTGCCTGCATGTATTACCCACAAAGGCCAGAAGAGAGCTTTGGATCACCTGGAACTGGAATTACAGATGGTTGTGAGCTGCCATGTGGGTGCTTGAGATCAAACCCAGGTCCTCTGGAAAAGCAGCCAGAGCTCTTAACCACTGAGCCATCTCTCTAGCCAGACTTGTGCAGTTACATAGGAATTTGAACATCTATAGACTTTGGTAAGCCCTGCAACTTTTGGAACCCATGTTTACTATTGCTGAACATAAATGAATAGACTATATATGAGTGCTACATTCTCTACACGTGACAGCAGACATCTCTATGTAACATTCTAATGCTAGGTGCTTACAATATTCACCTAGATGGCAAGGAACATCTAATATAAACAGTGTTACATAGACTAATACCATACTATTTGCTATCAGTATCAGAGAACAATGGTGGACTGGGCTGTCTTTATATTACATTGTATCAAGGGCTATAGGCTGAACCATGTCCCAAGGGTCTCTCTTAAAGGAAGGGTCTTTGAGCCTTCATAGGTGGGAGTCAGAAGTCTTTGCTACAACAGGAAAGAGAGGAATAAGGTCAGGTGATCCGAAGCTGCCTGCATCCGAAAGGTCATCTCCTGCCTTCCAGGCCTCATGACTACCAATGGCCTTTTGTGGTCCTGCCCTGTTCCCAGGGTTGTAACTCACTGGCATCTGCCCTCCAGGTGCAGAGAGAGTCCTAGTGAGCTGGTACAATGTGACTGTGCTGGTGAAAATGGGCTTTGAGGACCTGCAGCGAGAGGACCCTGGCTTCCGGAACCACACGCGCCTGCTCTACTCTTTGGTGAGTGTGATGGTTACAAAACTCATGTTTCTCCCTGAGTGGATCAGATGGGGTGGCATCCCACAACTGATCTGAATGACTGACTCCAAACCAAACTTGAATTTGTAAATCAGCCTCACCTGTAACCCCAACCCATGAGACATGCAGATAGGAAGGTCAGGAGCTGGAGGCTATCCACAACCATGTAGCAAGTTCAAGGTCTCAAGCTGCTTGAGACTGTCTTAGAAAACAACAACAAACAAAAAACCAACCAGAAAGATACACAGTGGAATGGTTGTGATTAGGGTGTGATTTTGTATCTGATGCCACACCTGGGGGACAGAGAAGCTTTCATCTTGAGATGGTCAGCTGAGAAGATGAAACGGGTGTCCTTGTCAGTATGGTCTTGGCCCCTCAGTCCCCAAACCTCCGAGGTCCTCATTTTTACTTTGTGGAATCCTGTGCTGTCCTGTTTAGGCTAGGAGCTTCCCCCAATGTGACAACCAAATGTATCTCCAATTTGTCCCCTAGGGTCAAAGCCACCCTGGTAGAGACCCCTGCATTGCAGCCATACCTATAGACACGTTGCAGATATTTTCTGTCAGGATATTACTCTATGAGAGCATAAAGCTGGCCGCCCTGCTGCTAGCTCACCACGGTGTAATGAGCCCAGGGGGTGGTAATTTCCATTCTTTACCTCTAGGTCCCACAGATACTGTCCCATGGGTGCAAAAATGGAAATGAGATTTCTCCTTAGTCACTACACCTACCAGAAAGGCAGCCTGGGACAGACAGATAGGACATGCTTACCTTCCCCCAGCCACTAGGAAGTGACACTGCCTGAAGGGTTTTCTGCAACCTCACCTCTGCTCAGAAGCACCCTGCTGCCCACTGCTGGAGGGATCCCTGTCTGCTCTTGGTTCATTAAGGGACTGTCCTACTGGCCACTAGGAATATAGCTCTGCAGCCAGGCCACCAGGATACAAACCCCAGCCTGGCACCTGCTGTGTGACCTTGGATAAATGATTTCACCTCTCTGTGCTGCAGATATTCAACCCATTAAATGCAAATAATCATAATTCTGCCTGAGATGGCAGCTAGGATTTAAATAATATCTGTGACCAAATGATATCTGACCAAGCAACTCAAGGAAGGAAGATTTCTTGGGGTTCACAGTTTGAGGGCTCAGTCCACGGGAGGGCACACATTCAGGTGGGTCCTTCCCACCCCAGTTAGCCTAATGAAGAAACTGGCTCACAGACACACTTCCAAGACTTGTCTCTTGGGTGACTAGTTTCTATCAGGTTGACAGGCTTAACAATCACAGTGTGTAAGGCATTTGTTTGTAGCGGTCCCTGACACTCTAGGTCCTGAGACAGTGTCACTTGTAACCATTATTTCTCTAATCCTGTAGCTACCTCCTGGGGGAGCCAGCTTGCCCAGGCAGGCTCCTGGCTGCAGCAGGTGCTGGCTCCTGGGCTCCTGACTAAAGGGTTCCAGTGGGGGTAGGTAGGTCATGCCTTGCCTCCTGAGTTAGTTGCACCCTGTCTCCTGGGACGGGCTCCAGGTTTCTACTCCCACAGAGGCAGGTCTGTTTACAGACCTGCTTTGGAGACACTGGTGTGCGGTGCCAACTTGCCTGGTTTCCCTGGGGTTGAGATGCTGAGATACAGACTGAATGGCAAGAATCCTATGAGATAAGCAAAAGAACAGTCAATCTAAAAAAAAAAAAAAATAATCAGACAGGATGACAGGAGGCCTCCCCTTCTGGTGGCTGCTCCTCACCTCTACACTCCTCTGCCCTGTCATTAGGTGTAGGAGGCCAGGTTCTGCTGGGGAGGGGACTCAGGTCCTGAGGCCCAGCAAAGAGTCACTGACAATATATGGATTAGCAGAAAGCGTTCGCTATGGCCCCATGGGCTGGGAAGTCTGTAACAGGATATCAGAAGTATGTTCTTCTGGAGGCCTAGGCCCCAAAGGCCCAATGTCCTTCCTCTTGACTTGTGGCCATCTTTACATCTTTACATTGTCATTTTTCCTTCTGATGGATCAAAATGGTGTCTCACTATGTTGCTGAGGCTGCTTTTGGACTCCTGGCTCTCGCGATCTTTCTGCCTTGGTTTCTCAAGTAACTAGTAGACAGACACACACAACAGCACCCAGCTGAGATTTCCCCCTTTTGATAAAGACATCATCAAGGTCTACCCTCAGCTTAGTCACACCTGTGTCCAGCCGAGGCCATGTCTGGGGCTGGAGGTAAGGACTTCACATCTGAGTTTGGGTGGGGCTGGATCTACAGTGTTTTTATGTGAAGGTCACAGATGTGAAGGATATTGCAACAGTCCTCTTCCCCCTGTCCTCCACTCTCCTGTTCTTCATCTCCTTTTAACAATCTTATGTAGCCCAGGCTAGCCATGAACTCACTAGGTAGCCAAAGATGACCTTAAACTTGATTCTCCAGGCTCCACCTTCTAAATGCTAGACTTACAGATATATGCCAGTTTATGTGGTGCTGTGGACCAAACCTGGGTTTCCTGCATGCTAGGCCAACTGAGTCACAACCCGAGCCCCATAACAGTTCATTACTGTTTGATAGACAGGTGCGTATGCATGTGTGAATATGCAAGTGTATGATTTGTTTCAGCTTCTTGTGTTTCTGGCTCCTTCCCCCTGTACAAGGTACCCTTCTACCACTGATCCTCTGGTTCTTCTTCCCAGGTTACCAGTGCCTTGCAGCCTCTGAACCCAGCTGTTTACTACCTGAACTCAACTAGTGGCAGGGAAACATTCACCACGGTGTCATGGCTGCTGCTTGGCTTTCCACGGTTCTTGATGGCGGGCAACCTCTCTGCCATGTTGGATGATATGGTGAATCACGTCTATGAAGTGATCAGCATCCAGGTGCAAGGTGGGCCTGCCCTTTGGGGATACTGGCAAGCTGGCTCTACAAACTATCTCTAAATGAACTGTTAAAGCAGGCTAAGATCAGATGTGGGAGATGGCTGGGTCAGGTGTATTATTCTCCAACATATGGGGATGCTTTGGCTCATTCTGGCCCAAACCAAGTTTAAACTAATGTGTAGATGTGAAGAACTTATTTTGTTCTATCAGCACCTACCCCTAGCATATGTGCTACCCAACCTGCAATGTCTCCTCCACTGCCTTCCTCCCTGCCTAGCAAGCCCATCACCTGCTCATGTTACACTACACGGTAAACCACAGATAGCACATGGAAAACTCAAACTCCTGATGTGGCTTTCTTTCAGAAAGAAATTAAAACGCCTATGGCTTTTAAAAAAACCAACTATATTGCACTAATTCTAATTTGTCTTATACTAAACACTTGGAGCCAGATATTGGGGAAATGCTGGAAGATCAGAGAGACAGAGAAACAAGCCACAGCCAGTTCTCACCTCACCAGCTCCTTAGCTTAAGGGGAGAGATCCCCTCTCCATGAATCCTCAGATTGAATGGAGGAGTAAAGGGGTGCCCAAATGGCTATGATAAAACTGGTCATCTCTATAAGTCACATGCATATAAAATAGAAAATGCATGAAGTTAAATAACTTATTTTCTCCAGGAGAAAAGGTTGGTATTTTAAGAGTGATCATGAGCTTTCCTGCTTATTCATAAACATACTTAGCTATGAAGTAGCTTAGATTTGCTCTCCTCATCATGGAAAGAGTAGCTTTGTATGAGGCAGGTGTTCTGGGGCCTTGGATGGGAGGGTGACAGGTCTAAGTCAAATAGACATGGTGGTGATGTTTCAGATTCCTTTTAGCTCAAGAAACTTCTGGTTCCCTTGACTTATTCTTGAGTCTCTCATGTCATGACCACCAGGACTCAGGCCAGCCCCAGAACCAGCTGCCTGGGATCAGCCTGCTGCCAGTGAGAGTGCTTGGACCTGGAGGATGCATGCAGAACATCATGGAGAACGAGAAAGTCACTTCATTGTTATATCACCTGTCCCCCTTTTCCACAGATGTGAATGAGTGCTTACACAGAGAGCTCTATGCGTGTTCTGAAGGAGAGCAGTGTCTGAACATGGAGGGCACCTACCAATGTGTCTCTACCCAGCAGCTGAACCACACGGATGAAGGTAATACTGGAGTCCTCAGAGAGAGTGACAAAGAGGCCATGTATGTCTAGAGTAGATGGCTTACAGACCTAAGCTACTCCTGTTAGCTTCCTGTGAGGGTGTAAGGTCTAGGCTCCAAAGCCTGAAGCAGAGGAAGGACACTGGAGGCTGGGAGGTTAAAGAGAATTTGAGAAATCATGGGTAGATAAGACATACTTTATTCATTGGCACTCAGACCACTGGGCAAGAAGATAGGAACAGATATTTAGGCACCTGCCATCACACATAAGCCACATACATGTGGATGTAGTACAAACACAGGCCAGTGCGTAGGCCTACAGGCTGGTGAAGGCACTACGCTCTGACCTCATAGCCATATTTATGTAGAATCATGCAAAAGTGACATTCTTCCAGGAATATATTCCACCACTGTTTACTCTTTGCATATCTCTATCAGGCATTTTGTGATGATTCCTGCCCCTGCCCCAAATGTTTAGCATTAGGAATCTGGGCCTGAAGATCCATCAGGATCATGTTGTCCAAACAAACTGTCTCGTACAGCTTTCTGTTCCCCCTGCTCCCAGGTGTAGAATGGCCACTGGGTCCCTGCAGCCTGCCTGTGTAGTAAGAGTTTCTGGCCCAGCCTTTCTGGCCTAGCCCTGAGGTTCAGACCCACTCTCAGCCCCACTGGCACGTAGCCCCAAATAATTACACAAAGGCTTATATTAATTATATTCAGGCATATAACTTGCTAACTCTTAACTCTTAAACTAACTCATGATTAGCCAAGTGGCTTAGTGCCTTTTCTCAGAGCAGCATTATGGTCTTATTTCCTCTGCATCTGCTGGTGTCTCTGCTATGTTCTTCTTCTTCTCAGAGTTTTCTTAGTCTGGTAGCCCAGCCCACACTTCCTATCTGCCTTCTGGCGAATCAGAATTTTATTAAACAAGTAGGAAGGACAAATATTTATAATGTACCAGAACATAATCCCACAGCATGCCTGCTCTCCCAGTAGGTAATACTTACATTCATTCTTTGCTATGGCAGCTATCTGGTTAATACATGGCCTATACTGAAAATGTTATGACCAGATTAGAACCCTGCTCTCAGATGCTCCCTGGAGGGTAGTCGTGGGTGGCACATGAATAGCACAGTTACTAATTTCCTGATTAGAGAGAAAGGGACACAAGCAATATTTTTATACCCAGCCCAAAGGGATGATGTAGTAAAGCTTTTCTCTGCTTCCCACCCCATGGTTCCACAGATGCTTAGTATTAATTACAAATGGTTTCTTTCATTTATGGCTCAGGCATCTTGTTAGCTAGCTTGTACATCTCAAATTAACCCCTGTCTATTAATCTATGTATTGGCACATGGCCAGTGCCTTACTTTCACATCTTGCTTCTTGGGCATCTTGCTCCTAGCATATGCTCTGATGCAGCCTTTCTTCTCTCTGTATCTCCCAGTTTTCCTACCTGGCTGTATCCTGTATTGCTAACTCTTAACTCTTAAACTAACTCATGATTAGCCAAGTGGCTTAGTGCCTTTTCTCAGAGCAGCATTATAGTCTTATTTCCTCAGCATCTGCTGGTGTCTCTGCTCTGTTCTTCCTCTTCTCAGAGTTTTCTTAGTCTGCCAAAGAAAGCTTCTTTATTAAGCAATGGTGGCAACACATATTCAGAGCATAAAGAAAGATCATCTCACAGCACTTTCCCCTTTCTGTCTAATCAAAAAGGTAGGTTTTTAACTTTAACATAGTAAAATTATATATAACAAAATGGTTATCAAGCAAGAATTACAGTTACAATATCTAGTCTATTTGTATTTGGCAAATTTTTTTTTCTCTTTTTTTTTCTCTCTTCTTTATTTTGTATTTATCAAAAAAAAACACAGTAAAAAGAATTTAAAATGTGGAAGAGTTAACAATAACTATACAGAGGATAAGAATGATAGGCATGGCTTATCAAGGGAAGAAATACAAATAAGATTGCTACACCTATATTTTCTTTGTGTTCATCTTTCCCTCTGAATTTTTTTTTTCA
>PVIH01000769.1:0-106538 GCA_004025045.1 Sigmodon hispidus
GATTAAAAAAAAAAAAAAAAAAAAAAAAAAAAGTAGGGATCAAAGTGATAAAGACACTTTGACCTTATTCCAAAAGAGCCTGATGCCCGATATTGTCACAGGATAACTGATCTATGGTGGTTTAGGGATTGAGCTTGCTCTGCAAGAAGGAAAAAACCAGCTTCTCTCCCAGTTGAAAAATATGTGAAACTATTGCACCGGGCAGAGCGAGCGCCCCCTGTTGAGAGCAAGCGCCTGGCCAGCGAGTCCCTGGCTCTGCGTGTTCCAGGTTCCTGCTGCCTGGAGCGCTGTGCCCCGCTTCACCCAAAAGGCGAGGATGATTTTCTACATTCAATGTAGAGAAATATTCGAAATGTTAGCGCAGTGAGTTTCTTGATTGTGGTTTGTGGGCCTCTCGTTGGTGTCGAAAGATAACCATGATGTGTGGCATTTGCCTCACCAGACTCGTCCCATAGGCTTGTCCTGGGCTCTCTGCTCATGTCAGCCGCTTTGAATATATTTCTTTATTACGACACAGCCGTGTCTGAACACAGGACAGGGCATGTGGGGTAGGAGGGTCCATGTGTTGGTTGTGGGCTCATAGGCTTCCATGTTGCCCAGAGCTGGTCCCTCACTGCTCACGATGCCTCCGGTTGCATAAATTTTACCATCAAGCACCACAGCACTGTGAGGACAGAAGTGAGGTAGAGGAGTTAGGCCTGGAGACAGAATCCCAACACTGTCCTGGTTGGGGGGGGGGCCTAAACCTGTTTGCACAGGTCGTGTGTGGAATCTCACTCTTCTTTGCCACCTAACCCAGGCCAATAAACAACAAAACAGCATACAGGAACACTTGGGATGTCACAGGGTAACTGTTCTGAGGGAGAATGTGCTCCTTTTCATTAGCCACCTCCTCCCAGCTCTGCTGACTTATGGAAAGCTGCAGGGGGGCGGGGGTCGCTTCTTACTCAGGTACCTGTCCATCTCTGGGCCTTCACTGAGCCTGTTTTCCTTCTGTGCATACGAGCCTTGGGGACATGACTCAACATGCCAAGAGTCAGAACAACAGGGGTCAGATCTGACCGAGTAGCAGCCCTGTGATGGGGAGCCTTGTCTCTTTAGCCAAGAGCCCCACTTTCTTCCTGTCTTCTCAACACATGTGACCAAGACTGCTTCCACCTGTGACTCTGGGGCCAAGCCTGTCTGTATGGTGACCAACAGTTCAGCCTGAACCTATTTCCTGAGTGACACTCGCTGATGGGGACCTGTTATTCCAGTCCCCTCTTCCAAAAGTCCCATGTCCTGCTCTTCCTGCACTTCTTTAAAAGGACTGTATTTATTCATTTTATTTTATGTGTTTTGCTTGCATGTATGTATGTGCACAGCATGCATGCCTGCTATTTGCAGACCACTAAGCCATCTCTGCAGCCCTGCACTTACTTCTTAGTGCATTTCAGCTATTGCTTCTAGCCATGTTTCTAGCCTGGACTTCTCTCCTTCACTTCATCAGATGGCCAATTCTTCTTGACTGTTTCTTGAAAATGAACCTAGAAGTTTTCCAAAGCTCTACTCATTTTTGAAAGGCCCTGATCAGAACATATCTGACTCTAGATTTCTTGTGGACACTGAGGCTTCCATAGTGCTCTCTAATAGTTAGTTCCTTGCTACTCTGGGCTTTCATGTCCTGTTTGTTTTGCCAACCATCTCCCTGTTTCTCATGTAAAAGCCACCTTGCACCTACCCCAGGTGCTCAGTGTTTTCTGTTACTCGTGGTCTCGGGTAAAACATGAGTATCTTCCTCACTGACTCAGTAGTCCAGATGTCACTGTCAGCAACAGAAAAGTCAGACTGGGACTACAGTTGTGGTACTGGATAGTTCAGAACCTGAGGGGTCAGAATTCAATCAGGAGCCTTGCAGTTCTCTGGTCTAAATGTCAGAGGAGATAGAATTTTCTAGGGCTGGGGAAGCTCTTAACTAACTTGTAGCCCATGGTAGGGGTAAGAGTTCTCTTCTGTGGTAACTGTACAAACAACAGGTACTCTATAAATGCTTCTTGTTATTTGTTACTGAAAACTTAGTCATTGCTTCTGTGTAGACAATAAGGTATCTGCGAGAAGAACCTGATATGGCACTGAAAATAGGGGGGTGTCTGAGGCCCTCCTTATTCCTGTTCCTCTCACCGGAAGAGGCCAGAAGAACAAAGACTGGTGTCTTATGGACCTGGGGTCAGGGTGCTAGGAGCCAATCTACATCTCAGTTCTTCTTTTCTCCACGTATGCACAGTTAGTTAGCAGCCTTTGGAGACTCTGGAGCAGATATATCTTGTGTTTTTGCCTGAGCTATCATACCATGGGACTCACACATGTGACCAGAGCATTCCCCTCATGAGGGGTGGGCCAGTAGTCCCTATATGCCTCTGGAAAGCACCCTGGGGGAGAGCTGGCCTTGCTTCTCTTTGAAGGGAGGGTGCTTTGATGTCTCTTCTGGTGTGAGATGAGGTCATAAGGAGCCACAGTTTGGGGATCCTGGGCCAGCTGTTATCACAGGATCCCATCACAGCATCTCTTAAGGTTTTCATACTGTGCCCTGACATCCATTTCTCTGTGTGTGGGGGTAGGGTGGAAGGCTACCACTCCAGGTTTGCAATTGATTTGGTTTGGGAACATGGGATCACTCACTCATGTACACCTCCCTTGCCCCCCCTACTTCTCAACCCCAGCACAGACACCCCCTCACCTGCAGAACTGGCGTGAGTGATTCATGTTCGGGCCTGCCTTGATGTTGCCTTTTTCTGGGTCATAGATGGTGGTAGCTCTGGCATAGGCTCCCCCCAGGATGAACACAAAGCCATTGAGGGTGACAGCAGGTGCATATTTGTTGTCTGTGAGAACAGCAGAACATGTGGTCAAGGTTAAGGCCTCCATCTTCTGTTTCCCAGCAGTATTCCCAGTGTCAGTATGTCACTGATTTACCTGAGGACAGGAGCAGCCCAAATCTTGACTGGCTTGTCCTTTTCTAGGCACTGGCATTCCCACAGCCCCTGGGCTTTGGGGCTACCCAAATGCTAGACCCAGCTCTGCAGAATCTTTGGACTTAGCCTGATTCTGTTTGGGATGTGGGGACTATAGGCATCCCCACTGGCCTGGACTGAGGAGATACCAGATTCTTACCTATCATTGGGGACTCAATGAAGCTCCACATGTTAGTCTGCGGCACATAGGACTGAAGGACACCTGCGGCCCGGCCTGCCTCATTTACCCCACCAAACACGTAGACCTTGCCACCGCACACAGTGGCCGCTGCTGAGTGCACTGCCTTGGGCAGGGGGGCTACTGTCTCCCATTGGTTAGTGATAGTGTCATACCTGTGAGGAGGAGAAGGAAATATGGCATAGATCAGGGCAGCAGCACTTGGGGAAATCAGCATCTGTGCTCTGCCTTCAGCATCCCTGGCACAGCCTAAGTCCACAGATGGGGACCCAGGCTTGAGCCACTTCCAGGCATTGCTCCAAACTGGTCCTACAGGTCTCCTTCTACTGCCTGTCTAACCTCTGTGTAGATCCTGCACTTGTTTACACAGTGAGCATCCCTGTGGTGATGGTGCACCCAGAATCCACTGGGGGAGACCGTTTCTGCTTTAAAGGCGCTGCTAGTCCAGTGGGGAGGACAGCCATATCAAACATGCAAAGTCCTGTGACCATGAGGGATGGTGTGGTGTGGTGATGAGCGAGGGGGTTCAATATGCACATAGCAAGACATCCCACTTTCTCTCATAGATGGCGTTAAGCCTCTGCAGAGTGGCCTAGGGTTGGTTCCGCAGGGGTAAATGGGCTATGAATGTCAGGCAGAGGTTGGGCAGCTACAAATGGGTTTAGGATTGTGATGGTTTGAGAAAAAAAAAAATGGCCCTAAAGGGAGTGGCATTATTAGGAGGTGCGGCTTTGTTGGAGTAGGTGTGGCCTCGTTGGAGGAAGTATGTCACTGTGGAGGCGGGCTTTGAGGCTTCATATACACTTAAGCCATGCCCATTGTCTTAGGCCACTTCCTGTTGTCTGCAGATCAGATATAAGAACTCCCAGCTCCTTCTCCAGCACCATGTCTGCCTGCATGCTGCCTTGCTTCCAGCCTTGAGGATAATAGACTAAACCTCTGAACTGTAAGTGAGCCACACCAATGAAATGTTTTCCTTTATAAGAGTTGCTGAGGTCATGGTGTCTTTTCACAGCAATAGAAACCCTAAGATAGGAAGCTGATAGAAGTGGGCACAGTGGTATTTGAAGGACATCTGGAGTAGTTCATAATGGTTGGAGGTATTAGAAGGCCTTTTGTGAGCCATGCTTAGGGACATGGGCTTTGTGTAGGGAGCAGTGGGGAAGCCCTAAAGGTTCAAGCAGAGAAATAACACATCAAAACAGATTAGAGATCACTGTGGCTGCAGGATGGGGAAGGTACTTCATGGAGAAGGCAGGATGCAGTTAGACTAATCACCCACAGGAAGCTTGATGAGAAACAGGTGATGGGTCAAAGGCTGATGAGTGTGAGGCACTGGGCACAAGACTGGTGAGGAGAAGTACATTAGCTGTAGAGATGCTGTTGCTGTGGGGTGCCTTGGGGTCTGTGTCTTGGAAGAACTGGGGAGGTAGCTGATAGAGAAAGAGTCCAATTTTAATCCGTGTCTGTGGGTACATGTCCCACTGTGCAGTGGACAGCTAGGCAGGTAGATCTGGGTCAAGTAGTTAGCTTTGGGGTCACCAGAATGAAATGGAAAGAGAACCAAAGCATGCACTGGGGAGTACAAGTGGTCCTGAGACTGAGGACATGCTCTGGGGAGGGTTGGCTGTGAGGGGTGAAGAAGAGCCCTGTTTGGAAGCAGTGTAGGGTCATCAGTCAGCAATTGTGCTGTAGAAGACCAAGGGCCGCAAGTGTGGACAGTGGGGTTAAGGCATGAAGTCTTGAACAGGTCATTGGCGCTAGGTGAAGTGAGATGTACCCAAGGCGTTGTGTGTCAGAGCGAAAGGAGACATTGCATTGGAGACAGAGACAGTGACAGCAGATGCAGACTGCCGAGGATCCTGAGCTGTGAAAAGGGCAGAGATGGGAGTCCTGAGGGAGATTTGTTAGTAGAATGCTCGTCAGCATTTACCAGCTACTTCTGTGAGGATAAAGCATCCTGGAAACACCTGCTGGTTTCTGTGATGCAAACCCTTCCACCTGCTACACCCTATCAGCCGGACACGGGATTCCTGAAGACCCTCTGTGCTGAGGTCATTGCTGTCTAGATTTTCTCTCCATACACAGCTTCAGCAGAAACCTCAAGTAGAGAGGAGGAAAATAGGGTGGCTAGCCAGGAAGTGACAAGTTGTGAGGAGTGGGTTATCTGTGTGTTAAGATTGAATTCGAATTTTTAATAATAATTGGGTTGCACTGTTCTCCAAATGTTATCAGTTGCTTCTCTTGCGCCCATTGAAATGAACTCTGGCACAATAGTGATTCTGTTTTAATGGCAGCAGGAAGGGGGGGATAAGGGGGCGATAGGTACATTTTTGTGTAGATAGCATGAAGCCCAAGAGAATGAACAAAAGTTAACTAAACAGACTGATCCCAAATCTGTGCACTGTGCATCCATAGATGCAGTTAGTTGCACATAGGAAATAGTTGAAAAACTGTATCTGTATTGAACATGTACAGATTTTCCATTATTTCCAAAAGCAATACAGTATAATAGCTCTTTACATAGCACTTGCATTGTGTTTGTAAGTGGTGTAAAATGATTTGAAGTACAGCAGGCTGTGTGCAGGTATTTGTATGTAGATACTATGCTGTTTTAAATGAAGACTTGAGCATTTGCAAATGTGGTCTGCAGGCATCCTGAAGCTAGTCCCCTTCGGGTATCACGGGGACTTTGCAGCATGAGCAAGGGAGGATGGTGCACAACTAAGTCCCAGCACTCAGATCAATATCAATACCCAGAAGCTTAAGGCCAGCCTGAGTGAGTAACACGGATCCTACTGGGAGAGGGAGAGACAGAGAGAGGCAGAAGAGAAAGAAAATACATAGCTGTGGACCACAGGGAACTCTGGAGAGCCCTGAGTCCTCCCTCACCCCATGGGGATCTGTTGTCTTGTAGGACAAAGAACTAAAGGCTCCTGGGTCCTGCAAGGTTTCTGGCAGATAACAGCGGATGCTAATTAACACAAAAGGAGTTGTGTGTGCATGCGCACTGGAGGAAATGCGAAGTCAAGGTTGGTACAGCTGTAGGCACCTTGCTCGAATTATCTGAGAGACTTGAAGGGTGTTTTTGTTTTTCTTGAGAGCTACATGAATCCCAAGCTGATCTGGTACTTTCTAAGTAGCCAAGCATGAGTGTAACTGCTGAGGGAATCTGGGCTTTAAGGAGACAGGAGCCCTTGCTTTGAAGAAATGGCCGATAAGGCAGACCCAAGAGTACCTTGCGGCTAGCTGGACGCTTGAGTTTCCAGTGTATAGTAGGGCTAGGATTTTCCTTGCTAGCCCCCAGAGAGATAGGAGGAGAAGACAAAGAGTGAATAGATCTGCTGGATGGAGAGGTCTAGACACGCTGAGGGAGGAACAGCAGCTGGGATGAGCAGACCTGAAGCTAAGCTGGCTGGTCAGGAGTTGCTGTCCCTGAGATTTGCTTTTGGAGGGCAAGATTCATCAACCCACTCGCCAGCATTTATGTTCAGGGCTCCAAGGACCTTACTGCCCTCAACACTCCAGCTCGACTGTAGCTACCCCAACACTTATGGTAGACCTAATAACAGGGCACATCTGTGACTCCCCACACTTATCTCTGTCCCATGTGTCTGACACCAGGGATTCCAGTTAGCACACGGTCATGACCAGCACACATGACCCATGTTTGCCCCATGAGCCTCCTTTGGACAACAACCATCATTAGCTCAGAGCTGGGTGCTCTGGAAAGAGGAGCTTATGTGGACCTCGTCTCTGGGTCTTGAGTGTGTGGGAAGGGGACAGCCAAGTGACATCCACTTCTGGACTTGGACACAAGGATCCAATAGGACAGTAAGGGCTGATGCCATTCAGTCATGGATGATATACAGCTAATACGTAATGGAGTGAAGTGTCTTTTGGGGCAGTGTCAGAGTTCAGATATCTGTTTTTCAAGCCAATATGGCAGCAAGCCAAAGAGCTCCCATAGAAGGAGCTGGGGGATGAGACAGATGATGTGGTTGTTAGTCCTCAGTCTTTCGGCGTAATGACACATTCCGCCAAACACAAATTTCCTGAGAGTTTGTTATTCCAGGTGGCTGATTGCCAAGCCACGAGCCCTCCCCTCCCGTCAGCTCAATCTGTCAGCTTCCAGCTTAAGAAGGATATGCTAATGACATGCAAATGACCTAGCCGCCGAGTGAGGCGTTCCACTATCATTTATGCAGTAACCACAGCTCCTGCAATATATTGCTGTAAAATATTAGACCCAGTTATTTATATAATGATATAATACAGGTTTGTCTATGGCGCTGTTGTTTTAATCTATAATTATGTAATCTTGCTCTATTCCTGTAACACAGTAATGTAATATAATTATAATACACCGTATATCTCATTCATTATCAATATAATAGCAATTTGTACCATTAGGGCTTACTGTGGAATAAAGCACCCTCATGTCTGTCCCCATTACACTGACCTTCCTGTCACCCTGAATTGTCATCACTGCTGCCATGTGGCCCAGAGACTGATTTACCCAAAGGGACCAACTCCTTGGGTAGCTACTGGGTGCCCCTTCCCCTACACACTCTATTCCCTTGCATAGGCACCAACTAGGGGGGCTTCTAGTTTTTGTCCCATCCTATAAGCACAGGTGACAGACCTTCATGGGCCCAGGGAGTATTCAGGGTCCCCCAGGCTTCTCTGTGATCCCCAGCTGCTCTTTCATCCAGTGGGCCTCCTGGGAGTGGACTTAGTCTCAGATGCTTGGACTGATATTTCTTTTCCAGCCATCTGGAAGGCTGAGCTCCTAGGAAAGGCAGCCCCCTGGGGGCCTCAGAGAACTGATTCAGGCCCCAAGAAAAGCAAGAGGACAGGAACTTGTCTCTCTCTCTCTCTCACTCACTTCGTCAATGCGTCTGATCTTTCAACAAATCCCTGTATTTATCAAGTAGAACTTTGCAAAATGAGTCATCAGCATCTTAGGAGACCTCAAATAGCTGACAGAGCAAAGCAGGATGACATCCAGCTCAGCGGACTCCTACATAGAAAATGTCTTCTGTTTGTTATTGGTTCACACATGACTGAAGGCTGGTGCTGCTGGGGGGAACTTAGGGTACACCTGGCTATGCATCAGGTTATGCTGAAGACCCCCCAGAGTTAGCGCTGGTCTGGGTCCAAGCACAGTATTAATATGCTCATAAACACCCAGGGATTTTCCATTATCATCAAATCAATATGACAATTAAATGTTGTTACCAAGCCATCTCTGGCTCCACTCGGGAGACTTAAAACCCCACAGTGAACATCTCAGAACCTGTCTCACTCTGAAACCGTCCTTGCTAGAACATTCATCAAGTGTCCAATTAGCCACCCAGGGGGAAAACATTCAAATTCAGGGATATGTGTGGCTTCACAGGCAGAAAGGATGTCACACTGCAAAGTGCTTTCTGGTGGCAGCAATGGTGTGGGGGCCTAGGCAGGGAAAGGGTGAAGAAGTTATGATCTGCTGATCATAAGTGGGGCTGTTACCTGAGGCCAGGGGTCAGCCTCCTGTGTCATTCCCTAGGGGCACTGAGATCTTCCTGCACTGACTAGTGGTCTTCTCCTATAGGTCCCAAGCATCTCTCCCAAGGTGACTGACCATTCTCTTGTAAGAGCAGTCTCCCTGACTTGGAAGAAAGGATCTTGGTATTTCCCCTTAGGGCAGTTTGGCAGTACCCCGTCCAGCCGCTGGCCCTCAGGCTTATGTCTGACTTATACCGCATCCTCAACAGCCTGGCTGGGGTGCAGGTGTGAAGATATCCTGGGACTTGTAACAAAGCACAGACTGACTTGAATATGGTGCTCGCTGGCTTTCCTCTGGAGAATTCTAGATGGCCGTGACCCTGCATTGCTTAGCTGGTGGGTGGTGTCTTTCCTGTGTGTTACTAACAGTTTACCTGCTGTGTGTGGGACATGGGAAGGGTGTGTGAACCCCTTGTCAGGACAGAGAGGCACAACCACCGGCAAGGCCCATACTTGGGACGTTGATTCCAGAATTTCTTCCTGAATTCTGATGTGTCTCTGGGCTGGTACTTGCAATCTACTGTGTATCCCAACCAAGCTCACTCATGTCCTTCCATGATTGTACCTTGGGGCGCCATCTTGTGCTGTATTAAGTTTCTGGCCTGGCCCTGAGGTTCTGACCGATGACTTGTAGTCCCACAGAAACACACAGATGCTTATATTAATTTTACACTGATTGACCTAGGGCCCAGGCATATAATTTGCTAACTCCTTCATCTCAACCCATGATTCTTGTTCAGCCATGTGGCTCAGTACCTTTTCTCAGCAGCATTTCAACTTCTTTCCTCTGAGTCTCCTGGCATCTCTGTGCCATCTCTGCTCTGCTCTGAGATGTTCCCAGAGTTTTCTTGGTCTGGTAGGCCTGCCCATATTCCTGTCTGACTCTGGCCAATCAGCTTTTGATTAAACAAGTAAGAGGGACACAAACCACAATCCCACTACAGTCTTGTGTTCTACCTGAATGGATATTGACAGGAATCTAATCTCTAGTGACTCATGAACTCACATCTTGTGTTTGCTTTTTTTTTATTATGCATGATGAGCTTGGAATGGGCCACTTGTAGGCTATTGATAACATATAGGTGTTGCAGGAAGTAGTAATGTGATATTAGTGTTAAATGACTTTGAGAGCCAATTCAGAGACTATGGCTGCCTTACCTCTCCACGTGGTCCACGTTGCCTGCCACCCCAAGTCCCCCGAGAGTGTAAATCTTCCCATCGTAGACGAGACTATTGTGGCGACACCGAGGGACCGTCATTCTGGAGACTAGGTTCCAGTTATCCAACAGGGACATGTAGCACCAGACATCAGCCAGCGTCACTCCTGATTCCATACCACCTGTGGACAGTATGGGGGGTATAAAGAGCAGGTGGGGGCTGAGAAAGGGCCTGAGAACAGGATGCCTAGATTCAGGGACAGAAGCAGGAGGATTCATCTGCAAACCAGATATATACTCTGGGGCCTTGGCCTTCCTCAGCCCTGTGTGTGGGCCAAGGTCCCTTTGGGAAACCCATCCCAGCCCTTGGGAGCCTCACCTGAGAGGTAGATGTTGTCCCCGGCACTCACTACACTGAAGAACTCTCGGTCATAGAAAGGCAGCGAGGCCAAGGGATACCACTTGTTGTTCTGTGGATTCCAGCAGGTGACAGCCACCAGTGAGCGCTGGGTCATCCCCACCATCTGACGGCCCCCAACCAAAACGATGACCTCGGCCACACCTGCAAGGGACATGGACGGACATTCTTGGGGCACACCCTTACTTGGTCAGGATCTATGCCTGGCTCCTGTCTGGGGGACCATCTGGAGCCAGCTGATTCCATGGCATCTGCAATTTGGGGATTTGGGTATGTCCCTTGATACCTGCAGAGAGGCGGGGCCGGGTTCGGGGTGTCTGCATCTCCTGCCGGGCATGGGGCAGCATGTGGTAGCGTTTAGCCTCATTGACCAGGTCCCGACATGCTTCTGATGACTTGATCAGCTCTTCATTGTCTACCACATTGAGCAGATAGCTGGGATGGATGAAGGGGAGACGGACGGCAGCTAGAAGCTCTGCTGCATACTGTGGGATAGAAGAGGCCGGATTCTGCTTAGAGGAAGCCACTACCTCTTAGGAGCTCAATGGAGGAGGACTTCCCCTCTGGGTTTGTCTTACAAGGACGCACTGCCCAGCCTGGCATACTAGACAATGGGAAGCATGGAGGACTAACTGGAGGCATGGTGGCTGCAGCTGGCCCCAGAGTAGCCCATCTCTATCTCTCTAGCCTCTTGTCTCCTCCACACTCCATCTATGTCGTGGATCCTGACTGCACATCCTATTGCCAGGTGGCTCAAACGGGGAGAGTAGGAGTCTTGCGTCTTGAAGAGGTGCAAGTGGGACAGGAACCAGGAGGGAAGGCCCAGAAGAATTTAAATGAGATGATGACTGTGACACCTGTATCCTCAGTACTACAGCGCCTTAGAAGTGTCAGCTTGTCTCATCTTGGCTTCTGGACCCCTCTCATACTTCCTTCAAGGCTTTTTCTGAATTGATGTGAACTTCCTCTGTGACAGGCAAACTGCTCGCCACCCCACCCACTTTTGTTTCGTGCAGAGAATGACTGGCAGGAGTAATTGGGAGCCAGTATATACCATATGTTAAAAGCTTGTTACTGCAGCCACTGCCGAGGCTGATGAGACCCCACTTCTGATAGGAGACAAGCTAGGGCTGTGGAAGTGAGAGGTATCATGGGGAGATAATGTTTGAGGTGGAAGAATTGGTGGGGGAGGGGGTGGGGAGGACATTCCGAGGCCTGGGAGGGCAAAAAGGGATGTGACACTTGAAGAATTACATGGGGTTTATTCTTGGGTGCAAAGGGTTTTTTTTTTTTTTTGGAGAGATACAGCACTTAGCAGATGGGAAGCAGTGCCACCGGGGTCTCTGGGCAAGCCTGGCTGAGCTCATACCACACTCTCGGCTGTGGAAGGAGACTCAGGGTGTTGGAGAAAACTATGGCCATTCTTGTCATCATCTACCCAACTCTAGTTTCTTTCTCTGGGTAAAAATTCCTTGCTTCCTGCCAACCTGATTAAATGAGGGACCCACTTTTTCATGGACCCTAAGGACTCGGTAGTGGGGTTGAAATGGGGCAGGGAGTCATCCCTCTCTCTCATCCTTGTCTCCAATCCTCCCCCTTCCTCCCCCTCCTCTCCTCCTTCCCCTCCCCATTGTCCTCCCTCAAGTCAGACTGAAGTTCACTTTGTAGTCAAATCTGGCCTTGAATTTCTAATCCTTATGCTTCCACTTCCAAGTGTTGGAATTACAGGCATGTGCTACCATGCTTGGCCATGTCCTTTTCATGCCCAATGAAACATGACAGCCTTTCTGACCCATCACTTGGTGTCTTCAGCATGTTCTGGGGTCTGGTTTCCCTGACCGTGTCCTAGCAGGTTAGGCTCTTCCCACATTGACCCTATTTGCTGTTTTATATTCTGGCCCTTCCAAAGGCTTCCTGCAGCTAACCTGACCTCCAGGCTCCTCACAATAGTAGTTAACAGCGATTCCCTTCTTCACAGGCCTCCAGGTGGGGCCATATGGCTATGAATGGTCCTAATGGCTCCCTGAGACTCAGGTCTGGGGATACTGCTGCTGTTTCCCTTTGTCCGGGAATGACCAGTCTGGTTTGTCTGTCGTCTCTGTCATTACATGTTCTCTCCTGTCAACACACAGTAGCTCCTCACTTTTAGAATGGTTTGTTTGCTTTCCAACTATTTGATAGCCAGAGTATGTGCCCTAACTAACCCTCCTGGGATTTTATATACCTGCTCAGAGCCCCACTTTTCCAGACACTGTGTTGCCTTGGAAAACCTGGAGACTTATTTTAGGTGAAGTGGAAACCCTTAAAGGCCCTCTGGAGACTGATTCTCATTTTCACACCCTCTTTCCCCTCTCTGCCATTCTATGTGTAGAGGTGTGTGTGTGTGTGTGTGGACTCCCTCCCATTATTTCTGACTCCTATACAACCTTTGCTGTAGCTCCACCCCCTTCACCTTCCTCCATCCCTGAAGCAGATCCCACCCCTGCAGGGACAGGCTACCTGTGCACGTGATGCAGCATCCTTTTTAATCCATTTGATGACAGTTTCATAGACCAGCTCCTCGGCCTTGGTGTTGAGACTGTCATTGGAGACATAGGCGATAAAGTCATCCTTGGAGATGCTGAGGATCTCCTCTTGGGCTGCCACCTCGGGGAAGATCTGCAGGGCAAAGGCCTTGGCCATGTGGTAGAGCTCGCTGCATTGCATGGCCTCGGCCATGGCCAGCACACCCAGGCAGTTGCTGGCGGTCAGCTGCTTCTCTGGGGGAAAGAATGAATGGCCACTGATCTGGGAGTCCTGGGAGGATCACCTCTTGTTCCCATCACAGTCCCTCGATCTTCCTCTGAACCCAGTCCATTTCCTTGCCTCTAGCATCCTTAGTTACCATCAGCCTACCTCCTGTGACTCTGAGCCTCAGATCCATTTCCCAGGTTTTCCTCTGCCCTGATTCATGCAGACCTCCCAGGGCTTAGTTATACCTCTGTAGACCATAGCAGAAAAACCACAGCTATGAGGGATGGCATGAACTTCTTCCCTGACCATGGAGGGAGGACCAAGACTTTGGGATTTGGGCCTGGGCTGTGGATAGCAGCATGTTTGAAACATATGGCATCTTCCATCATGACATGCATGCCTGATGTCACAGATGCCTTTTTAAATCCTGTAAACAGCAGCCCTCACATTTCAATCTACTGTCTCCCATGGCCCCTAGGTTCCCCTAGTCTACCATATAGAACCTGGGGGCTGGTGCCTAATGGATCTTTTGGGCTAGAGATGGGTGAACATCATTGTGCCACTATGGACCCTGATGCTCCCAGGCTCTGTAGTGTGTGTGTGTATGTGTGTGTGTGTGTGTGTGTGTGTGTGTGTGTGTGTGATGCTGTCTTTGTCTCCCTTACCCCCCCACCCCAGCCCAGCTGAGCAGCCTCAAGCTGTGCAGTGAGCATGTTCTAGGCAGGAAGTCTGGGAGGTGAGCCTATCCTCAGTATCCATGTCTTATGAAAACAGTTCTGGGCTTTCAGGGGTTAGATCAGATGCACTGGCTTGCCCATATGTCTGTGTAGCCTGGGAACTGATATGTTAAAGGGGAACAGATTCAATGGTTGATTCACTCCGGGCTTAGAGGCCAGGGCAGAGTCGTCAGGTTCCCTGCCTGTACAAGCTGTTTACACAGTGTAGTGGCCGGCCACTGCTTCTGGTAAGGCCACAGTGACCCCTTTCGTGCATGCCATTCCATCAAGCCACCCACATGCTCATCAGGTGAAATCTAGATATCCTAACACAATCTGGAGACACACAGCCCTCCTCCCTCGGTTCTTGCTCACTGGGAATTTTTCATGCATCGGCACCGTTTTCCCCACATGCTGTGAAGGCCCGCTGGTCAGCTCACCGAGGAAGGATACACAGACTTTGCAGAAGGTATGAAACTGGAACTTGCTGGCCGCCTCAAGCAGAGTCTTGGCGTTGGCAGAGTCGATGACCAGTGAGCCGGTGTAGACGAATTCCAGCAGTAACTCTAGTACATCGGCCTGCAGATTCGAGAGCACCAGCTCCAGCTTCTCCCGGCTGCCCTGGCTGCCGTCCTGCACTGACCTAAAGCACAGAGACCAGGGTGTCCTTACCTGCCACCCTCGCGGCCACTGCCGCTTCCTCACAGGGCCAGAGCTCCCTGTACACCTCAGTCACGCCCTTCATCTAGGACTCAAAGGACACAGCAATGACACTCCTGAACCTAATGACCTGACACAGGGAGCTGAAAGAGACGAGTCTGACCAGAGGCACCCCAGAGAACAGAAAACCCTGCTTATCTCTACTCGGCATGTCCATGCAAAAAAGATGCAAATCAAAAAGCATAAGCTGTGGATGGGGACAAGGACCAGGACTAGCCGCAAAAGGAAACAATACCGTTTTGCTACCCGCTGAACCTGGTGTCTACACCAAATGGAACCAGCATGTCCTGGAGAGCAGGACCTACTGCCTCGAGTGGCAGAATCTTCCAGGCTGAGGTTCAAAGGTTCCTGATTGGCTGCCATCCTAGCCAATCAAGAGGCGCATTTGTTTTTAAGCCTATCTCAAAGACCCAAGGCCTTGGAAGGCTGCCCACGAAGTCCCCCCAACCCCAACCTCTCCAACAAGCGTATTGTTTCCTTTTAGGCATGGAAGGGAAGCCCTTCATGACATTGTTTTGAAACTGAAGACAAGACGAGATAGACGGACAGAATGGTTAGAGCTGGGAAGGGGAGCGGGGAACAACCAAGGACTTCCGCCACAGACAGCCAGCAGCCATGACCTGGGGCCTGGCCCGGGGCGGGGGTGCCCTCCTGCCACATGGAACACAGGGTCAGAGTGGCCTGCGTGTAGAGTGTGCATCGGGCTTGTGAACTGGGGTGGGGAGCAGGGGAGGGATACAAATATATCAGTATGTTTATATCTGATGTCTACAGAAATACAAAACCATTACAAAGGCTCCCAAGGCCTGGCAGCCGCTCCCTACAGCTGGACCTGGAAGGAAACAGATAAGATGAAGGACAACAAACCGATACAGAAGTAAGGCCGGGAGGGGGGGGGGAACCCAAAAAACAAAAAACACCCAGAGCTTTAAACCAGGAGGCAGGTTTTTCTCAGAGGCCATTGACTTGACCACCCCAGTTTGGCTACTTTTCACCAGACCAGCATCCCTCACTGAACCTGGCCTGAGTGGGGCTCTGTTGCCTACCCACTGACTTTTGCAAAACCCAGGGGCCAAGACTCTTGAGACTGTTCCCTTGGGTGCACCTGAGGCAGGCAGTAGAGGTGTATCAATGCCTGGTAAGACAATGGGTTGGCCAAAGAGGCTGGGGATAGCTGCTGGATGAGTGGACAGAGTACTGGTACGGAGCAAAGGAACCTTGGTACCCTGCTTTGGCACTGAGGCAGATATCGGGAGCCTCTCAGGCAAAACAACATGGCTCAGAGGCCTGGCTTAGCATGACTGAGGCTTAGCATGACTGGGTTAGAGAAACTCCTTCCCAGGAGATCTTTCTACACAACTATGCTGGCATTTCTACCTCCAGAGTTTGAAATGTTTAGGCCTTCAAAGCCCAGAAACAACTCACAGTGTGCAGGTTACATTGGGGCCCTTTGCCCTGATGGGTCATGTGACCAGAGGTCCTAAGGTCCTGAACTTCTATGGCCTGAGCAAGCCTACAAAGAGAGAAAGCAAAGTACTGGCCACACAGAAGGTCGGGGCTGAGGGCCTTTAAGCTCACACATGCTCACTCAAGGCTAAGGTGACTTTACACACCTGTGTTTTGCTATTGAAATGGATTTCCAGTCTTGGATGCCTTTGTTAGTTGTAAAAAAAAAAAAGCTCTTAAGTGCCCCCTAGAGAAGCTATAAGCCCTGAGTATCCCAAGCCCCAGAGCTATCTGGTCAACCTTCTTGTTCCAAGTCTTTGCTGCCTGTGTTCATCCTAGAGGCCCATCCTTTCCTCTGTACTTCCTCAGGCTCTGTAGAAATCATGCTGGGTCACAGTGTGACAGGGCTCATTGAGTCAACATGGGCTGCTCACCTTTTCTCAAGACCACTTTCATTCCTACCACCAACAATTGCCATCTGAGTGTGTCCCTGAGTCCTCAGACAGAGGAGCTCAAAACAGTGAAGGGCTGAGGTATGTCTTTAGGGTAGAGACACAGATACATGTGACCCTGGCAGACCCAGTTCTGAAATGATAGCTATAAAAGGCAAGTACTGCTACACTGCTGGTGACTATCTGTTGCTTCTCAAGGCTGAGCCTGGGAGAGTGTTTTGGAGATTGAACTTTCCACACTATAAGTAGTGGAGCTGAAGAATGTGGGTAATAAGGACCTTGGTCACAGAATGGATGGCTATGGTTGTCTCCATTGGGAAAATGATTTGCAAGGGGTGTGCCAGAAACTCCTAGGACTGGAAAAGCTAGCCTCTTGCATTTTGCTATACAGGTCTTTATTGGTAGCCTAGTTTAAAGGTCTAGAGGAGGTATGGGAGTTTAATTATCTCCTTTGGCACACAGGTGATATTAACTACTTGGTTCGTGTGTAACTCAGAGAACTGTTAAGGCCACAGAAGGCTGGGAATGGCTGGTTTCAATCATGAGATGATTGTAGGCTTCTACCTAGCACTCCTTAGGTCTCTTCACTCTGAGCAGAGGTCCCCTAGGGGATACCTCACCTGATGGGTAACTCTGTTCACAGCCAGAGACCAGAGCTGCATGAAGTTACTTTCTTCCAAGCGGAGCTGCCCAGGAAGAATCTTGGTTCCTAGGTAAAGTTGCTGCTCACCAGGGCTAGGTCTATGGCTGTGTCAGAGATGCCTATCTTCAACTAGTCAGAACCCCTCTGAGGGTCATGTCCCCTCCCTCATCTGCCTGTGTGGCCAGGTGTTTTCACAATGCACACTGGAATTGGGTACTGTCTGGAAGGTAGGGCAATGGTAAGCGGAAGGGCTAGGTAAGTGATGGACACAGCTGGCACTCTGTTCCATCCTTCTGATGTGATTCCTCCCCTGCCCCATGGCATTAGCTTCAGAGCACTGTGTTTGTGTACACCCGACTCCCACTGGGTCCTGTGGACTTTGGCAGGCCTTGGACCACTCTTTGAGAGGAGGCAAGGCAATGGATCTGGTCTCCATCATTCTGCTGGCACCCAAGAGGTGTCAGTCCCTCTTCTTGCTGCCAAGGCACACCTGTGTTTTGTAGTTGAGAAAGTACAGGCACCTGGGAAAAGAGGTACAGGGTGTGTATCTTCACAGGTACATGAAAAGCTCCATGTCAGTTGGTGAGGTGGGTCATTGAGTTAGTATCCATTGTAGTTTCCCACAGCATGGCTGAAGAAGGAAGGAGAATCCCAGAACTTAGCATCAAGCTTTGTGAAAATCAGGTTAGGAAAAAAAAATCAGTGAATTCATTGTTTTTATCCAAATGTAAAAGAGAATGGACTTCACATATCATAGATGGTCCAACAGGCTTTGTTGTAAGGTGGGGCCTTCAGTGACCATGCTCAGGTCTCTGTCCTCTTTGGTATGATGAAGGACAGGTTTTCTCAGGTGCTGGGCATTTTCTCCCACATTGTGACTTAGAGACATGCTGGGAAGTGCCACTGATGGCCAGAGACATCACTGCCATCTTTTGAGAAAGATGGTCATGTCCTCTCTGATGGGGCCTGTAGCGTAGCCAGACAACCCTCACATGGAAGTGACTGGCCTTGATTAATGTCTCTATGGCACCTGTGCATCCTGAGAGAGACTCTGTGCCCAGAGGGTAAATGAAGGGACTTTGTCATGGGCCAAAGAAGGAAAGTCAGGGCAGTGCTGCAGGCAAGGGATGAGATGCTGCTTCAGGCCTGGGAGTCCAACCCTAAAGGCCGCTCTGGATTCCCTCCAAGTATGTGAGCAGATAAAGGAAGGATGAATACCCCAATAATCATCCAAAGATAGCACCTTAATTTTTTGTCTTTTTTTCCTGAAGGCAGTGCCTCAGCCCTTTGTCCAAAGGCAATCTCCCCATCCCCTGTATTTGTTTCCCTTCTTACCACCCTATGGAACTCAGGTTGACCAGCCAAAGGTCAGGTGCTGCAGGCCTCTGGGTTCTGTTTGCCTTTGCCTTACTCCTGGCCTCCTGTCCAAGGGCTCCTCTAGAAGGTCCAGCCCCCCTACAGTTTTCACACAAGTGTCTCTCTTAAAGCGGAATTCTGTCCTTGGCAGGCTTTGTGTCCCTAACATCACATGCACGCTGCACACAGATGCCTACGTGTACATGGGATCAGGCGAGACTTCCCTTTTCTCTTTTACAGATTTTTTTGGTTTTCTAGGGTAGAGGGGCTTCTGTGTCAGATAGTATCTGTATGTCAGTTAAATGCCTGAGGCTCTAAGATCTCATCTGTAAAATGGGGATCCTAACCACATGAGCTCTTAGACCTGAAATAATCTAGAAAACTACTTGTCACCAGGTGGCAATATTGTCATAAAATGAAATGGTGAAGGATGGCTTAAAGGAGCTAGCTTATGTGAGGAGAAAGCCTGGGTAGGGTAGGGAAGGCTCGGGGACTGTCAGGTAGTGGAGGTGGAGGAAACTTCACTGCTCTCTCAGAGGCCACTCTGGACAGACCCAGCCTTTCTGTTCAGTCTCACACTGATACCCTGTGGTATGTACGTGTGTGTGTTTGCCCAAGCCTAATGCAAAGACTCCTCTTGGTCTATCTCATGCTTTCTTTTTCGGATCCATGTACTGTGGACTTTGGGTAGGGCTCTGGCCTAGGAGAGACCCTTCCTATATGTCCCTTCCATGGCTCCAGGAAAAGGCAGTCACACTGGTGAATGGGGATGGAACAGTGGTCACATGACCTAGATTGGTAGTGGAAAGGACCCCTGCTTGAATTTCCAAGTCTCTGGTGCTGGTACAGCAGAGCTCAGCCAGGGTAGAGCAGTATAGACCCATAAAAGCTCCAAGACACAGATTGTCTCTACTTCCTGAACAGCCCCTGAAATGGAGCCCCTGGCCCACTCTGTCTGGCTGTTTCAACTATTGCCTGTTAAGGCTTGAGGGTCACGGACGTGGAGGGGACTGAAACAGCATGGTGACAATATTAGCTGCTCTTTGATCATGAAGAATTTGGGGGCCATGTGGCTCACAAGGATAACATCTTCCTGTGAAGAGCTTACTTTCTTCTTCAAAAAAGCATTTGTTTGCAGCCATCAGCAAGAAGGGCAACATGTACCCTGTGGCCAGAACCAGAGAAAGGAAACTCAAAATGGCTATGAACAAACACAGCTTCAGTTTCTCTGTTGATTCCTGAAGTTACTTCATTCATGCTGAGGGCCCCAGATCTCAGCCACACCTTGGTCAGGTTCATCTGCCTGTCTGCCTACAACTAAGGGACTTTGGTGTCTTTTAGGTCATGAAAATATGTCCTATGCTCTCCTGTCCATTTTCCCCAGATCACCTGACACTGTTTACCTATTCCCTTCCCTTTTATGACCTTGTCACCTTCTCTCTTGTCTTGGCGGTCAGACTTATGAAGCCTCATCAGGCTGGTCTTGTCCATCCACTGTCACCTTCAACATCATTTGGCCAACTTCTGGTTTACAGATGATAAAGTCTGAGAGTGAGGGTGTGGCAGACCTGAGTCACAGGATGAGTGTCAGATCAAGTGTGGGACCCAGGTCTCCTGGCTCCCAAGGATGCCTCTTTCTCCTAGAAACTGTTTGGACGGAGTGCCCATCCTTTCTCATCAGGGATACTGAGGTAGTTGAGCACTCTTTACCTCAGAGCAAGCCCAGGAGGTCAGTGGGAAGGCAATCTATTCCTGTCTCTGTTTCCTATGTTTTTGTTCCTGCTTTCCTTGTCTGGAAGGGTCTTCCTCTCCTTTCCTGCCTGTCCAAGAAGGTTCTCACCCGTTGGGGTCCTCTTTCCTGTTGTGTGCTGGAGTTTGGCTTTGATGTGTCTACAGAAGTCCTTAAAAGCTTCCTTTCCTCACACAGTTCTAGTCCAGGGCTGTACCATGGCTCTACTTTAACTTCATATTCTGTAGCCCATTCGGATCAGGGCCCAAGGTCCCAGATTATTAGCTATGTTTGTGCAGCCAGGAGCTAGCCAATGCTCCCCAGAACTTCCTAAGAAAGCCCCTGGGCTGAAGAAGTCACTGGACTTGCCTCTTCTTCCCCCTGACCGGTGCCTCTAATCCTTGCCCTCAGACACAGGGACCCTAAGCAGGGGACAGGAGATGGAGTTGTCCAGGAAATGGGGTGTCACAAAGAGCCTGCCTCTCCTGGGTGGCACAGGGCCCAGTGAAGCTGAGTGGGACCTCACACACCCGGCGGCCTGGCTCTATGCCAAAGGACACAAGGGACAGGAAAGGAGATGCCATCCTGAAACAAAACACACTCGCTCTGGGGTTAGTTGGCAAGCAAGCAGAGGTCCTGTTCTCTCACTCTGAGCTCTGTCCAGACTCAGCGTCCGCCCCGGAGAGGCTGCAAGGCAAAATGAGCAGCGGCATTAATCTGCTGATGGGGTGAGAGAAACGTGAGCGTTACCCTGTGCTGGCCCCTCGGCTGCTCTCCCTCACTAAGGAGCTAGGAAGTGGCCCTGACATCTTTGCAAGGGTATGAAACAGCAAAAAACAAAAACAAAAAACCAAAAAAACCAATTTTTTTTAAAATCAACAAAATGGAAAAAAACAAAGATATTCAGGCACCATTCACATTGATCCAGGTAGAAATGAGAAATGGCCAGTTGGGGCCAGGGTGAGCTGAGGGAAGGTGAAGGCTGAGAGACCGTGTTTAGGACACAGCTGGTCTGCACTTAGTGCCCAGGGTTCAAGCATGAGGCTTGGCCTATACATTCTTCTCTGTGACTCGGGCTGGGGAAGAGCAGTCCGTGGGGTGCCTGGTGTCCCTGAGTGGGGATGGCCTGCTCAGTATTAGCATCACCATCAACAGTGGTGATGATGAATCTGGGGACCCTGAGGGATGGAACAGTGTGTAATGGTCCCTTCGAATGGAGTCTGTAATTCTCTTAGTCTCAGGAAGGACTTGTGCTCTGCTAAGAACGTGAGGGTGTGTGTGGCCTACTGTGGGGCTAGCTCCTGGTGGCTAGTGAGGCCGTGTGTGTGTGTGTGTGTGTGTGTGTGTGTGTGTGTGTGTGTGTGCGTGCACGTGGGTGTGGGTGCGGGTGTGTGGCCACTGAGGAGGGGAGGAGAGATGGCTACTGGCTCTGTGACAGGGAGTCACTCTTCAGGAACCTGCAAGAGAGGGGGGAGAAAAGCCACACAAAAGCGTCCTACGAAGGAACAGACCCGACCACAGCTGGAAGGAAGGCAAACCTTTGAATCAGGTCCTTGAAATACAAGCTGCAGGAAGCTAGAACATTTTGGTGGACTTCAAACTCTCTGCCTTCAACAACAATTTTCAGGTCTGTGAACGCTTTTGCTCTGCGCTGCTGATTCAATTCCTTCAACATTTCTGCAGACAGAGAAGACAGACAGGGCCAGGTTCCCATTAAGAGGTTTTTATTTTTTATTTTTAATTAATTATTTTTTTTCAAGAAGTAGAGAAATAGAAAAATACTTGATATTGTTTCTTGGCAAAGCTGGCTGAACATTGACAATCAAAAGAGGTCACAAACAATGTGTAAACAAGCAGTCACTGGGAGGGGCTACATACCAAGGGAGTAACAACTAAAAAAAGCAAAAAACAAAACAAAAAACCCCCGAATATGATTAAAAAAAACTAAACCCAGATATTGAAAGATCAGGGAGTCGAGTGGGGAAAGATTCCCGTACTGACAATTGGAAACAGAAAATACAATACCACAAACAGCTAAAAAAAAAAAAAAAAAAAAAATCCTAGAACCATGGAATAAGGTCTCCAAATGCCAATGGTACTGATGTATCAAGTAAAGCATGGCATCATGATGTAAGGTGGGCTGGACATGGTTCAGAGGAACAAAACCCCACAAACCCTGTAAAAACAGCATCCCTACTGTTAGATGCGCAGGCCACGGCATGGAACAAGTTTCCTGGGAAGGGAAGCTGGAGAACAGAAGGGCCCAATGAGGGCTTGGCAAGTGCCTCCTTCCATCTTGCAGTTTTGGGGACTTGGGGGGTAAGCAAGCAAGGGGTAGGGAGGGGTTGGCTGGGAGTGTTTCTCTACATCAGCCCCATTTTCCAGGCTAGCCTTCCAGGATGCCCAGCCTTGCCTGTGCATTTGACAATGGGAAGCTGCTTTTGCAGCCTCTGTAGATCTTAGGAGGTGGCTTGGGGATGAGCAGGGGGAGTATTTCCTGCCCCAGTGATACCTACCTTTGCCTGGAGTCTTGGCCACCTGGCCTGGCACAGACAGAATCCAGGCCTGTGAACTCCAGACCTAGGAATGTCAAAATCTTCTCCCAGACCCACCCCAAGGGCTAGAAGGGAGGAGAAGAGCCTGCCAGCTAGCGCATTTAATTAAAGTGTACTTTTCCCTTTGATGAAGTTAGGGCCTTTGGATAACCATCATTTCTCACTAGCCCCACTGCATCTGACTGCATCCAGGACCCCTCATCCTTTCCATGTAGTGGCTGGACCTCAGAGGCCTAGACCCTTGTGTCAGTGACTTAGACTGTCATCAGACATGTAACGACAGGAAAACCCCCTTACCATCACTCCAAGCCTTTCATGTCTATGTTGCGTGAAGCTGGCTTTCTAGAATTACCTTCTGGTGTTTCCTACTTCAAGCCTGAACATAGGGGTCAGTACCAGTTGAATGCTGAGAATCCCCTAACTCCTAGTTCTCAGGTTGAGTCTGTCACAGGGTAGCTAGGTGTCCCTGGGTGACTTAACCCAGTCTGTGGCAGGTTTGAGCCTCTATATATCTTTAAACTAGGAACTGACATTAATACTTCTGTTTGTAGAGGATCAGTGGGGTCACATGCTTCTAGTCCAGCTCAGAGATGAGTATAGGTTCAGCGGGCCTTGACAGTATTCTTCCTTCACAAGAATACACTGGACTTGGGCTTTACTGAAGACTCAGGATGTGGGGGCTGAGGTGATGGAATTGTCCTCTGAGCCACAAGGCTGTGCTAAGCCATGGATCCCTAACCACGTGGTTGGCTGACTTGGAATGCTCACAGGTGTGCATGTGGAAGACTCTGCTGGGTTCTCCACCTTCAGCAGGGCACAGAGACAAGGCTGGAGTGGGTGGGCATAAGTGTGCAGAGAGCCGGGAATACCACAGTTGGCAGGTGAAACTATACCCTGAGAACCATGCCAGGGAGCTTGAGCTCACTTCTGTGGCATGAAGATGCTTCAGGGGATTGTGTGCAGGGGAGTGCAGAGGTTAGCCTTGTTCTCCAGTGATCTGACAGCCAGCCAGCCAGCCAAGCAGGAGAGTGATTTAGGATACCCAATGGGATGCAGGAAGACAACCTGTATCCAGAGGCCTCGACTTTGGAGATAGAACCGAGGGTGAACCTCAACTCTGCCTTCAGTGAGATATGCAGCCTTGAAGGTAAAATAACGAATACCCAGCAACCTTGCTTGTTGAAAGCTGATGATGTAGCATATGGTCAGCACCCACTGTGCCCAGGGTCACTGAAGTAGATTGAAACTACGGTTGATGGTGGAGTCCTTCCATGAGCTTACTGAAAGGTGGAGAGTCCTAATGGACACTGAAGGGCAGAGCAAACATTTAGGCCTCAGCTGCTATAGGGTGGGGAAAGGGATGGGAGAAAGAGTGTGGTTTGGGGTAAGCCTGTAAAGAAACAGATGATAAGGCATAGGTAGTGGCAAGTGGCCTGGGCTAGAGATGAGCCTGTAGGGCCAGGCAGAGACATATAAATTGTGATGCTTGGGTTCTGACAGCTGAGTGAGCCTGATGGACTGTGTCATTTATGATCGAAAAGAGGGATGGAATAAAGGCAGGGGGAAATTCAGGCAAAGATTCCAAAGTCTTAGAGCTTTAAAATATTTTTCAAAATTTAAAAGTGTGTGTGTCTCCCCACATGAGTGCAGGTACCTGGAGAGACCAGAAGAGGGCATCAGATCTCCAGCAGCTGGAGTTACAGGCAGTTGAGAGCCATCTGACATGGTGCTGCTGACTGAACCCTGGTCTTCTGGAAGAGGAGTATGCATTCTCAACCACCTAGTCATCCCTCTAGCTCCTGGGTCCTAGTTCTTACTCTGAATTTGTCACAGGGTACTTAGGTGGCCCTGTGTGAATTACCCCTACCTGAGGGGCCTCCAGTTGCTGTAGGACAGAGTAGCTCTGTGGCTTCCTGGTCATCATACTATGTCAGAAAGCAGATCTGACCTGTATGATTGTGGAGTTAACTAATGCTGGGGCCAGGCCAACATCTCACTCCCGGACCTACTGTGTTCTGATGTTTCAAAGGTTTTCCCTACAGGTCAAGGTTCTGGCAAAGACTATAACCACATCCCTAGTCTCAGCGGCAACATTGGCTGCACCACAAATTCCAAGTAGGGGTCCAGATCTGGCATGTGTTTGGGATTTAGGCGTTTTCTGTGCTCTACAGCTCTACCTTTTCAGAAATCTGATTTAATAGTTAGGGGCGATTATTCACTTCCAGAAGAATTTTTCAATTTATGAAAGTGCTCACCGGGGGATTCCTTTTCACAGCAGGCCCAGTGCATTCCAAGTATTGATCAGTTGGTATGTGCTTGCCACTGCCTGCAGCGAGCCGGCGGGGAGGGTGGGCATCACAGCCCACACTTGTCAGGAGCACACCCTGAATCCACAGGAGGAAGACAGGACCTACTGGCCTGGGTGGAAGCTGCTGACCTTCACCTTTGTCTCAGAGCTGAATAACCCTCCTAAATTTTGAGGTGTCTCTTGGAAACAGTCCAAAAAGCTGGGCCTAGTATGCAAAGGACTGTGGGGTTTGGTGGAACCTGGACTAAAAGCTGGGTTTTCAGGGCCCCTGACAGCACCTTGTACCTATAGGATTCAGGATGGGCCAAGGACCCTTGGGCCCTTCCCAGGCAAAGACTCAGTGGTGTACCACATTAGTGAGGGAGCTCACAGTCTGAGCCCATGTAGAGGGCCATATAGCTTTGGCTTCTATTCCTGCTGGCTGGCACTGGGGGCATTTCCTGGTCTTCTTTTGCCTCACCCCTTTGCTTACAGAACTGGATGCCCCATACCTTGTCCCCGTCCACAATCAGGGGTCCTTCTCCCACTAAGACCATTTGGCAGACAGCACATGACCAGTTCCCAGTCAGCCTCTGTACTGAAGCTCCACACAGTATACAGCCACAGGCCTCTGGTTAAATGACCCCTTCAAAGGTGAGCAGAGGGTGTAAAGTGCCACTGAGCCCCAGCTTCTCCTTTTTCCTTTACTTTCTAGGGAAGACACTCTGCCTGTATCCCAGGCAGCATCTGGCTTCTAAACCTGTTCCCTTCTTCCCAAGTGCCCCTTGCTTATCCTTCATCTGGCTGATCACCATCGGCTTTCCATTACAGTCCTGAAATTGTCTGGTGCCGGGCCTCCTCGCCTCCTCTTCCTAAAGCCCTTTCCCTCTGCTTCTCCATGCATGCTTTCCCAGAATCCTGAGCCGCCTTCTTTACAACACACCATGCCTTGTAATTCTTTATTTACACATCTGCCTCTTGCACCAGACTGCATTGTATACACACACACACACTACCTGCAACACTCAGCTCGGGGTCTGACATGTGTGCAATCCACACAGTAAGTTGCAAAAGGTCTCTACTAACAAGAGGCAGAGGTTATTTTCCATTCTTTGAATCATGGCTGACCATATGGTTTTCTTTGGATCATAGAATGTGATAGAGGGTGCTATCCACAGCTTCCAGGGCATCTGCTTACTTTTGCTCCCTCTGGAGATACCTGCCATCACCTCACATAAACAAACTGGGGATAGCCTGTTGGAAGATGAAATAGAGATGAGCCATCCAGAGTGTCATGTAGACTAGCTAGACTCTGCCATAGCAGCCTGGCCTAACCCCCAAACTGCCTAACCAGAACCACAATCTAAATAAGAGCGTTTCCCTTTAAGCCTTCATGTTACAGAATTGTTGGTTAGCTGGCAAGCGACACTTGATTCCGAAGGCAGGAATAGATGATGGACTCATGAACTCACAACTTGCCTGTGTCAGTTTCCCCTGTTGGCTTAGTGTGAGGTTAATTTTAAAAAATATGTAGACATTCCATCATGTCCATTTCTTACAGTTTAGTGGTGTTAAGCACAAGGACACTGTTTTACAACTAATTCTTAGAAACCCTTTCCAAATTGGAACTGTAGATCCACGAAACCACAACCTCCCTTAGCCACCGCCTCCCAGTCCCTTCCCGCAATTCCACTTTCTGTCTCTGTGACTGACCTTCCTGGCGATATCCTGTAAGTGAAACCACAGATGTCTGTCCCCCCTGGAATTGGTTTATATTACTTGAGTGCCTTCAAGGTTTGTCTACAATGTGCGTGTGTCAGAATTTCTTCCTGACTTACATCGTATGGCAAGTAGATACCCCTTTTAAAATCCATCCCTCTGTGAGTAGATGCTTTTTAGCCGTTGTGACTGATGCTGCTCTGAGGCTAATTCTTCCACACGGTTACTGGTATTTCTAATCACCCTAGTCTTCAGGTCCATTCTAATTGGTTGAGATGAAACAACCCCATAGACCCAGCTTTGCGCAGGGCATGAGGGATGGGGGGAGGCGGGTCCTGTCTGAAGTTACATTTTGTTTAGAGGAGAATTGACCACCGACAGAACCAAGACGGGAGATGATGCCACAGCCAAACTTCTGCATATTTTTCACCAAATGACACAAGTTATTTGTCACAGACTAATGGGGCTTATTCCGGCTGGCGTGGAAGGGCTGTCTAAGGCGGTAATAAAGAGAAAGGGTGTCAAATATTAAAAGGCAAAGAATTCCAGTGGCTTTGCGGCAGAGAAGTCCATTAAATCAGAGCCCCAAGAAAGGTTGTGCAGCCAAATAATTTTTTTTTCAGAGTCTGAGTAGGAGCCCAGCTAGGTGATGAATGTTCTTGGTTCCATTGGTATTTATGACACATATATGATAAAGGACCTGAAAACATTATAAACTCAGAACCCTTGGGAAATACACTGAGAAAACCCAGTGAAGACTGTGTCACGCATGTCCAGAGGGTAATTCATCTGGGAGTTGACATCTCGGGGACAAATGAGAACGTGGCATGAACAGGCACCTCAGCCGATGCTTTGTATAGCCATCCCATCCATGAAGTACTTGACACCAGCTCTCTTCCCAGCTCCCCTGAAATCTTCACAAAGTGAGGAGAGGCACCCCCCACCCTCCCCTGGACTGGTGTTCTTATCCCCAGGCTCAGGGATTGCTCAGGATTTGCCGGTTTGTGCCTGGGGAGAACATGACTAGAAAACTTTGATGTTATCACTGACTCACTACAGTCTGCTGCCATCAGGTCCCTTTCCTCCCTTGCGGGAGGTCCTTACTGTTAAACTCTTCTCTGTGGCCTCACAGGATCTTCCAGGGTCTGCTCTTACTGCTATTTACAGCTTCATCATCTGAGTTGACGCCCAGCACTTCCTGCTCTTTGGACCAAGTCATCTCTTATACTTAGGCTTTACAAGTCTCAGCATTCTCTAAGGATTCTCACAGAATTCTCTCAGTCACATCATGCTTTACCCTCTCCTGTGGTCCCAAGAGACTTTGTTGATGCCTCAGTATTAGGTGGAGTATCGGATGGTTGCCTCATTCTAGAGGATTCTGTTGTCTACCCATTTCCTCTCTGGGTTGCAACTTCAATGGCTTGTCTAAGGCCCTGGAGAACATTCTCTCTCTCTCTCTCTCTCTCTCTCTCTCTCTCTCTCTCTCTCACACACACACACACACACAACATTCGTTTGTGATTGGAATTCAAGTGGGTTACATAACACATGGGGAGATGTGGGAATTAGTAAGAATGTCCCTAAACACAATTTAACTGAACTAGTCAAAAGATCTAGCTGTGCAGAAGCCTATGGACCCATTGCAGAAGTCAAACCCTCTCTAACCTAGGAAATATCAATACTAATAACAGTGGTAAGTCCACAATTTTAAGGATGATGTATCATTGCTAAAGTGAAGTCCTGTTCATGATGTAGATCTCTGGGAAGAGACTGAATTCTGTACAGATCCAATTGCTTAGAACCTTAAATGACCTTTGTAGGAAGAACCAACTAAGGTGATACTGAGCAACAGATGCAGGCTGTGACCTTGACACACAATGGCTAGAGAGAAGTAATCCATTTAACACTCCAGGTTCTAGCTGCCTAGATGGTAAGGTTTACCCAAATGTAGTCCAATAACCTATTATTGAACTGAATCAACAGATCACACCTGGGAGGGATCATTTGGGAAGGAATTAGGGGAAGGCAAGGGTAGAGTTCTGTATACTCAAACCAAAGCTTTTCAGAAGAGATATAATCCATCATGGTGGCGGACAAGGTAACGGTAGGAGTGCAGGGCCAAGATGGCCGCCAGGAAGCAGATGGATTACATTTAATGCTCACACAGGAAGTGTGGCCAGGCTACAAAACTTTAAAGAACACCTCCAGTTATGTAATCCCACCAGCAAATTTTTACCTCCTGAAGTTTCCATAATATTCTCAAATAGCACCACCAGCTGGGGAGAACACTTTTAAACACATTAGCTGACGGGAGACTCTTCTCACTCAATCCAAAAATGTCATGACCCAGATCCAGCCTAAGGAACCTGGCCAGATGGTGGTTTCTCAGCATATTTATCAGAGGTAACCCTTGGCTAAGCAAGGAAGGCTACTGGGCAACCCCTGAGGCTGCAATTAGAGGAAGTGCCTGGCAAGGTCAACATTAGAAGCACTTAGACCTAGCTTTTATTAAAGATGTTCCCTGAGTAGCCTTGGCTGCCCTGTGATTCACTCTGTAGACCAGGCTGACCTTGAACTCAGAGATCTGCCTACCTACCTCTGCTTCCTGAGTGCTGGTATTCAAGACCTGAGCCACTACCTGGCTAAAGATATGTTCATTTGGGGCTTGGAGGGTGGAAGCTGAGAAAGTGATGTTCAGAGACGAGGAGAGAGAGCATCATGAAGGTTCTGTGTTGAGAGGCACCCAGGGAAGATGGTTGAGAAGTGAGGTCAAGTACAGGGCTGTGCCGGAGTCTACAGAGAAGAGGGAGGACTCTGGGGGACCCCTGGGAATGTGGAAAACTGCTGTGAAGTGACAGATGAGTCAGATTGGACATTGGGAGGCTATGGGGTGACCGGAAGCTAGCACGTAGGGTGTGGAATGGGCTAGTGGAAGTCATGGGCATTTAGGGAGGAAGGAGTGCCTATAATCTTTATATGACCTCTATAAGAATACAGCTTGGTAGCAAGGGAGGGTGGTGTCCTGACGGACATAGGTTAATGACAAGAGGAGGGTGAGACTCAGATATGGTCGGAGGGAATTAAGTTGAGTGGCCGTGGGGACCTCACTCTTGTGTTCTCATAAATGCTTTTGTCTTTATGAAACTTTTTGGTCTACAGTGTATCAGAGGTTCTGTTTCCCCCCCATGGGGGGGGGCTGGGGTTTGGGAGGTGGGGGAAGCTTCTCCTCACTGGAGGAATGGGAGTTAAGAAGTCATGGCAGTTATTTGGGGCCAAGAGAAGGAGTCAAGCTCAAAACCTTAGAGAATTACACATACCCATAGTCCAGGTAGAGAGAGAGTTAATGTTAGGAATGACCTGAGGTACTCAGGGCTGTGGATGAGACTGGGGAATGTCTCCTTTGGAGGCTGACTCACTCCTTGAGTTCTAGGAACTTGGAATGGTACACATGCCCACCAATGTATTCATGTCACCTTTGTGTTGGCTACTGGTGCATGCTAAGGACATGAATGAATGAATGAACATACATGCAGTCCTGGGGCAATGCAAGGCTTACTGGGAAACACACTGCTATCACTATGCTAATGGGGATAAGAGCTAAGCAGAGGAAGCGGGTGTGTGCTTGTCTAAGATTCACAGGGAGTACCCCAGGTAGCTGGAATACAAGTTGAGGAGACTCCAAGGTTTGAAAGTGCCCATGGCTGGAAAGATGGCTCAGAGGTTAAGAGCATTGACTGCTCTTCCAGAAGTCCTGAGTTCAATTCCCAGTAACCACATGGTGGCTCCCAACCATCTAGAATAAGATCTTGATGTCCTCTTCTTGAGTGCAGGCAAACATACAGAGTGCTGTATACATTATATATATAAAAGGACTCATGTTATCCCATGAGGTCACTGGTGGCTTTTATGTGCAGATGACCTAGGGAAGGCTGGTCAGGAAGTGAAGGAGCAACTCCATTACCAATGGAGAGTTAAATGTTGAGGAGGCAGACTGAAGATGTATCTCAGTGCTACGGCCTTTACCAAGAATGCATACAGCCCTGGCACATAAGATGATGCATTGCTCTGAACTGACTCACTGCTGCCTGAGATGTATTCACAGGGCCTGCTCTGGGCCAGGTCCTAGAGGAAAAGAAATCTAGTTTCCATCATCAAAATGCCTGAGTCCCCAAAGGACTGGAGCTGTGGTTGATCTGGCTCTGTGACCTCTGTTCTTGCCCTAATCCCCAGCCCAGCTCCTGGGCTCCAGCCAGTGCCTTCCTTTTGATTTTGTCCGAGGTGGATTCCATGGCTGGTAGATATGCCAGTTATTAATGCTATTATGGCAGGATCTATGGATGCTGGAAGAACATAGGTATGCAAACAGATGTGCAGTCACAGTGAGTGGGAGGTTAGATTGGTTTTCAGAGTGGAACTTTTTACAGGTAGAAGAGGGGACATTCTTAGCAACCTACATGTGCAGGGGCTCAGGGCCATGCATTCCTCATTGCAACCATGGACAACTGAGAAAAGGGATGGGAAGAAATGAGGCTAGTGGTACAGGATGACATCACCAGGAAAGGTTAAATAAGCTGTACTAGGGAGCTTATAGATCTTTAAGTGTGTGTGTCCAAATGTGAGTGCAGGTACCCACTGAGTCCGGAGATTGTGTCAGATCTTTTGGAGCTGGAGGTACAGTTGTGAACCAACCAACTTTTGGGTGCTGTGAAGTGATCTTGGGTCCTCCACAAGAGCACCAATCACTTTTAACCACGGAGCCATCGTTACAACTCCAGAAACCCGTATCTCTTAAGCCTAGAGATGGAGTTAAGTTAATAGATAGCCTTGGGCACAGATAGTCTCGGGACTGGAAGCAATCTGTCTGGAGAGATGGCGCATCTTCCAGTAGTAACTGCTGCCAGGATATTTGTGAGCTGAGAGGGAGAGGCCTGGGCTGGACTCTGCAGAAGGGGACTCTTGAGGAAACAGAGGATTTTCAGATTCTTTGTAGAGCTTGGCCCTAGGGGACTGAGGAGACCCTGACTACTATCTCCTTTTCTGGCAAAAGTATAAACTCAAAATGTCTTTTCCCAAAGCACAGTGGGAAGTTGGTACAGTCACCATATCCCCCTCTAGTACAGCACAGCCCCTGGGTGGACAAAATGGGCTTCAGACTCAAAGCTAAAAGCAAGCAATTATGTAACCAGCTTCCTCTATGTCTGGGACATAGTGGCTAGCCAACAACCCTGGGGAGCGGGGGCCTATGAGAGCCCTGCTTCCCTTTCATGATCATGCATTCCCAGAGGGTCTGGGCTCCTCAGTCATTATGAAACACACCGTTCCTCTCTCTGACCCAAAGGCCCAGTTCCCTCACCTGCCTGTCTACTAGATTCTGATAGAAGCCATATGCTGGGTACTGAGAAGGGTGCGTGGAGGTCTCCAGGGGTCTGCTTCCAATGCAGACTTCAAGAGTATGCTTAAAATAGAAGAACGACAATGACATGGATGAGGAAATGGTGTCCTCACCTGAGGGACAAATAGTCTTAACAGTCAGTGACCCAGCCTCAGAGTTTAAATATGCAAGCTATGTTCCAGGGTAGCTGAGGGATGGGGTGGGGGCAGGCAGAGGGAAGGAGAAGGAAAAGGGAAATCCTTCCACATCTGTTTTAGTCTGAGCCATTATTTCCAAAGCGTTCTGACAGTCACCATCCAAGCAAGTAAATCAATAGTTTTAAAGGATTTGCAAGAATTAGTGAACCAGAGCTGGAGTACGATCAGTTCAAGTATTCAAGGAAATGAAACAGAAACCCTAAGTGCCAGGGCTAATGGCAACTGCAGATGCCATGGAGGAAGAATTCACGGCAGCCCAACAAACTGTGGGATTAGGGGATAGGAGGGGAGTGTGTGTGTGAGAAAGCACACGAGGACCCTTTCCTGCCCTCCTGTGTCCTCCACCGTCTCCTAGGAGACCGCCTCCATCCATGTCCATTTCCCTTGCTGTCTGTGGGCAGGGCAGGTCTGGGAACTGTATATGCCTCCTGCCCTTTTGGGAGATGAAAACCTGGGGTCTTTTCTAGCTTTTCACAAAGCTAATGGTCTTTTATCTCATACAAGTCATGTCTACCGTCATTCTAGGAAAATTAGGGGATCCTAATAAGCACCAAGACGTGCCTCCAGTGAGTGGTGCAGGCCCTGCCAAGAGTGGAGGTCTGGTACACTAGCCGATGGGATGATATGGAGGCAGGTGAGGAACCAGAGTCTCATATGGCTGGGGACAGATCAACTCAGAGCCTGTGCGCCAGCTCACCCACCCCGCCCATCATACTGGCTATAGTCTATAGTAGTCCATAGTGGTGGTTTTTTGTTTTGCTTTTTTAAATCGTGGGATGAGGTACCTGAGGTTGGAAAGATCAAGCAGGGGCTGTATTGACACTCCCTCACTCTTTCGTTGTACATTTTCCCATCATCTAAGGCAATTCCTCCTTCTAAGACTGTCTTCTTGCCAAGTGTTGGTGGGTAGAAATGCTGATCTTCACTATGCATCTGAAATCATTGGTCCCCAGACCCATTCTGGACACTTGCTATGCTCCAAGTGACGACTTTCTGTTGGAGACCTTAAGCAGAAAGGCCTGTCTGGGAACACCGCCTGTGCTCTTGGGCCCTCTAGATCAATTTCTCCAGCCTGGTACCATCTCCTGTTATTTCAGCTGATTCCTGTATTTAATCACAGCTCTTTTTGTCCAGATCACTGTCCTGCAGGTTTCTAGCCTGGCCATCGGCTTTTCCTGGGAAGGGGACTTATCAAACTATACTAAATTCACAGTATACAAATTCATGGAGTATAGTCACTCATTAGTTGCCGCCGTGTGTCAGTGGACCCAGGCCTGTGAGCATGACTCTGAGGGAAAATGCCTAGGGTGGGCGAGGTCATAGTAGCTACACCGGACCCTGGCCATTGTGCCTCTGCTAGCTGGAGGTGGGTAGAGGGAACACACAGTAGCGGGCCACTCCTGTTCAGATCCAAAGGCTGGAAGATGAGCCAGGCTGTATCCAGCAGCAGGTTGCAGTGTTTGTAGAGCATCACTATGGCCCATGGCATGGAAAATGATGAGAGGGAGGCAGAGCTCTCCGAGGCACCCACAAAATGGTCCTGAGCATAAGATTCACCTGGAAACTTAAAAAATGACCGATGTGCTGAGTGTGGTGGAATAGGCTCTTAATCCCAGAACATGGGAGTCAGAGGTAGGAGGATCTCTGTGAGTTTGAGACCAGTCTGATCTAAATAGCAAGCTCCAGGACTACATAGAGAGGCTGTGTGTGTGTACACATATATATAGCTTAGGCTCTATTCCTGAGTTTTTGAGTCAAAAGTATATGGAAGGTGAACACAGGCACTAGGATTTCTTTAGAATGCATGTGTGTGAAGGCCCAAAGTTGATGTTCAGTGTTTTTCTTGATTTCTCCCTGTTGTATATATTGAGATGGAGTCTCCCTATGAAACCAGGGTTCAACATTTGGCCAGTTTACCAGCCAGATTCTTTAGTTGACTCCTTGCCTCTATGTCCCTTGCCATGGTCATCTGGACTTTTATGAGTCCTGGGGATTTGAACTTCAGCCTTCAGCTATATCCCTAGCTCTAGCACAGGCTTTCTAAGAGAGTCTCAGGAGAATCTAATATACAACAAAATCTGAGAACCTTGGGTTTTGTGGCTGTGAACCGCTGTTGGTTTTGCCTTTTGATTTTCACTCGCAAGTGTCCAGATCTGCTCTCAGAGTGCAAAGACATTTACAAAATAAAATAAAATAAAATTAAGGAATGACAGCTTGACAGCTCTAAGAGCCAGCAATTCATGCAAATGAATGCAAATAAATACACACTTTCATACATATGTTTATGCAAATATTCTTGTGGTCCTGCAAATCACTCACTTGCCTGCAAGCAGCCACCTACAATTTCTTGGTGAGAACCCCAGGCAGGGTGCCTGGGTTAATGACAAGTGGTATCGTGACCTCCCAGGATAACATATCTATTAGCAAACTTGCCTCATAAGTTCTAAAGAACCAGGATGCCTTGAGAAGCCCAGGCCCCACCGCTCCTCAAGGTCACAGTGAGAGAAGGATCATGAACAGATATCCAATGGACGCACCATGGCTATGGCCAGAGAATCAACTATGTATGCAGCTGATGGTGCCTGAGAACTGGTGTGAGGACAAGGACTAGTTTACTTTGGCTCACTGCCGGTTAGGTGGGCTGGCATGTGTTGTAGAGTACTATTTTAAGGTGTGTTACTTTTGTTTAGGTTGTGTTTGTTTAATTCTGTGAAGCTGTGTTACTAAAACACCTGATGGTCTAATAAAGAACTGAATGGCCAATAGCGAGGGGCTGGCGGGTAGAGAGAATGAATATACAGCAGGAATCTGGGAGGGAAAGAAGTAGCCAGAGAAGGAGGAGGACTCCAGGGGCCAGCCACACAGTAAGCCCCTGAGTAAGAAGAAATGTCTACAGAAACAGAAAAAGGTAAAAGCCCAGAGGCATAAAGTAGACAAGATAAGTTATGAAAGCTGGTGAGAAACAAGCCAGGCATTCATAAGTAAGATTAAGCCTCGTGTGTGATTTATTTGGGAGCTGGGTGGTGGGCCCCCAAAAGAGTAAAAAACACCCAACAACAGTCATGTAGTTAGGCACTTGTCCTGCCTAGATAGTGTGGCCCGATCATGCCCTACAGCTCATTTGTCACATAAGGGGCAACACTGTTCAGTCAAGATCATCACTGTTCAGTGCCCTTCTGTGTACATCTACTTTTCCACCAAGCTTACTGAGGTGGCATGTCCCTGTACATACCCTAGAGCTACTTCAGGATGGAGAAGACAGATATCCACAGTGCTTCTTCTGGGGAGAGTTAGAGCAATCTCAACCTATTCAGGCCTCGGTGAGCCCTCTGTAAGTAATGTCTCAGTAGAAACCAGAACTCAGTTCAGAATTCAAATATGGGTCAGCAAAGACCTTTTTCTGGAGTCCAGTGATAATATCACCCAAGCCCTAACACATTCTATAATTTTAGAGTGAAAGGAAGTGCCACTATGTTGTCTTGGGGGACAGCTCAGCCTTGCTGACTTCACGGGTGGTTCTTCTTAGTTCTTATTGGCTCAACATTTCCCATGATGAAAGTAGCTTATAGACACAGGAAATTACTTTCTAGAGGACTGGCTGAATCCATCTCTACCACTGGTGAGTGCGTGGGCACTGGAGAGGGAGTACTGTCTCCCACCTCGTCACTTTCTCTGGCTGGCTTAAATCAAGTGTTAGAGGTCAGTTCTACTCAGTAATTATTTCAGGCTGACCCTTCACCTCTGCAGCTTTTCTGGGCTGTTGAGGAGATTGGCTGCCTCCAGGTACACAGCTGCTAAGGGGTAAGGGACAAAGGACAAAAGGTTTATCTTCGGCATGATTGCCTCCCCTCATGAGTGTTCATCCAAGAGACTATAGACTAGTTGATTGTCTGGGGGCTCCCTCCCAGTGGGCCTGGGGTATGACTTGATCTCACCCACATGTTAATTAAAGGCAGGCCAGCTCTGGGCAGGCTGAGTTGCCCTTTGTCAATGTCTGTAGCTAATAGCAGTCACCAGGCTGGTAACAAACTAAGAGAAGGTCTCTGAGCAGTGAGGCATCTTACTTAGGACCTCAGAACCCCTAGGCAGGTCATTGCAGGGGCTACTGAAGACCAGTCCAAACCTAGAAACTTCAAGAACAGAACAAGAGTAGAATTCACATCTTTGGGTCCAGAACTTAAAATTTAAACCTCCATGCTCCTTATGAATTGGACACAGCTTAGTCCTGGAGGCCAGAGTCCTGGAGCTCAGACATTGGGCAGCACTCTGGAGAATCCGCTCAGCTCCATGGTGCTATGAAGTTCCCTTCACAGCCTCTAGCTTTCTAACTGGCACCTGACAGTGTGCAGGATATTAATTATGGTCAGAGCTTTTCAACATGCAATAAAAAGCCTTTTAAAACGTTCCGATGGGAGGTGATTAACTCTATTAAGTGGCATTATGGATCTTCCTATCTGTTGCTTTCATAAACATAGTTGTAGGCAGAATGTTTTATTATGGGCATAAAAATGTCCTGCATTACAATGCATAAGCACATATTGATGTTGTATTTCTTTACTGTGCTGCCGCCCCAATCCCTAACCACTCGGAAAAGAAACTACATGTCTTAATAATTTATGCTCCAAGTTTTAACCAGGATTATCAATGGCAGGTTTTGAGCTTTCTTTTTTGGCAACACAATAGATCATAGTAAAAATGCACCGACAAGCGATGTGTCCGTTTGATTTTTTCCACCTGAATCAGCAGCCCAAATTCCAGACACAGCAGTTTAGGGCAAGCCGCATGCTGAAGAATTTAAGTCTAAGCATTTAATCTGTTCTTTCCATAAATTTTTGCTGCTTGTGCTTTATAATGATTCTACCAGAGGAAGTTTATTTATATCGCAGATTCCCAGCATCAGCACATTGAGAACACAACGCAATCGCTCAGTCAATAGCTTACAGCCATGTATAATATCACTCCGGAAATCAAAAGCCCATTTGAAGAAGAGAAGGCTCAGATTAAAGTCACTTTAAGACATCAATAACTTGGACTGGCTGAGGAGAAGATATAAATATCCGGCGTGTGCATATGCAAATAGGAATTCGCAGACGTGCTACCTCCGAGCGGCCGGCGGGAACCTCCAGGAGGGGACCTGCAGCACGTGACTGCACGGCTGCGCCGGGGGCTGGGTGGGCGGTGCCTTACTGTCATCAGGAGGGGCTACTGCATGCCTGTCTAGCCAATTGCGCCTGCGCTTGGCCTCTAAACTGGCAGAAGGCTGGGCTCCTGTGTGAAAAGCCCCAATGAAAGCCAGAGGCCACCTAGAATGACACTCGCGTCATGCAACCCAGGCATTCATCTGTGTTCTGGACTTAGAAGAGCCTGCCCTAGAAGGCAAAACTGTTTCCTTTCTGCGTCTCCATGTGAGACTAACCAGTAACCTTAAAGTTTGCAGAGAAATATAGCTTTCAGAGAAAAAAAACTTCGCAGCTAGTGAGCCTCAGAACCAGGATCAAGCTATGCTAAAAATTGAGCTTTTAAAACTATCGCCTAGGGCACGCTCCCTAGGGCAGAACTGGTGTGGCAGCCCAGGGAAGTTTAGAGTTCCCACGAGAATACAAAGCCTGGGGTCTGAGGAGCGCAGAAGGGGTGGTCACAGGTCAGGTGCAGGCATGGGGAAGGGCTGGATGGTGGGGAGAAATCAATTCCTTAGCAGAGTCAAGGTAAATCCTCAGAGGGGTCTGGAGCCAGCCATGGTGAGCTAGATTCTACTCCTGAGTTGCAGAGGGACATTGGACCATAGGGCAGAAGAGAAGTTTCTGTTGCTTCACTGAGGCAGGCTGTGCAATCCGGGGACAAGTGATGAACCCATTGCTCAGTAACCAGAAGCATTCAAGGCCTTAGTGGCCCAGGGCTCATCTTGTCTACAGTCTCTGCTACCCACATGAATCCCCTCAGGGGAAGTAAGAGCATTTGAACTTTGGTGTTCCCCCTGCCCCCGTGTAGATGTGGGTGGGTGGGTGATGTGGCTCTGCACAGGGCAGGGATTCATGAAAGAAACAGAAAATTAAACCAAAACAAAACTCAGCCAAATACGAAAGCAAAGGCCGAACATTTGAATGAAGTTACAAAAACCTATAGAAACTAATAATTGCAAAGCCGATTTCTCCAGGGTGACCTTTGGCTAGTAGCTACCTCTGCTTCTTCAGCTAGCCCTGATGGCAGTCCTCCAGCCATACATTCACTTGTTCAAGCACTCACGCATTCAGTGGGAATACAGCATGAAACAAAACAGATGGGAAGTCTGCTTTCTCACTCCAGGGTATCTATCTGGTGACCCACAATGAAGCCACCCTTCTCTAGGGCAGGGCAGCTCAGGAGCGCTGGGCAGTGATGCAGGGTGGGAGTGGGTGGCGTCTTCACACAGGTATTGGCTGCATCTAGACCCTGAGCTCTGGGCAGATGGTTTACAAGAACCTCTGGGCTCAGTGACTCATCAGAGGCCCTCTCTTCTCCCAGCCAAAGTTCCTTACAGAACTAAAGCTAGTGGGGATATCTGTGCTCCATACTGGGCAAGACCATGCTCTTCTGCCGAAATGACCTCCTCTTGTCCTTTCCTTCAGGGCTCTAAGCTATGAACCAGCTATAGCGTGGCAGAGTCAGGCTTGGTCTGTAAGGAAGGCTGTGAAGACTATGTGCTATGTGCAACCTCTTCAGGGGCTCTCTTGAGTGTCTAGAACCTTTTATCAGAACCTCCCTCATTGCTTTGGAGTAGGTAAGCAATAATTGCCTGGCTCCTCTGATTGTTCCCCATCACCAGGGATTTCAGCGGTCACCTTCCTCAGGACATTAGTTGGGTTTATAGAGTTCTAGTGGGTCCTAAGTTGAGTGCTGGGGTGTGATTCTCTGGCTCTCTCTCCACTCCTGGCTATGAGAACCAGCTCTTGCTGGTTCCATTCAGAAACACTCCTGACTTCCCAGGCTTCTTGGAAAAGCATGGATGCATGCTTTCTACAGCTTTCTAGAGAGATTTTTGGATGAAGCTGCAGAGGTTCTGAAATAGTGGTTGGAGAACTCTGAGGATGCTCTTCTAATTCCCCATGGAGGGTAGGCAACCGCTGCAGATGGACTGACAGTGAACGTCTGTGTCAGTCAGCAGGGATGAGGGAAGCAGGAGGCAGGAGGGGCTAGGCAGAGAGATCCCATCACATGTTCCCAATTGGGGTGCTCCCTGCTGAGACACCTCTTCCTGGGCTCTCTCTTCAGGAGTCCCCACTGGGAGAGAAGGGTGGCAGAGGAATCTGGCCCTCCTTAGGCTGGCATTTGGCCTGGGCATTCTGTGTGGGGTTCAGGGAGGCTTCTGAAAGAAGAAATGGCTACAGGCAGGATGAAAGCATAGTGGGGGCGCCATCTTGAGCAAGAGCAGTGACTGTCCCACAGAAGCCGCATGGAGCTGGTGGAGAGGGCAGTAAGTAGCCTTGGGTGGCTTGCTAAAATGACTTCGGAGGGTATGAGTGGAGGAGGGCCTAAGGAAAGACTTTTGTGTGCAGACTGAAGAGTTGCCAGGAAGAGGGTGAGGCAGCCACCCAAGGAAGCTGAGACCATGAAGGAGCAGTCTAGGGTGGGAGGAAGGCCCTGACATGAAAGAGATGCCAGGTGTCATCATGGCGGGTGGGTTGAGGCTCTTCAGGGCTGGGTGGGCACTCTCACTATTAATTTAAAGCCTATTTCTCAAGAATGAAGTCATGCCCTTTTGTCCTGTGAAATGGAACAAAGACAGGTGGAACACCCTTGTAGCCATTCCTGAAACCAGACACTGAGGGCGGAGGTGAATACAGGCTGAAGTCTGGGCTCTGAGATAGAAGATATCTGTGTCTATTCTTACTTTGTCCCTGACCAGTTGGATAAACATAGGAAGTTAGTGTCATGTTTCCAAGCCACAGCTTCATCAGTAGATGAGGGTCGCAATAGCCCCTATTTCATAGATATAAATATTAAATAGGTCAATATGCATAATGAGCTTAGAAGAACATATTTTGGAGGGAAATAAACTGGCATAGCCTCACAGGTCAGGCAGGTCACTCACTGTACAGCTAGAGGGGGTGTAATTCACCTCAGAGTCCTCACAGGTGTAACTTGAGTTACTCTCACAGTTTCCTGGTAGGTGGCAGGCAAGGGTCTTGAGAAAAGGGTACCTTTTTACATATCACATAAAGTTGCTAAATTGGCCAGTGGCGGGGGTGTTCTAAAGTCACTCACAGTTGGATGGGGGAGACAGACATGAAAATAGATTGTCAAGATGCTCTGGTAAGGGGGAGGGTGGAGTCTGCACGTGTCCCAAAGGGTTAGCTGAGGAGAGGGCTCGTTCTCGTGCTGAGCCTTCTGCCTCCGAATTTCCACTAGAAAACATTAAAGAAACCACCAGCTCATGTCTCTCATGAGGGAAACCTTGCTTTTGGATCTTCCCATAGTCCCCAGTTGGAGACAGATGAGGCTGCAGCCCTGAGATGCCCAAGTCTCTTTGCTCAGGTTATCAATGTAGAGGCCTCTTCTGTGTGTTCAGTCCCTCGTGGAAAAGGCAGGCCTTGAATACAAAATAAATACCCAGACCTCCATGTGCCAGACTCTTGAATAGCTGGTAATTTACCTCATGTGCTGTGTTGGCTACCAGGAAGCCCCCAGCTCCTTTGTGTTCTGGGATTAAAAGTGTTTCTGAAAAGGGAGGGGCTTTTCTCACAGCTGGCAGAGGGTTCTCAGTGAGAATAAGCCTGGCAGAGGAGGCTAATAGGGCAGAGAGGTGAAGGCGAGGCAGGGAGTAGTATTGTGAGGGGGAGGAAGGGCCGGAGGGTAAGAGGCCAGGGAAAGAGGGTGTGCTGGGTTCAGATGGTGTTAGACTCTTGGCTAGGGGCTCACCATCCAGACTCCTTAGGGAGCTTGTACTTCAGAGGCCCGGACCCTCCCAGAGGCGTCTGTCAGACAGCTGAGAGGTCAGTACATCCTTGCTGGGTGGTGGTGGCACAGGCCTTTAAACCCAGCATTAGGGAGACAGAGGTGGGTGGATCTCTGAGTTTGAGGCCAGCCTGGTCTACAGATTGAGTTTCAGGACAGCCAGGGCTACACAGAGAAACCTTTTCTTGAAAAACAAACAAACAAAATCCTCACCTGCTGGGGAGTCCCTTTCTGGAGCCTGGAAAGCTCTGGAAACAGATGCTGGGTGGACAGCTATTCTTCTCAGGTAACAGTGATCCAATGGGGTGGAGGTTGTGACACCATCCCGCTCCTGAGGCTGAGCTATTAGATCTCCTAAGGAACACCTGCCTAGGGGAGAAGACGCTGCCCAGGCCTCCATTCCCTGCACCACATTCCCATAGAAGGAGTCTCAAGCCTCCCTGCCAAGGAGGGCCAAGGGATTTTTTTTTTTTTTTTCTACTCTGCTGAGCTCTGGCAAAGATATCAGCACATGGTTAATTTTCCTTTTGCTCAGAAATGTAGAGTAATTTGCCCGAATGGGGATTTCTGCATATTTATACTAATGTCTGTGTTTAAAGCTTATGAGACAGGGAATTGCTGAGAGATGTCCATTAGCAATATATACAGACTGCAATTATTCCTTTATGGTGTGTGGTTTGACTGCAGAATATTTTACTTCTATGGAAGTGGTGGGCTTTGCCCACTGTGTTTTCTTATATGCTGGAAGAAATCAATAAGCACTGAAAAGAGGCAGGAATAAAAGGAATGTGACCTTTTAGGATTCTGAGAGCCTTGGATACACTATGCCAGAAACTGCCTTTGTCCTCAGAATCTAAATGCGAGGAAGCGCCCAAGTGGGGAGAATCTGAAACATTTAAGGATGTGGTGGACAAAAACTTATGTACCTTCCCTAGGACGAGACAAGGGTGTTAGTTCACTGGAGACCAGGAGGAGCCAGAGGGGTGTCCTGTCAGAGAGCCACAGGACAAGAAAACAACGGATGTCTCCAGAGGATCCTACTTCTGGCCTCTATCCTCATTCCTGGATTTCTACCCAAACAGAAGTAGGTTTCCATCAGAAGTACGAAAACCAAAAACCAAAAACCAAAAACCAAAAAAACCCAGATCTAGGTCCACAAACCAAGCTTCTTGGAATTTGCAGGTTATGGCAGAAAAGAGTTTTTCTTGATGTGGAGGGCTGGAGGTTCAGGGGATTGCATGGATATCTAGAATTCATGAACAGGAATACCAGGGTATGGATGGGGCCCAGGGGCCTCCTCTTCATAAAGGTTCTGGCCAGAAATGTTTTGTGAGATTCTATCTCTCAGAAGTTCATGTTCTTCCTTTGTAAGATCCATCTGCTTCCCCCAACTCCCCATAAATGCTTACCTAGCCTTTGCTGAATTTAACAGGACTTTTCATTTTTTCTGTCTTTTGTTAGACAGGTCTCCTTATGCCATGCAGAATGGTCGTGAACTCATGATCCCCTGCCTTGGCCTCTGAAGTACTAGTATTACTGGTTTGTAGTACTGTGTCTGGCTTTATATGGCTCTTTTGTCTCTTCTGCTAGGGGGGCATAGGACAGACAAACCCCAAGCAGGCCTGCTATACTTTTGGGCCACTTCTGTACTCTGGAGGTCTTCAGCATTGAGCCACTGGGAGAATACTCAGTCTGAGATGCTCCCAAGACCCAGAACTCCATATTGGGCAGAGGGATGTAGATGGAGAGACACCTGACATTGTACAACAGCACGCTGCCCAGGACATTACTTCTGTCTTCCCCTGGGCTTGCCACACTTCATGGCCCTTCCCATTTTCACCCTCCCTCATATCTCACACTTGTCCCGATATGTTATTTGCTCCAGAGTCTCTGCGATGTTGGAACATGTGGGAATCTCCACTGGACCCCAGGTGGTCTCCTCCTTCTCAGCATCTGCCACCACACATTCCCCTGCAAGCTGGCCTTCCTCCCTCCATGTGTGTGGGCCCCATTCCCTTGATGGGAAACCACTATTCTTTTCTGGCCCCAAAATAGTTTCCTGAAGTTAACGCTGACTTCTCAGTTGCCTTCTTGCACAGCAATCTCTTCCAAGAGGCGCTGGGGTCCAGAAATGGGACAGATGGTCCTCGTCTTTTTATAACACGGCCAGTCTTTTGAAGTGAAGAGCTATAAACACAAGTTTGTCTTTAGCAGATGTTCTGTGGGAACTACAAGTACCACTTTGTGCTCTTAAGCAACTGTGAATGGTAGTGACTGGGGAGAAGCCGGAAGTGGGGCTTTGGTGAGTGTTCAGGGGAGCCTAGGGGCCCTGGTGTGTTGATTCCTATGCAGGCTGCAACCAGGCTCAACTTCCTGTTCAGTAATTTCACTGTGGGTGGTCATGTCTACAGTGTGGGCTGTTTGCGTTCTTGTCCAGCTAATCCTGAGACCCCCATCTGAAGGCTGAGGCCCATATGGATCCTCAAGTAATCCATGCATCAACTACAGTCACTTTTCCCCATCAGCTATTTGCCATGAAGGTGTCCAACCTTTATGGCTGTAAGGGGCTGAATGGAAAACTTTGCTCAAGACGTGAATGGCTGGCCAGACATGGCATCTGGTGAGCATCCAAGAAGCTGAAGGCTGTGCTAAATGCCGGCAGGAAGCCAGTTCCTATAAGCTCTGCGCTGGTGGCTCCTCATCCATTGGTGGCAGAGATGTGAGGCGTCAATAACGACTTCTAAATGGATGTGCTGCTGTTTAGTAGATTTTGAGACTTTCATTCATTTAAAAGGGCATAAGCTCAATTAATAGACCTCATTAACTTCAAAGATGTATCATCTTTGCTCAGAATTGGCTCCTTCATAGGATGACTGGCTCCATTAACTTTATTGCATTGGCAATACTTTGAGTAAGGCATGGGAGATGTAGCAACAGGAAAGAATTCCCAGGGCTCCCTGCCTCCCAAGCTCCAATGGCTTCTGTGGCCAGTGCTCTGTCCACAAATAGTACATCCTCAAATAGTCTAGTGCCCCCTATGGACTGACTTTGGGAATTCCATACATCTGTCTTTTTCATCTATCCATCTATGAACAAAGAACGCCAAGAGTTATCAATTTATATATAGAAATATTAGTCACGTGGTGCTAGGATATACAAAACAGCCATCATGGAACTTATTCATCTTTAGCCCTAGTGACAACACAATATGAACGTACAAGTGTGATGGAATGTTCTCTGTATGCTGTAAATAAAGGAGCTGTTTTGGTCTATGTGAAGCACCGTAGAAGTGGGTAGAGGATCAGAGGACAGGCAGGTAGGAGAAGGGCAGAGTTAGTCAGTCGCCATCTGACCCCTGAAAAGAAGACATGTAAGGAATCCAGGTGAGCCACGGGCCGGGCCACATGGCAGATAGAATACTAGAAATGGGTTGACTTAAGATGACAGAGCTAGCTAGTAATGTGCTTGAGACATGGACCAAACAGTATGAAGTTAGTTAATATAAGCGTCTGATTCATTTCATTGGGAGACAAAAGCCGCCACGGACAAGGTCTGAACCTCTGGTCCAAATGGGCCCCGGAAATCTTTCTACAACATACAGGTGTGATGAAGGAAGGATACAGTCACTGGAGGCTACTCTCATTATGCCACCAATCCCCAATCTGCCTTGTCTGATGTGCCTTCATTTTTCTCATCTAGGAATCTGTCCAAATGGACTACACAAATACATAGTGGATAAGTATGAGCATACAGTGATAGGGAAATGCATAATAACTATTGTCCTTGATACACACGCTTCTGGAAGACAAGGTACACTTTCCAGCTCAGCCCACATCTTGTCTGGAATGGTAGTTCCTGATCATAGTTTGAGACAACTCTACAAGGTCGGCTTCATTTCCTTGATAGGTATTATTACTAGAAAGACCTTGCTGGGAGATCACATGTCTACTGAACTGCTTTGTGGGACCAGTGACACTACACAGGGAAACCTGGAGGTAATGAGCATCCATGTGCAGAACCTGGGCCTGGACACACAGATCAGCAGTTAGGAGCTCTTACTTCCAATCCAAGCATGGGGACTGGAATTCCGATCCCAGTATCCACATAACATGTAGGGTGTAGTCTTAAGCACACCTGTAAGTAAGCTCAGCAGAGAAAAAGTAAGACAAGATGCTTTCTGTGCTTGCTGGCCATCAGCTTAGCCAAATAAACTTAAGCTCCAGGTTCAGCAAAAGACCCTGCCTCAAAGATATAAGATGGAGAATGACAGAGGAGGATCCTCTGGCTTCCATATCCAGGTACAAGTGTGTGTAGCACCATGGGCACACACATTCCATAGACATAACAATAGTTACATTTTCTCCCCCCACACACACATATGAATTTGAAGAAAAAAATACAGGAATTATTCCTGGATCAAAAAAAATTTCCCAAACCTGCTACCTTTCCTGTTCAAATGGCTAGCTAGGGAGGTCAGAGCCTTTAGAATTACCATAAGATGACTCCCTAAAATCCAGTGGGTCCTAAGGTTCTGGGACACAGATTGGAATAAATAGTAAGGCATCTTAGACCCCAGAGGGTGGCCCCTGAATGTACTCTGGGAAATAATGAATGATCATGGTTGACCATTCACTCAATCTTCCTGGGAAATCAAGTTCACTAACCGGCATTGACCATGAGACGTGTTAAAGTGAGAGTCCCTGTGTCCGTGAGTTAGGGCTTTCCCACAGCTTTCTCTTTCCCTTTGGGATGAGTTTCTCCCTAGCAATATGTTCAAGGGCCATTACTGTTCTAGCCCATGTGGCCTTAAGTGGGAGTATGGACCTACCTTTGAGAACATAACAGCCATTAGGGAGTGCTTGGGCTCTGTACCAGCTGCAGATCACAGGCATACAGACTCTGGGTTTGTCTCTGTGCTTCTATCTATAGAAGGGCAAAAGCTTTCTGGGATAGAAGATTCCCAGCAGCAGGAGAAGTGATTGCCCAGGCTACCCAGACAATGTGTTTCCCTGGGAATTTTCTAGTGCAATCCTGGGAATAATTCGATACTTTGGTGATACCTCTAGCTTCATTCACCCTCCTTGGGGGTGGCGTGGGTAAAGCACTTTTATTAGATGATGGCTCAGGTAATACCTTTCCCTGCTAGCCACTATGGTGGTCATGGGGGAGAGGTTTGCAAAGGATGAATGGCTTGTCACCTGAAGAAGATTCTTACTGGAAGAGAGAGAGGTGGGCAGCTGTTCAGAGGCACAGCTGGGGCAGAGTTGGAATGGGGGTGGGGAGCAGGTTTCACTGAGACACACCTCACCCTAATGATTTAAAGAAGAACAATTTTAGAATCTCAGTGGAAATGGTAACTTGATCCTGACTTTACAGATGTGAAAAGGTGGTAAAGACATGGCAAATGAGCTGTGGTGAGGTGCCACCCTTTCTACTTGTCAATGGATGGATTTAAAGGCTATTGTGGCCAGGTGTGGTGTTGGCACCTCTCTCTAGTCCCTATACTTAGGAGACAGAGGTAGTTGGATCTTTATGAATTCTAGGCTAGCCTCATCTACATAGAAGCAAGGCTACATCTTATTTAAAAATTAAACAGCAATAATGTCCCCCAATAAAGACTATTACAGACTATATTGAATCCTTTCAAAGCCATATGCTAAAGCCATACCCCCCCAAGATGATGGCATTGGGATATGAGCTTTTAAGGTGTCCGTAGGGGTAATCCAATAGGGGTGGCACCCCCTTAGGAAGACACACTCCATCAAACAAGGACAGTATCAGGAAGAGAGGCACCATGAGAAAGCGAGCCTGCCTACATTGTGACTTAGATTCCCAGCTTCTGCAGTGTCTTGGGATGACAGCTGTCCCACTAGGGCAGACTGTCATGTCACTGACTCTGCAGAAGCTAGTGAGAAACAGGCGCACTGGCCTTGTCTGTAGACTGCACCGTGGCAATAGGCATTGACAAGTGGGAAGCCATTTGGTAAAGAAGAGCCAGTAAGGCAGTTAACAGGGCAGTGCTGGGTTGCTGGGAGACTAGGGAGAAGAAAAGTTGCTCAGTGAGCTTCTGGGTAGGTAACACACACACACACACAGAGCTCCTTTTAAAGAAGGTCACCAAGAAAACAGGCAATGACAACTGTTTCAGTAGATGGCAACCTTTTGACCATTTTTTTCTTCAGGCAATTTACACGATGTTTTGTGTTCCCGAAATACTACACTTGTATTATTTTTACCTTTTACATTTCTAGAATAGGGAGTGTGCTCCTGAATGGAATGTAATTTCAACCAAATCGCTTCTCACTGAACTGGGTTTGTGCCATGTTTTCTCCTGTTCTGCTTCATGATGTGGCGTGCCTTTCATCCGGCCCCTCCCCATCACGCAGGGGCAAGCAGCAAGCATCCCACATGCTCTATCTAAACATCAAGCTCAGAATTGAGGAAAATTCTGGAAACACCCCGACTCTTCATGCCTTTACTTGCAACATCGGCAGAAGAAACCTGTTCAGATAATGGTTAGGCACCAGGAACTTTGTTATTAAACCTCTGTCTCATCAGGAAAGAGAATGGTACACAGTGAACTTTTAGAATTTGGGTGTTTCTGATTTCCCCCTCAGGGATTAATAGTGGCCAGGTGTCTCACACCTAAGTCAAAGTCTATGATATTCAAAGATACTTTCACCCTCTAAGACCACAAAGGCCTGGAGATGGCTGGACTTTTAGTACCTGCCAAACACCATCTGACTGAGGTGGGGAGGCCAGTCTGTGCACATATTCAGGCTTTGAGTGCCTGATGCTGGAGAAACAGACACCCTGAAAATCCCTAGGAAACCCAGTCTCAAGTCAGGATGGCTTCCTCTGTGGACCAGAAGAGTGTGTGTATGACTCTGTGATAGACATCTTTGAGCATCATATCTTTATCTGGTACGTCCATCACACTTCCTCCCAGACATCCACCTTCCTGCCCCTTGCTCTCACCTTGACCACTCTACTGGCAAGGTCTGTATCTCTAATGCCCTTTCACTTCCCAGCCTTATCGCCACCACCTTTTTACCCTCTCCTCTCATATGGTCATTCCCTTTCTCCTAAGGCCTATCCCCATGTCTGAAACACTTTGAATTACCCAGGTTTCTTACTTGATAGAAGTGAAGATTTTGTTGGGCATACAGCTAGCAGGCTGGCTATGCCTCTTGTTTGGCTTATAGGACAACATCTAGGCAGAGTGGCATCTCAGAACACTTATGGGTTGCACGATAAATACCCTGCTGGGCATTAGGGAGGAAGGTGACATAATTCCAGGTTTCCTGTAGCCTCTGAGCCACCAATCTAGTGTGTAGCTAGTCATCCTGCTGCTGTTTGCTTTAGTGTGCTCTTCCTGAGCAATGGTGGGGTTTACTTGGTTGGGTTAGGGCAGCTGGTTTTTGGCACTGTGGGCCAGTATTTTGTAAAGGTCTGGAAATCTGTTTTGTTCCCTTATATTCTTAGGAGCATGTTGACTCTCTAGCCCCACCCTCCAGGTGGGCAGAGCAGGATCTCTGACACCGAGGATATATATTAGTGGCTGAAAGTCAGTATGTTTTCCCAGCAGCCTGAGACAATCCAGTGTCCTCAACCTGCTTGTGCCCAGTTGAGCAGGTGGGTGTGTGGCTGGGTCACCTCCTGCTATGAGGATGCCAGTGTCTCTGGGTGGTCTGGCTGCATTGACTGCAATATGCTGCCTGTCTGGTTCACTCACAGCCAAATGATCTCTTAACCAAACTGTTTAAGCCTTAGACAACTCTCCAATTAATGAAGAACAAAGCCCCGAGGACAGAGCCCTGGGAAGGGAAGAGGGGGGCTTCACACTGGGCTGGGCAGGTTCTGGTCTTGTGAATAGGAAATATCTTGTGGGTGTGGATAAAACTTCAGTTCCACAGGCTGAGCCTGTTTCCTGGGAGAGGGTGTATAGGCAGGGTGTGGGGGGCCTACTAGATAGAGTGAGGGTATTGAGATTGGCTCCTGAGTCAAAAGCAGTGGCGACCCACCACCTTCCTTAATTAGGATCCTTTAAGATTTATAGTAGCCAGAGCAGGTAACATTGTTGCAATCCCACTATGCTTCAAGCGAGGTATTCCCACTTCATGTTACTAAATTCTCAAAGCTGGTCTGGGTTACAGAGTTGAAAACAGAGGTAGAGTCTCAGTTTGCTGGCTTTGTTTGTGTAGGGATTGGGAAGTCTTTTCCCAAGCAGCTGAGCTGGGCTCCTGACCACTTTTGTAGCTGCCAGCCATACATGCCTGATTATTCACTCTGCCTTGTCCAGTTGATCCACAGAAATCAAACGATGCTAGTTGTCCAGTCTATTCCTGCATCCACAGAGGTGTACCTAATCCAGCCTGTGTGTCCTTGGTCCCTGGATATCAAGATTAAGGCCAGAGGATGCTGACTCCCCCCTCCACCCAGGGTACACAAGAAGACACCCTTGCCCCAAAGATGAACAATTCATGGACTTGGGGGAAGGTACCAGCAACAGGCTGGTTCCTTCTGGTTGTTATGGTGATGGTAGAAGATTGTAAAAATGCTACAATGGGAGAAAGCAATTTTCTGCCATTCAAAGGGCCCCCTGGGAGCCAGGCCTTCAGACATCATGATGTTAACATGCTCTCCTAAGACTCTGGAAGGCAAACTGGTCTTTGATTCGCCGCATTAACCTGAACTCCTAAAAGGCCATGGATGCTGAAAGGTGGCCCTGATACTGATGGTGGAAAGAGATCACACACACTTTTATAGTGATTATACTAGGACCATGCCAAGGGCTGCATGCAGAATCAGTCATTCCTCATGGTAACTAAAGAAGTGGCTCTGTCATTATTGAAGATGAGGAAACTGGGGCAGAATTTCAGATCCCATTATGCTCTGGGGCAGGAAGTGTATGGAGGTACCTGGGTATAGGAAGAAGTCTCAATGGATAGACTTTGTGTGGGACAGGTGTGGGTATTGCAGAATGACTTCCTGAGAGGTTTTTGCATACCTGGATACCTGAGATTACTGATTACTTTTGGAAAAAAACCAAACAAGTCTCAGAGAGCCCCAGCTTTGTGCTTTTATCCATCACACATGCCACATAACTCTTGATGTGGAGGACTTTGGGGCTAGAATGGGGTTTCAATGAAGTCCTTACCTGCCCCACCTTGGAGGCTCACACACAGTCTGAGGATAGAAGGAGAATGATTCAAATCATGGGACATGCCTCCAATAGACAGGACCTGAGAAGTCAGGATGTAGGGTGTAGTACAGGATGAAGTGAGACAAGCGGGTGTCAAGCACTGAGAGACCACATCAAGGGTGACCATCAGACACCTGAGTAACTGAGACCTTTGGACACTGTCGAAGCAGGTGTGGCAAGACAAAGCCTGCATTTTGAAAAGACCATCCCAGCCTCATTTTGGATCCTGTGCTCAAAGGAAACACTTCGGGCTGGTAAAGGACAAATTGTGGTTCTGAGTTGGAACCCTGGATGGACTCAGGGTGACGTTTCTGGGATATTGCCACAGACAGGGTTATTGTAGCATGAGCAGTGTGTGGGTAAACAGCTTCGTCATACGTTTTAGCTCCTTCTAGAGTATTTGTGAGGATGCAGAGAGAACAGTGTGCTCTGGACTGGTCTCAGAGTGTGGGACAAGGAGGGAGGAGCTGTGGCTTAGTCTCACGCCTGGGAGAATAGTCCATCCTCTGCCAGAAAGTAACTCATGCCATTCTGCAGAAAGTGGTTTGACCACAGGGATGTGGGCCTTGTGACCACTGGATGGGCTTGCCCAGCTGTTAAACTCCCTGGACAGAGTGCTGGGCTAGACTGCAGTGGTTGTGAGCTGGCAAGGGGTGAAGGATGGTCACAGTTCCCATTCGGCCCTCCCCTGGACTCCAGGAGGGAGGTATAAGCATTCTGATTTTATGTATTGTGTATGTGTTAATTTTATGAGGCAGGGACTCATGCTGTAGCTCAACTCATAATGAAGCTCAGTTTCTCCTCAAAGTCATGGAGGTCCTCCTGCCTCAGCACCCGGAGTGCTGGGGTGATAGGCAACAACCACCACACTCAGATAACATTTCTAAGTGAAGGTGGTGGAGGCTCAAAGAGGTCAAGAGGCTTACTCTGGTCACAAAGCTACTTCACACACCTCAGCATATTATAAGATGCTCTTTGCTCTTGCTAGAGTTGGAGTAGCTGTGGTGCATATGGAATGCAGTGGCAAGGATGGACAGAGCTCCCTGGGATAGAAGTCTCCAGTCAGGGAGGAAAGAAACTAACCACAGGAAGAGGTAGAACAATTCATGCATGTATAGCTCCTTGGTCCTGGGGCAGAGAAGACAAACTCTGCAGATGGCTCATCGTGGCCCCTACATCACGTCAATGACAACAGTGTCTATACCAGAACAGACATGTCCCTTCTCTGGAAGAAAGGAAGCAGGTACTGTTATCTCTTTTATCCCCAGACACTCAGGTAGAAAACAAGACAGCTCCTGGACCCAGGGTCTTGGGATTTTAGAGGCTCCCAGCCTTGGGCTAAGCCACCAACAATCCCTGATGAAAGACAGCAGAAATCACTGCATCCCTAACCTGCACCTCAGCTGTGACCTCCCAGTGATCTCTAGGAATGAGGTCATTAGACCTCAGGTTTCACATAGGCCTGAGTTTGGCTGTACTTGTCCCAGAGATCAGCCCCGGAGTCTTGTTCATCTAATGAAAAGACAAACATGCCAGGTCTTTATAAAGATTCACATGGAACTAATTCTGTTTTCCTCCCTTATCACTTTGCACACATGAAATCTATTTTTAATTACCTTTCAATATATAATCTAAAAAAAAAAAATTCCACAGCTTGCTCCCACCCTCAAATTGTTCTTAGAGAAAGAAAGATTTATCTTGTAAGTTTCTTAAGAAAATCTATATGTGCTCAATGCATTTAAATAACACTCATTAAAGCAAACCACAGGCATGCTGGCTCCTCCAGTCACAGATGAGAGACAATCGCTTGACCTACAGCAAATCAAAAGGCATTTTGCACACCACCTCTCTTTTTCAATTGGTTAAGTTTTAAATTAAAGTCCCAAAGCCCTTTTTGGGAAGGCGGACTAATAGAGCCTCGACTGAAAATTTCGTTCAGTCGATCGGAAGATAATTACAAGAAACAAAATGTGAAATTTTAAATCAGGGCACTAATGAAGTCTAAAAATACCAGTGGCCCATCCCTCTGGCTGGCAAGACCTGTTCTTCATGGAGGGGGATTCTCTGCATAATAACTCAACCCCATGAGGGGCCAGGTTGTCTCATCAAACAATAGTAAGGCAAAAATCATAGGACTATAATGAGCTAGATCGTGCATAGTGGATCTTATTATAATGCCGGGCAAGGTTTCAAACAGACATTAGGAGAAAAAGAAAATTCTTTTCTTTTTCTTCCTCCCCCTTTTTTTTTTAAAGTAGAGTTCTGATTTGTGTTGATAACATCATGTGGTGCCTCCTGTTCCCGCCTGGAGCCAGCTGTCTGTCATTTAGAGTGTGAAATCAATTGAATTTCAGGGATGTAAAATCCCTAGGGGCGAAATTAAAAGTGACCCAAATCCAAACCCACGTGGTGCTTGTCGGGATTATGACTCTCCCATGGCAAGGTGCAAAGATTTGGTTTCAAAATTTGGGTTTATTTTTTTTCTCTCCCTTAAATGTAGTTGTTTGACATTAGATCTGACAGATAAATTATAGCTTCAGCAAGAAAGGCTTTTAAGATTAGAAATGAAAGGAGAATTTTCCTAAAAAAATAAAAACCCACCCAGGCTCATGTTGAGCATTTGTACGCGTACAGTCCCTTGGCTTCCCTCACAAGTACAAGGGGGATCTGCCAGCCCACAAGGGCCATAAACAGCTGGGCAAACAGCTGGGCTGGTGAACACTAATGGAAAGCAGGGAGCTTGACAGGTCACCCACAGTCACTGGCCAGAGCTCGAAGACCCCAAAGGCTCCCCAAAAGATGGAGCAGGAGGTACTTCTTGGGTTTTGCTTCCTGCTCTCACCCAGACCTAGTCTACCCTATGGGGCTTGGTATAGTGAATGGCACGGGCCACATGGCCCAGTAAGGCTTGGGACCAAAGAAGTCAGGGCATACTCTTTGGCCTTCCACAGCTGTTCCAGGAGCAACTCTGCATGGTTCAGTGGCCTAGTAGGTTCAGCAGCCCACCTTACCAACCTGTGTCACCACATCTTAAGCGTGTTCAGAGACGGCCTACTTCTAGAGAGATGGAGTCCAGCTCAGTGTCAAGTCCTACACTAGGTGACTCTAGGGCCAGCTAAGCTGGTTCCTTTCTGTACAGAACAGTTTTTCTCTAGATGTATGTCTAGAACTTGAAAGCCAGCGAGACCTTTCACTGGCCTTGGCAGGCCTCTTCCTGTGGAGACACTAAAGTTGCCTGGTGCTTCTAGCTTTCAGGTAGAATCTTGAACAGCTGGGACCCCACAGCCTCTTGTGTCAGAGTAGGTGGCTCTTGAAGTGTGTGTATACATGCTTTTATTCTTTTGGGGCAGTCTCCTTTTTTTTTTTTTTTTTTTTTAAAAAAGTGTTTCTAAACTAAAACAGTTTCAAGAAGAAATCAATTTTGTCTCTCTATGCATAAAAAAATAAAATTTAAACAAAGCAAGGAACTTTCTATAATTTTGTCATTTAAAATCAGTACTGATTTCCCAAACAAAGGCAGATGGAGTTCACACAGGTTCAGAGTAAAACCCCACAGGGAGCTAGGCTTTGGGGTTGCTCAGAAAGACTGGAGAAGGGCTCAGGACAGAGACTAATTGCAGCATCCTCTGCTAAGAGGCGGAGATCCCTGAGATGGACGACTTTCAGCCGTTCTGAGGAAAAGCCATGGCTAGTTGTGTACGCTCTCTAGCACCACCTACTGGCCCCTTTGAGGAAGACATGGGTACTCTAGCAGGCTAGACCTCTTGTCTCCTCCTGTCTCTGGAGCTGCCTAGCCTGGTAGAGGCCTTATAACCTTCTCTTTCCACATTGCGGGATCAGGACCCAAGCTGACAGACAGGTCCCCTATTAGGCACTCTCAAAGCTTCCCCTCCTGGCCCTGGCACCGCTGTCCTGCTTAGATACTGGGACTATAACCCACCTCTAATTTCCGGTGCCCTGATGCTGAGGCCGTGGCTTGTGCTGAGGCCCATGTTGCAGTGTGCTCCCTTCACCAGCTTCCATTCCCAAGGAACCACCTCTGAGTTTTTTGCAAGAAAACTTCCCTGGGCCTGGGGGCTGGGGACCAGGGTCCCCTGAAGGGCAGCCTAGAGCTGTTCTGCCCAGGGACTCACAAAGACCCCTTTAAGCATTTGAAACCCAAATCTTAAATGGCTCAGGATGGTAGGAGTGTACCTGGGTCCTGGTCTGGTCTGGCTCTTCTCAGTAGCTTGGTGGAGAAGGCTTGTCCTAACAGGCATAGGTTGATAGTGCTTTGAACGGCTTTATGAGTGAGAAATGGTAAAGGCCTCCTTGGACTGTTCTGGTGATCTCTAAGAGGTGTGTAGCTAATGCTTGGTCTAGCCTGGGGTGGGCATGCCCTCGGCTCTGGACTTTCAGCCTCCCTCTTCTTTCTCCTTACTCTGAGAATCCCACTGATGCTGTCTCAATCTCCACACTGGCTCTCTGCCTGGATTCTCCTGCCTAAATAGGGAGTTTCTGCCACAGCTTCTGGATAGATGTAGTCAACGAAAGAGCTCCATAAACATACTTCTGCCTCACTGTGTTGGAGTGACCAGGCAGGGAGGTACAGACCAGGCACACAGTGCGGTTTGTGACGGGACTTACCTTTAGGGTGCCCTGGGTCGGTGAACTCATACTTCCCTACTCCGACGGTACGTAGCATTTGTAGCCCATGGGCCGAGTCTGTTGTTGGGGGCCCATTGGTGGCAGGAGCACTACCGGGAAGAGCAGCGGACGGTTGGGTGGGCGGAGGTGGAGGCAGCAGGGGCCCTGCCATGTGGCCGTTGCCCACAGCAGTAGGTCCCTGGCGGGCTACCTGCCCCACTCCAGGCAAAGTGGATACCGCCAGGGGTTGAGGGCTGGCATACAGGGCCTGGGCAGGCATGTTCACCACCACACTGCTCAGTGGTTGGGAGGGCGGCTGTGGGAGTGAGTAGTGGCCTGGCATCAGCGGGAGCTGGGGCCCCACATGGGGAGGCAGTGAGGGTGTCACCCCGATGACCGGGGCCTGGACGTTCACAGCCGGGCTGAAGGTAGGAGGCTGGGCCACTCCATAGGAGTGTGCAATCAGGGAAGGCTGGTTCCCGGCGGCCACCGTGGTCACCCATGGCCCTGTGCCTGTAAGGGAGATGGAAACAATGTTATTTTGCCAGTTACATATTCATTCAACAAACATCAACTGTCTCAGGTCTTGGACTGGGACCTGGATTAACAACAATGGATAAAACATTTGTGTCCATGCACTCAGCAGTTTACGAATGTGATATAGCAGGGTTCAGGGGCACATGCCTTTAATCCCAGCATTCTGGAGAGAAGCAGAGGCTAGCAGATCTTTATGAGTTTGAGGTTAGTCTGGTCTACAGAGCGAGCTGCAGGCCAACCAAGGCTACATAGCAAGACTTTGCAAAAAAAAAAAAAAAAAAAAAAAAAAAAAAAAAAAAAAAAAAAAAAAAAAAAAAAAAAAAAAAAAAAAAAAAAAAAAAAAAAAAAAAAAAAAAAAAAAAAAAAAAAAAAAAGTGTAGTGACAGTTCTAAGACCAGGTGCTTCAGAGGATATGAGCAAATGACAATGACTATGGGGTCCAGAGAAGGAAGAAGGGTCTATTTGGGAGAAATGAGATACAACAAAACAGAGAGAAAATAATCTTCAAAGAGACCTCTGTTCTCTCCCATGAGCTAAGGGCTCTGCTTTCATTCTTTGTGGCTCGTGCTTTTTATCTGTTAATCTGGACTCAGAGCTGAAGGCGGAAAGCATATTCGCCAGAAAACAAAGTAAAACCAATGTGTGGTAGATGCTGTGTATGTGTTTGTTGTATGGGCTCCTTAGCTGGAGAATTGCGGGGGATGGGAGGCGAAGAGAAGGTTGGCAGTGGACAGTGTTTGCCGGGGTTCCAGGTGAGCACAGTGGATCTTGAAGATGGCCAGCTGTTTCCTAGGCATCTGGGAAAGAAGTGGATGGAGTCTGGGGCATCCCAGAAGAGATTTGAGGAGACTCTAGGTGTTGTCTTACACACCCTCCACACAGCTAGCTCTGTTGGAAACAGGAGGAACCCAGCTTGGCTCTTAAGAAAAACGAGGAAGGCCAAGCACACCTCTTAGAATGTGATGCAAGATGAAAGGCCAGTGATGTCCAGGTCAGGCAGAGCAAGGCTTGGGTCTACCTGGAGCTTAACTGACATTGAGGTGACCCAGAACGACTTGTCAGGAAGCTGGAAGATAACAATGGCAGGGCCACCTCTGATTTCATGGGTCTTGACTTAGACCTCATTGTCCAGATCCAACCTTGGTTTCACGATTCCTCTAGGGTTTGGGTGTAGGACTGAGAATAGGGAGACTGAGGCAAGAGACTGGGAGCCCTGGAGGCTAGACGGGCTGCGAGTTCCCTCACAGCCATCAGATGATGAGAGGCAGGCACAGGAAGACTCAGACCAGCAGGAGAGGCAGAATGAACCAGCTCTGGCTCCTGGCTCTGGTTCTGGATGAGTGACATACGTGTGTTTCCCTCATCTGCAGGAGACACAGTAACACCAGCATCTAGGATTGCTACAAGCCTTAAGATCACACACAGAACAAGGCACACAATAACGTGCAAGAAATATTTATGATTTGCATGATAAGGGGACAGGGCTGGACCGCAAGCCGAGAAACATTGGCAGTGTATTGCTGGCTAGATTCTAGAATAGGCTGCTGAGGGGGACCATGTCCAAGCTAACACAGGAGGTGATATCAACACGAGCCAGTGTGGCTGGATCTCAAGGCTAAGGCCTATCACCCCAAACTCAGTGCTTCCCAGGACTAGCCAGGGAACTTCAGAATATGCATCAAAATGTCAGAGCCTAGCTGACAAGGCCACAGACAGCTCTGAGATGCTATGCCATGGGGATGATTTTTATTAATTTTTTTTAAATGAGATGAATGCTGGAAAGGGCCTGGAGGCCTGCAGAGAGGCCTCTAGTCATTTAGAGTAAACCCTGATCACTGTTTTTAATCAATGACTTGGAAGCTACTAGAATGGGCTATGAAGGACAGACACAATTCTGGGGGTGCTGGAAACAAAGCACAGAAAAAAACACACCCCTTTCCAAAAACAGAACTTGAGATCACAGTGGTCCCATTTGGGAAAGAGTGGAGAGATCTGCTCTTGTGTTCCCAAACCTAGCTGTCTAAGCCCAATTATGAAGAGATGGCCTTGTGACAAACTTAAGTTTTACTACTGGGACAGGGTGTGATGTCTGTGGGCTGTACAGCTATGCTTTGGGGCTGTAATGACCACTGTGGAGATGCTGGTGAGGCACCAAGTGGGTTGTTAGCGCTGGGCTGTGGCTTTGCAGTTTCGAGAGATACAGAATGAGAAATTGTCTTGAAAGTGAAAGGATTGGAACTCATGAGCTTTACAGTCCAGTGACTGATAGATTTGGGGTGTTGATGGGGAATGGGGAGATCCAGGAGCAGTGGGAGGTTCTTTGTTCTGGGACTACCTATCAGCAGGAGGACCAAGATGCTATGCAAAGAGGGCATAGAGCAATCCTGGTGCTTATGTAACCATGGGCAAAGCAAAATCTCCCTGGAAGTGTGACTTGAGAAACTTGAGGTCCCACACATCCCAAGCCTGATATCTAGGCTTCTGTAGACTCATGGATCAGGATCTCTGGAGAAGAACAGAGCATCCAGCAGTAGGTATCTCTGTCAGCTGATGAACACCCACCTGGATTGTCACTCTCCCTCATCTGTTTGGAGGGTGGCTCATCAGTGTCCCAGGGTGTGGACTGATTGATGGGCGTCTGGCCCCATCGAATGCTGGTCGTGAGTCCCTGGGACTGATTGTCGGCTTTGGAGATGCCGGGAGCCTGTGGGAAGTAGATGAGAATGGTGAGCACAGACTTTCCTAGGACCTGCCTGCAACTTGCTTCCTCAGCAATATCCTTGGAACATCAGCTTTGTCTACTGAGCTCATGGGTAGAGCGAGCTAGCTAGCCTGCACCTAGTCACACTAATGCTGGGACCTCTGCCTCCTTCCCAGCAAGGATCATGGGATATCAGGGCAGAGTATATCTACAGGTTTGGCTCTGATGAGCTCCTGACTTCTAGGACTCCAAGCTAGTGCCTTACCAGGCATCTTTACCACTGCTACCCATCCCAGGAGAATGAATGCAGCTGATGGGAACATTCTGTATTCTGGTGTGGAGACACCTCAGCCCTCAGACTATCAATAACTCACCAGAACCCAAATGCTCCCCACTTATCCAGCATATGGGATGAGCACTGGCTGTACTCAGTCAGTCTCAGTTTAGGTGCCCAGGACTTCACTTGCGGCTGCTGATTAAGAATTCCCAAGGAGATGGCAAAAGGCTAACTCCACAGCATTCCATCATCAGGTGGCAAATGGGGGCCATTGCATATTCACTACTCATGCTGTTAAGACCTAGTGGGAGAAGGGAAGGGGTTATGGAAGCTGGTAGGGCAGGGCAGGATCCCAAGGCCTCTCAGAGCAGTAAGGGTCCTAGGTCCCGGCTTGCCACCTTCTGATTCAGCTGTATATAGATGCACAAGAAAAGGACTCTTGAAATAAAAGCATATGTCAAGTGACAGTAGCCCCCTAGCCTATAGTCCTGATAGAACACTGCCTATTAGGAAGCATACTTTCTTTTTTTTTCTCTTTTCTTTCTTTTTATTATTATTATTATTATGAACAAAGAAGTCACACTTTCTAACCTTGTATATCCTTATTCAAGGTCCCTTCCCACTCCCACCACATCAGGTCATTCTTTCTTCTCCACAACTCCCCATCCCCTCCCCGGGCAGGCAGCAGGCAGTCCCATGGTCCCACTATCCCAATATTGCTTAGATCAGCCTCCACTCCTGGCAGATGCAGTTTTCTCCCCACAACCTCAAGACTGAGTCGGGTGTTCCTCTAGGGGGAGTGAGATCCAAGGAGTCAGTCCAGGGTGTTTCTGATCCCAAACTGTTCAGTGGTTGTGGTTTGCAGGGAAGCATACTTTCTAGAAATTTATAATGAGAAGGCAAAATGTTCCCACTGTGATACAAATGAGAAAAGCAAGCCACAAGATTACACCCATGTGACCTCCCTATGAAGACATCCCGTTGTATGAGAGGGGAATGACCCAAATATCAGCAAGATGTTACCTTTGGGTGAGAGAATTACGAGTAACTTCTTGTCTACATTCTTTTTCATTTATCAAAATAAATGGCTCAGTGGATCGAACTCAGGTTGTTTTGCAAGTGCTCTACCACTGACTCACACCCCCAGATCTTTTTTTCTTTCTTTCTTTTTTCTTTTAAGGGTTTATATTCCAGGATGCTTTTGAACATGTGACATATCTCTCACTTCAAAGTGCTAGGATTGCAGTTTTGCATCACCTAACACCTAAATACCAAATTTTCTATAATGGCCATTATTTATAAATAATACAAATACATTTTAAATGTATCACAGAAGCTGGGATGAGAAGCCTGGGGTGCAAAGGGACAAGGACCTCCGTGGAGGTGGCTTTGGGAAGAGTGGTCACAGCCCCCAGGACCCCAGTGTGGCCTAGGGAAGCATGTGAGCTGGCATGAGGAACCAAAGTCCTTCTCAGAGATACTCCCAAGCACGTTCAGGAGAAACTCACAATGCTTGTAGCATCTTCTAATAGAGCGTGGCCCAGTGATGAAGCTGGAGACAGAATGTCCTGTGGGGGTGGGGCAGTGTGGGGTGTGTGCAGTAGGATAGGCAGGGCTTCTGGAGTCTTTGCTGTATCACACTTTGGCACACAGAGCCTGCAGCAGGGCCTGGTGGGAGAGCAGGAGACCCTGGGGCATCTGGCCTGTGCTTTGGATGCTCCACTTCCAGGAACAGGGTATGGAAAGGAGGACCAGTCTCCCAAGAAAAAAGAACAATTCCTTGGACAAGTGTTCTGATTGGAAGTCCGACTCCTGCTTGTACACGGATGCAGTTGAGGGGGGTGGTGAGCTACAAAGCGGGAGGTCTGGGACCTAGCCATAATGGTGATAAGGAAACATTGGGGAGGCTTTTCTTGGGTTCTTTGAAGAAGCAGCTTTCAGTATGTGCCCTATCTACAGGCAGAAGCCATCTAGCCATCTGCAGCCCTCATTTCAGGCTCCAGGATCATGGTGAGGTTAGAGGCACAGAAACTGCTCACAGAAATCAGAGGCATCTGAGAGTGAACCAGTTTATGCTATTCAAGAGCCTTGTACATGTTTGAAAGCTGCTGGGCCCCCTGGCCTCTTCTCTGACAAAATGGAAACCTTTTCTGCCAGGAGGGGGCACTGCAGTCCCTTTCTTCTGTGCACGTCCCAGAGGCTGCCCAGATAGGAAACAGCAGATTTCCGTCACCATTGGTGCACTGCTGGGTCCACAGGCAACTTTACCAGGGAGGGAAGCCTTCTGGAAACATACTCTTTTGAGACTGCCACTTCTGCCAGGAGCTCTGATTGTAGCCCCCACCTCCCGAGTTTGGGTCATCAGGTTCTATGCTATAAAACTACTTTGGGAATTCTAATGCATGCTCCGAAATGAGGGGAGTTTCTGGACTTGAGAAATTGCATATTTCTCTGACACATTGCTGAGGCTTATGCAACGTGTCACTCATTTATGCATTGTTTTGTTCTGTGGTAAATACTTATTTGGCTGGGGTTCTGTGTTATGTACTGGCTAGGGCAATGGTGATGTGGGCCATTCGGACCCAGGTGATTCCCTTTTATAGGCCTTGCCCTACAATGGAGCAGAAAATGTACAAACTCCCATGTACCCCAAGCAGCTGGGGGTGCTCTGGGGGTGCACAGGCTGATTCAGAGCCATAGGGAGATTACCTGGCTGCCGGGCCTCCTGTTTGGCTCTGTGTCTTTCATGATCAATACAAGCAGTTTCTTAGATTGAAGAAAGCCCCTCTGAAGTCCAGTCCTCCACCCCCCTTAGGAATGATAAATAAAACCATTCACATTCTACTCTGCGCTGGCAACATCTTAAACTGCAAGCAATTTGCAGCCCAGGAATTTTATTTTATTAAAGCAATCAAGTGAATATTCCTTTCTTGATTCTGTCAACAAATGGCTTAGAAGTAGGAGGGGTGTACCCTTTACTGAGAGGCCCGGGGCTTTCAGGTGAGCCATATATGGATTAACAACTTCCATGCAGGACTATGTCCTTTACTGAGAGGCCCAGGGCTTTCTAGTGAGCTATATATGGACTGATCAGTATAGTATGTGAGGCAGGAAGCCTGACTGGGAGGCCTTTCCTCCTGCCAAACGGTCTAGGCCCCAAATAATTACATGTAGATGGCAGATCTGGAGGTGCCTGGGACTCTGTATGGGTCTGTGACTGTAGTTCTGAACTTCTGTCATGGTTTTGAATTCCCACACATCTGAAATCCCTAGGAGCATTCCAGGCTGTTCCCAGCTTGAGTGATGGCTTCCCTTAGGGAAGGAGAGCAGGAAGGGAGTGTGGGGGTAAAGGGTGGGCTGCTGGTACAAGAAAGACCAGCTTCCCAGCCATAGGACAGAAGTGGGTTAAACAGGGTGCCTCTCACTTCTCACTTGCACCCATTCTCTGGGACACCTGGGAAGCCACCTAGACTGAGACTGTCTGCCTTTGCCCTGGCCCTGGCCCCTGCTCCAGTAACATAGCGGTACTCATCAAGAGGGGCCACTAGAATAGCCTTCTCCTGCTAGCTCTGCAGAGTGGCTCTATCTGCCCATCACTGGGCTAGAGCCCGCTTCTCTTGGCTTCCCTTTAATAAGATGCTAATGGGATGCATCATTAACACAGCAGCTTTTTAAACCCCGGCTCTTGTAAATTTTCAAAGGTCACATTTTTACGGTGCCTGACAGCATCCTGCTCCTTTCAGTGAAGAACACTAAAGACCCAGGTCCTTTATGGCTGAAGCTCTGTGAGGCAGAGGCACAGGCTGAAGGCGCCTCCTGACAGTGGGCTGCCTCCCCCCTTCCCAAGCCCCCAGCAGCTTCACAGAGCACAAGGCTTACCTCTTCTAGTCTAGGGAGACCAGGTACACTGTTTCACATGGTCCACAGTGTTGCTCATAGGACACAAAGATCCTTGGCAGAGGGCTCAAGGGAGATTCTACCCAGCTGGGGGCAGGCAGAGGACTTGAACTCCCATGGAGGACCTGCTTAAACAGTGCATTCACAAGTCTACAGTAGCCAGAGAGCCTGTTTTTTTGCTGCAGTCTAGCCAGAGAGAGGACGACATCTCTCTACTTTGCACTAAAATGCCACAGACATTTCCAGCAATGCTGGTGGTTAGGGAGGTTTGAATGATGATGGGAACTTAGACTCCCCAGGGGGACATCTCAGTCCTTGCTTGTCCTCAGCTCTCTGCATGATCAGGTAGTCAGTGCACTGCTAAGAAGGTCCTGTTGACCCTGTCCTGGCAGGCAAACTCCATGAAGACAGATGCTCAGTGCCATGCCTGGCTTAGCTGTCCACAGGGTGAAAGCAGGGTTTAGGGGCCACAAGCCGGGTCACCAGGAATGGTGTTATCACTACTGGTTCAAGGAATCAGTGAATCTGCAGAGCATGTTTCAGGAAAGGTGGACAGTGCAGGTCATGGAGCAGAGCCAGAGGACAGCCTGGTTCTCCTCTCTAGGGATCACCAAATGACTCTATAGCCATGGAGGCCACTGAAGGTTCCTCAGAGGCTTGGCTAACATAATTCACTAACAATGGCCAGACGTGATTGATCCTCCCTGAGTGCCTGGATGTGGAAGACGTGCAGGATGCTGGGGTTGACCCGTGCTAAGGACATGGATGTCTCCTGGGAAATCCCAAATACTGCATCTTCCATTCTTTCTTTTCCCAAGAACCATGAGATCCTCAAGAGATGGACTGGCAGTGAGTCACAAAAGGTCATTGTCAGGATTGAGTAACGCCAATGGATTGGGGCTAAGAGCACCTTCAAGGGCACCTGCATCCGCTGGCATGTTTCCAGCCCTGACACAGGACAGAGTCTAGTTCCTCCCCTCATGCGACCCATTTCTACAGTCATGGGGCTGATGAAGACTCTTACGGCTCACAGACATGCTTCCAGACTGGAACCTAAGTCCTAGTTGCCTTGCTACTGTGTGGAGCATACAGATGGTGTGATTTCACCTACTGGGTACTACTGAGCATGCATACCCCTTACCGGTGCATTCGCGCATGTTCTCTCTCTCTCTCTCTCTCTCTCTCTCTCTCTTTCTCTCTCTCTCCCTCCCTCCTATCAGGGTGCCTGGAGTACCCCCACCCATGCCTCAGTTTGCTTCTGTTCTTACTCAGGTTTAGAACAGGTTTACTCAGGTTTAGAAGCTCTGCTGAGGACCCAGATTCAGCAATGGTCAAGGTCCTTTCCTGGAGAGATTTACAAACAGTGCCGTGGGACAGCTAGCTCAGGGATTTGTGATGATGACTCAGAGTTGGAAAGATACTTCAGGGAGGAGAGTCACATGATACCTCACTCCTACTTTCGTTAGTGGCAGCACTCATGCCACAGATGCGAAAAGATACAATAGCCAGGTGTGGTAGTTATGCTTGCCATCCTAGAGACTCAGTAAGAGGACTGGTGTGCATGCAAAGCCAGTCTGGATTACACAGTAAATTGCATGCCAGCCAGAGCTACATAGCAAGACTTGTCTGTTCTGTAGGCCAGGCACTGGTTCAGTGGGTGCTACCTGGTGATTGGTATCACCAAAGACACCCCAGAGCTGTCCCAACCAGCCTTCCCTGCATCCCCCCAAAATCTGTTAGATATTAGAAAATATTAAGCTGCTAACAAAAAGGAAAAATGAAATACACACTCTACTGTGACCTGTGACTAGTGTAAAATGCAAGAGATCAAAAGTCACTTGTGTGTTGCTCTTGGCAGACGCATCCTGTGTTATCTGTATCCCCTAGCATTTCCCAGAGGACTGGGGGCAGCATAAACACAGAAGGGGGATGTTACTGTGTAAATGCTAAAAACAAGTACATGCAGCCTCCCCTGGAGCTGCCACAGATGGGTAGTGGGAGTGGCCTGGCCTTGGGTGAAAAGCTGAGAAGCCACAGGGAGGGAAATGTAGTCACTTTCGAGGCTCCGACCTTCATCTGCAGCCACGCTGTCACCGCCTTAGAACTCCCTGAAGCACCCATCCGATTTGGAGAGTTCATGTTTGGTGGCTCATCCTGCAGCTCCTGGTTCTGGATTACTGAAGCTGGTGGTAGATTCTTAACTGATATGGGCTCCACCGTGGACAGAGCCGTGTTTTCTGATCTCCTTGAACATGTGAAATATTCTTCCTCTCAAAGCCTTGCTTGGTAGCTTCCCTAACAGTCATGGCACAATCATTTGACCTGCATTGCAAAGAGAGTGTGGTCTGAAGTTTGAGCCACCAAGGGAGGCTAGCACTGCTGAGTCCACACACTGCAAAGATAGTGGCAGAGACCCATGGATTTGGGAATAGCAAATGCTGTCACCTCATTTTTCTTTTTACCTGGAGGTTATCACTCCCACTGCCTTTCTGAGAATAGCAGGTGCTGGTTAGTACCCACATGCTGGAAATGGGGGGGGCTCAGGCACCTCTGACCAACAGCCCTTGGGTTGCGCTGGCGTATCGATCACACGACGGCAGCTGTCACAGCTGAGCCTAGATGGACAGCCTTTCTTTGCAAATGGTATACTTTTCCTTTCCTTCCAGCAAGACACTTAGGACTTCCCTGATGCCCAGGTCTACCTGTGGGGAGTAGGAGGCCACTGTTTGGTAAATTCCTGTTGGGGACCGAGTGTACTAACTTCTCAGGGGTGTGCATACACAGTGGTGTACCCTGGAGAAGGCTAATCTTATTTATAGGAATGGTGTGCTTATGGTGGAATTCATGTATGGGTGAGAGATCTTTTGGTATCTATGTGATTTTATAGATTAAGCCCATGCATGAGTATGTTCCTAGACTGGCAGGCTTTCCTATTCCAGAATATAGTGGTAAAACTGGACAGCCACCACCACAATGCAATGTCCAATATGGCGCTTATAAGATTTATCTGGGAGGATTGCTAGAAATGGACTGCGGTCCTAAAAGTTCCGATTCTATAGCTCTGAGGCAGGAAAGGACCCTGGAACATGATACTTTTTATTACAATACTGTGAATCCAAGGAGTTCTTGCCTACGTCTCCGGGCCTGTGCCTCAAGTCTGGGGTTCTAGAGGCTATAACTGCTTGTTGGCTCCTGGCTGGATAGGTTTAAGGGTTTGGCTCATGTGGTCCATGGGAGCCAGCTTCTTGGGGAGGCCACTGTCAAGGACTTCTGCTTTGGGCCTAGCTACCCAGGGATGAGAGGATCTGTTGACCCGCAAGGCTGTGGGAGGAGATAATGGCACTTATGGAGGTCTCCTATTGAGCTATAAATCAGAAAAGAACAGTAAAAGCCTCACTTGGTACTGGGATGGGGTCTCCTGTGATCCTCCTACACTCTTGAACCAGGGTGCCCTCTCTTGGCCCCAGGCCTGTGCCCCTGGCCTCCCCTTATGAGCTCTACCAGAATGCATTGCAGAACTCAATGAAATTTCTAATAATACTAAGCAATGATGTGTTAAATTGAGACGCTTCTGGCTCGGCCGCCGCAAACCACACGATGGTTTAAAGGACCAGTGCTTACCTTTCTCTATCAATTTGCTGCTAAATTACTGCTTTCAGAGAAACTTATAGAAAAGTAATTCTTTATTTAAATTTTAATTTCCATCTTGTCATTTTAAATATATATTCAGATTCCAATCATATTACAGAATATGATGATGTCTCTTGCGGGTAAATGACCCTGCTAGAAGCCTGGGTGGGTATGGAGGAGGCGAACAAGTGGGTGGTAGGGGTGAGGCTTAAAAAGCAGGGAGGGAGAACTTTCAGCTCAGCTGAGGTGGCAGACAGAACTTCAGAGGCCTATTCTGGTTGGAACCCTGCTCTGTGACCCCGGACTTTGTGTGTAGTCCTCAGGGCCACCTGTAAACGCTTTAAGTTGCAACCACCGGCTATTTGCAATGCCTGGGTTACTGTGTGAACTGAGCCGTAAGTGACTGCCAGATGAAATGGGGCTGCTGGAGCAGCCACCACCCTAACAGCTCATATTTAACCACCTCCCACATGCCAATGGTGGGCATAGCTCATTTCCTTTCAGGAAGAATTCTGTAGTCTTCCCACTGCCTTGAGGATGACAGTCACATATGGTCCGGCCAAGTTCAATAACACTTGAGGGTGTGAAACTTTGGGCTCTCACCCAGATCCATTCTACCTGTCTTAATCCATTTTGGGTTGCTATAAACAAACCATCTGAGGGCCAGCAATATGGTTCAGTGGGTGAGGGGATACATTGCCAAACCCAATGACCTGAGTTCTACGTAGTGGATCCAAATGGTAGAAGGAGAGATTTGAATATTGTCCCCTGACTTTTACATGAGGGCTATAGAATGCCTCCCCACCTGATGAATGAATGAGTAAATGAGTAAATAAATGTAATATATACACACACACACACACACACACACATATATATATAAAGAAACTACCCAAGACTGGGCACACATTCTAAGGAAAGGAAGTGAATGATGTCACTGTTCTGGAGACTCAAGAGCATGGGTACCTGCAGGTTTTGGTGATGGTCCCCATGGTGGGAAGGGATGACAAAGGCAAGGTATATGCAAAAAATGTCATGTCTGCAGAAGAAGCTAGAACTTGGGGAGAGGCCACACTCTTGATTGCAGACCACTCTGGAGGGGACTAATGTGTTCACACCACCGACCTACTCCCTTTTGGGGGTAGAGTCCCTATGAACTAGTTATTTTCTACTGGGTCCCATTGTCTTAGAAGTACAATGTTGTCCTAAGACAGCCAGAATATTCCCAGGTTCCCTCTTCAGGGCTGACATCTTCATCCGGAGACTTAACTGTGTGGACCCACAGTTAAGACCCACACATATTATACTGTTGAGTAGCACTTTGTGCCCTCCCAAGTACCTTCAGAAAGCTAGCCACAGGCTATTTTTCCTCCACTATATCCATCAGTGGTGCCTCTTGCTCTGACCCCAGTAATATACTGGCATGGGGCGGGGCGGGCGTGGGGGTGGGAAACGACGACACGGAGACACACTGGGTACATTGGCTTCTTTTCTCTTTCTCCCTCAGACTTCAGGCTCTTAGCCTCTGCCATGTGATATGGGTCTTCCCGGATGGGGGTCAGTTCCTTCATGTCAGTTGGGGCTGCACATCTGGACCCACCTCTGCCTGCCTCCTCCTAGGCTGGCACCACAAAGCGCATCCTTTTGCTTCACACTCATTCCCTACCTTACAGCTTCTTCTCTTGGCTTTTCAACACCTGGCTGAGCAAATTATCTGGCCCCTTCATCTTCCATGCCCCACCCCAAATGTCCCTTCCTAGACTATAGGTACCCTGCCTGCCGCGGGGCTAAGAACACCCGGATATTTATCTCTGCAGATGCTCAGCTTCCATACCCATCTCTTCAACTTGAGTGAGCCCAGCCTGTCTCCATGAGAGTCACCCCTCACTGTCCATTCTTAGGGTGTAGCTTGTCCTCCTTCTGAGTCTTAATAGCATGGTTCCTTTTTTCTTGAAATTCTCTTCCCCTCTCTTTCTGTCATCCACATTTTCTTTTGCTTAAATTCCACCCACACCCCTTTTCTGTTCGGTCTCGTTTCTTCTCCTCTTGGTTTCTGACCTTGGGTCATGCCTCATGTCTACGATAGCCCCAGGCCTGCCCTGTCCCTCCCAGGGCCTGTTTGGGCCCTCTCTTTTTTGACAGTTCTTTCCCTAATAGAAGGCACTTGAACGGTAGCCCTCATCTGTCGCAGCATCCAGCTTTCTGTAGTATTTGGGGAGTACATTTGCGTTTCCTCTTCTAACATCAAAGTCTAGTCCTTGGAGATATATATGCTCAAAGTTCAGCGAAGACAGCTTCCTTTGCAGACGTAAAGCAACCATAGACAGGGTTGGGCTTTTGCACCCTGTTCTTCATGCACATGCCCTGTCCAGATCTCTCTGGGCCCCTTGCTCTAAACTCCCTTCTACGATGGGTCTCCTGGACAAAAGAAATGATAAATCTGGCAGAACCTCACAAGTCCACACTTTCAACTTTCCTCTAACAACTTTCAACCGAAAACTTCTTAGCCCTATTTCCAAGTAACTTTTCATCCATTACAAAACCCACAAATTTTTCAAAGGGGCTTTGAAATAAGATCACCTAGGAAAAAAAAAAAAGCCGATCACAAATGAAAATCTTTGAAAAGAAAGAGGCCCTTTCCTGTGCTTCAGTCCCCCTCTGATACCATTCTCTTTCATTTTACAGGAGGTGTAGGGCAGGCCTGGCCCTCAGCAGAGGCCTGTGATGTGAAGGAGCCAGTGGGCCAGACCGACGCACAGATGAGACGTGGAAGCAAGGGGCAGCTGTTGTGGAGCCGGGCTGGGCCTTTCATGTCCCCCATTCAATCAGCCCTCACAGCGCCCCCAGCAGCTGCTCCTTGTAACATTCCTGTCACTCTCAGAGGCTTCCTGTCACCCTGCAGGTTCCCATTCACCTGGGCAATACAGCGAGTTGCTTTTCCGGCACACACTGGAGACTGTCTTCATTCTTGTAGCCAAAGTGGGCGGGTAGGGAGGCGGCTAGAAAAGCCCCTACTCTGGCCTTTGATGGGGCATTTCCCAAATGCCAACCCTGCAGGCCATAAGCACGGAACCACTTCTTGCCTTTCTTAGGGTCAGCTTCTGGTGGGCAGACACACACACACCTGACAACACCCACTTCCGAAAAGGAGCCTTTGTTAACTTCAGAAATAGCATCATGGCGACTCAGGTGAAGGAAAGGCTTCCATCCTGGGCGACTGTGCTAAAACTGGTGCTGGATAGGCACATAGGCTCCCTGATGGGCCGGCCACCTGTTAATTGGGCCTGGCTCTCCTAGGCCTAGATTTCATATACTCAATACAAATTCTGCACCAGGCTTCTGGGCCTCCCAGTCACCCAAGGGAAACAATAGACTTTTTTTAGAATGGTTTGGCTATGGACTGGCCTGGCCTACTGCACATTAAGGCCTCCCAGTCCCTTCTCAGAGGACATTCTAGAATTTACCAAGACTTCCACATTGGCATGGTCCATTCTAGTCATGAAGGACCCCTGAACTGAATCCCAGCCCTTTCCTGTAAAACCTTCTAGCACATCTACTCAACCTTCTGAACTATTTCCATTTTCTCATTGTGGCCACAACAGATCATTATTATCATTTTTTTTTTTTCATCTACAAAGGCTTGGTGGACAGAGAGACTGTGCCTAGTTCTCAAATCCTCTGCATGAGAGTGCATTGTCAACCGAGAGCAGGACTCAACACCCGGTGACACACTCTTGACACACACATCTTCAGCGACCTCATTAGAGGCCTAACAAGAGAGAGGACTATGTTAGAGGAGCCTGCAGGACAAAGAAACAGCATAGTGCAAATACCCTCATCAGGTAGCTCTGCAGGCAGTGAGCACAGTGGAGGGATTCTTAATAGAGGGACTTGGAGACTCTTGGAACTCAATTTACAATCAACCATAGCACGGGACTCCAAATTCAGTGAGGTTCCCAGTGTGGACATTCTAGAGGCATGCAAGGTAGGATTCAGTTTACATTTCTGAGGTGCCTTGTGCTCTCTCATTGGGGTTTTTCCTGCATAGTCTCTGGAATGATAGTAACACGTGGCCAGGCACATTCTGAAGGTGAGGGACACCCCTCTGGCTCAGTCTAGCTCATCTCCCTTTTGGTTCACAATGGGAGACGTTACAGTGATTTTTATTTATTTATTTATAGACTCTCTTTCAACATTGATTCACCATTTCCTTAGGCTATGGTTACCTTGCTGGGCACATTGATTCTCTCCATGCTCAGGACTAAGAATAACACTGCTAAAGCCTTAAGAGGTGATGGAAGGGGTGTGAAGTACAGGAAGATGACAATTCTGCCCTGGTACACATGGGGGACACTAAGGAGAAGTGGGGTGAACAAGCGACTCTGCATTCTTCCATTCAACACCTACCCACCAGCCCACCTACTCATACACTCATCCTCTCCATCAAACCCACCAAAATACTTTCTGTCCATCCACCCATCTATTCATCCATCCATTCCCCACCCACTTATCTCATTCTTACTAAGACACTAACCTATGCTGGAGACATAGCCTTGAGCAGTCTGTGGCCGCAGAGAGCACAGTCCAATCACAGTCCTAACATCTGGATCAAATGCACCTATGAATAGGCCAGTTTTCCAGCTCTCAAGGCCCAAGCATTCTTGGAGGTCACTATCTGGCTGGCCTACTCTGTTCCACATTGTCTTAGCTCAGGATGCCATAACATAACAGCATATTACACACCTAGTATGTGACTGTGTAGTTGTAAGTGCAGACATTTTTCTTCCCTGACAGTTCTAGAGGTTGGACTACTTGAGATCAGGGTGCCACCAGACTCCTCCTCCTGGCTTACAGATATCCAGCTGCCTTTATGACTGTGTCCTGACCTGGGGGAGACTGGGAATTCTGACACCCTTTACTCATCATAGACTAAGGCCATTATGCTAGGAGGACCTTGCCCTCATGGCCTCATCTAAACCATACTATCCCCAAGCTCTGTAAACCATCAAACAGGCCGGGTAGAATTCAGTCCACAGCACCCACACAGCATGCACGCAGTGGGTGTTCAGAAACACATCCATATCAATCTATCTGTCTGTTGTTTCTCTGATTCCACTTTGCCCACCAGACCCTGGGGGTGTGTTTAATGGAGAGTGACTCTCAGACATGACTAACATGTCAATCAGCATCCCTACCCGCCAGAGCTCTAATTTCTACATAGCTTCCCCCTCAGCATCCCCCCCCAACAACATAATCTCCATGATCTCGAGTCTTTCCCGAATGCTGTTGAAAGGTTGTTGTATTTATCTCTGTAGAATCCGCCGTGCCCCTATGCAATTTTCCATTGTCACGGTTCATTTTAATTTCCTCTAAGGCTGTTGGCCACTCTCGTATTCAGAAATAGCTTGTTCCACTTAATAAAAGTGCTTAAATATGCAGACATGAGAAGTTTCCTTTGCTTGTGTGTGCCTAAACACTGCTTTGTGTGAAATGAATTCTACAGCCCGGCTTGTGCTGTAGGGTGGGGCACAGGTCCTGTAGCTCCCTGGAAAGAAACTCTGAGTTCAAGGACACAAACAGGACCCAACAATGTGTGGTGAGAACTTTCCCAGCCTGGTTCATGGCACCATGGCCCTGCTGAGTCAACCTTCCCCCAACCCTCCCCCGCCAGGCCTCCATCACCTTCACAGTCCTCAGAAGTCTTTATAAGTCATTTTACCTCTCTTGACTTCCTGATTCTCTCCTTCCTCTTTGCAATAGAGTGGCCTTGAGATGTCTACCCAAAACCCATGTGTTAAAAGCCTATTTCCCAGCTTGGCGTGGGGACCTAGTCAGAGGTTTTTAGGTAGTTATGGAGACATGGTTTCTTTAGTGGTTTTGTTCCTGGCTGCCATAAGGTGAGTGGGTTTGCTTCATTCCTGGCTCCCACCATGATATGCTTTGCAAGTCCAAAGCAACAGAGTAACTGATCATTAATGGAAACTTTGAAAACTGTGAGTCAAGATAATGTCTTTATAGGTTTGTTGCTGTCAGAGAAAGCTGGTGATATTGATTTTATAAGTCATGAGAATTTCTTCCCCCAAGACAGATTTCAGTGAAAAATGATCACCCCATACTACTGAGGATAAGGTAGAAGTGGGGGTGGGGGATGCCAGCAAATGGCAGAAGCCATTGCTATCAGGGGACCCAAGGACACACAAATGTTAAGAGCCTTTTACAAGAAGAAAGGCATTCCAAACACTGGTCTTTCTTCTGAATCGGTTTTCTCTGGATTGCTGAGGCCCAAGAATTCCCTTTGGGCTCATCAGGAAAGAATGAAGGAGTGGAAATTAGATTGAATCTATGTTCAGGATCTCTGGAGAGCCAAACTTTTGGGGGGTACCAGGTCACAGCCTAGGCATGGCAATCTCTGTGGCTAAACTAAATTACAGGAAATTAATATTAGCCATGCATCGGATTTGGAGACCCAGTCTCCAGGAGCAACACAGCAGGTCATCTTTCTTTTGCTTAAAAAACCAGAGTCGAGGTGACTGGGAGATGCTGGCATGGGAGTAGAGATTAGTGGTCCCATGACAGCTTCAGTCCTGTCTTGCTCCGTGTTTGGTCCTCCTAGGGCAAGAAGATCCAGAAAATGCTGTCTTGAGAACTTGGTCCTCAGTACCCCAGAGATGCACAGAGTAGGCAGTCATTATCAGAGCCCAGAACTTGGGGTCACATGGGATACAAATGGCTTCTTCTTAGAAGTTAAGGATCACCTTGGCATTATCACCCCTGGAAAGTGGGATTTGAGAGTTTGGAATAAGCCCAGTCTCCTTATTCATCTTCATTCAGCTTTAGTACTGATGCTCAAACTTTCTATTACTGTTAGAGAGATAATCTATAAATCTACTGATGGCTAGCCATATGTTAAAAATGGAAATGGAGGCTGGGACTCTGGGCCCAGAGAGCCTGCAGCCACTGAGTCATCAGGGCACATCCCATCCCTAGAATGGCAAATGCACGTGCGTGTACACACACACACACTCACACACTCACACACCCTCTTTAGCCTACTTGGGCTGCCAGGGGCCTACACCCCCACAGTGCAAGAACAGCTGGCAGACCCTTTTTCTGCCCCCAGAAACTTTTCTTCTTCGATGGCTCCAAAACACAGTCTCCCATGGCCACTTTGAGTCTCCCTCCCAGATCCTCCTTCCTAAATCAGCTTCCAATCTGACTCATTTCAGTTTTAAAACAAGAAAACATCAACAAACACTATGCAGGGAAACAGATGGGAACAATTACAGGAGGGAGTAAACAGTGCTTGCTCCTTCTACCAGGGGCATGTGAACATATTGTTCCCCAGACAGCGGTTGTCTTCCAGCCACTCCTGGGGAAATGTGGGCACGGGGCGCTCTTGGGCCATCACATCAAGGGACAGGCCAGCACTGGAGGGGTCACCAGGGTTATAGAGCACATTGAAGCAAGTCCATTGGAAGCTGATCCCTGATGCGTCTCCAGAAAGGGAAGAAAAACCATTCCTGAATGTTCTAGGACACCTTAAATGAACGTGGTACCCCATCATCAGAGGCCTGAGAGCAGGGAGGTTCTGGCTTCATCCCCTGCACACTACCCATGACCAGCCCTTTCCATTTCCTCATATCAACTATGTCACACATCAGACCATCAGCTCACCAGAGGGGGGGGGCTTATTCTCTCAATTGGGGTGCCAGCTAAGAACTGGGATCTGGATTCAGGCTGCTGGTTCAAACCCACGTGCTCTACCATTTATGAGTGGGGGAGAACTGGGGTGAACTAAGAAAACTGCTGGTGCTGTCCTTGCCTCACCCCTAAGAGGCAGCTATTTCAAGTACCCTCCTCCCTCCTATGTCTGTGAATTAATGTGTGCAGAAGACCCAACACAACACCCAGTGCACAGTGGGTGCTGGGTGCTGCCGCTCCGGCGGCAATTTATTCCCTATGCAGATGGCCAGCTTCATGTCTGCTGATCAGTAAACAGTCCTAAGAGCTTGCCAAGTGTAAGGCTGAGGAGGCAGCCTCCAGCTGGTCATGAAGGCAGGGACGACACACACTGTCGTCAAAGCTGAGAGGATAAGCCCTGTTGGCAGGTGGAGTTTGGGGACTGGAGGGTTGGGTCTAAGAGCAGATGGTGGGTGGCCAGAGTCCTGAGTGAGATTTATCATGCTCCACACTCGATTTGCCAAGTGTCTATCCTTTGTGGGAAAGGTAGGTTAGGGCTTTGCTCTCCAGGATATCACCTAGAATCAACCAAAAACAAAAAAACCCCCCCAAAAAAACGAAAACCAAAAACCAACCCATATGCAATCCAAGGAGGCCCAGTGCTGACTGGTCCTTGTCTGACAGGGATTTGGGGTGAGGTTTTTGTCAGGAATGAGAGTGTGGATACGAGAGATGGAGATGATATGCCCTCCAGGCAAGGATGCACGGTACTTCTTGGAGGGGGGATCACAAAAACAGGACACAGTAACGAGGGGCTTTTCCCATCCTTCATTACATGAGTCTCCATTTTCTCACAGGCACACTGAGAATTACAGTCTCTGAATCCCAGGCCTGGGGATACTCTGAAGGTTGTCTCCATCAGTTTCTAGGACCACCCAGGGCTCACTGCTGCCTGCTGTGGTACACCTGCCTCTTGGATCAGACTCTTCCGGACACCCTTATATTCCTTGACATATCCTTACACAACTCTCATGCAGTAAACACAATCCTCCAACATGCCAGTCACCACAGATGCTCTCTCACGGGTGTCTTGTTTGTGTTTACACACATAGCTCCCCATGTACCTTGGCATGTGACATCTGCTTCTGGCTTTCACTCAAGGTGAGCCTTTGGCCAAGCTTCTAGCCTTGGGGTGTGCTGTGGGTGCCCTAAAGGAATATCATTCCAGGGTGATTGAGAGTGTCAGACAGAAGCAAGTCAAGACATCTCTAGGATGAAGGACCATCTAGGGCTGCTCCACAACAGCACGAATCTCAGCCCCTCTGGAAGTACTCCCAAAGTAGAGAGGGGCTGTGCTGATATATTGTATACTTAATAAAATCAGCCTGGAATATCAGAGAGAGGAAACAGACCACAGTCAGTTCTCACCCAGCCAACTTCTCAGGCCCAACAGGTCCTCAGCCTGACTGCTTGCTTCTACAGAATAAATGATTTTCTGCCTTCTCCTGCCTTACATATCTTCCCCACCCACCTATTTTACTTCCTGGTTCAACTCTGTATCGTAATCCTAGCGTTAGGATTAAAGGTGTGAGCTACTGCTGCTTGGCTGTTAGGCCTTGAACTCACAGAAATCCAGAAAGATCTCTGTCTCCTGAATGCTGGGATTAAAGGCGTAGGTCACCACTCTCTGACCCTCACGGCTTGACTGTGGGTGGATCTGTTCTCTGATAGTCCAGACTGATTTTATTAAGTATACATTATATCACCACAAGAGGCACCCCAGTTCTGTCTGTTTCCAGGGTGTACGTTTTCTGCCTGGAGGAGGCTGTCTCCTCACACCCTCCTCTCCCCAGCCTCACCTCTTCCTCCCTCCTCCCCGCTCTTGCCCTGTCCCTTCAGCTTCCCACTTCTTTCTACCCATTCCTCCCGGCCTTCTCTCTTCTTGTTGTCTTTCCCTCTCACCCTGTCTCTTCCTCTCCTTCCTCTTTTCCCAGGTCTTCCGGAGAACCATGGTCGGCAGCTCTTCAGTCTTTGCCAAAACCACCGCCAAGCCTCCCAGAGGGCAGCACAGAGGACGTGCAGGCTACCTGGAGCACAGCTTATCCCTGTGGGGCCTCATCTGAGGCAGACAACGGCAGCTGGGAAGCGGCAGTAGGCCTTGGCGTGAATGGGATCTCCATGCCAATGGCTTCCCAAAAGCACCTCCTTTGGGGAGGTCAAACAGGGCTGAAGACTGAGCACGTGGTCAGCAGGATACCTCAGCTTTGGAGTGAGAACTGAGAACACAGATGTGAGCCTTTGCAAGACCAATCCCTTCATGTGCACATGCTGGGAACCAGAAGGCCAGGGTTTGGAGCACCCAGCTCCATCAAAGTTGCTTCTGCTATGGGTTTGGGCATTTAGCTGCCAAGCTGAGTATGGCACTCATTGTCTCACTGGATCCCATGGGTTTCTCAAGCTGAGAACCAGGCTTTGTTTTCTGATAGAGGGCACTTATTGGAATGGCGACCTGTCTCAGTGGTGTGGCCTTCACTCTGTAAAAGAATGCCATTCCTCAAGGTTCTGTGAGCTCTGCCACTCTCTGACACTGTGGAAGGATCTTACTTACGCCCTATTAGCTCTGCCACTCTTATATTCTCGACCTCGTGTATCTAAAGGCCTATTATTCATCTCCCCATGGCATTCTGCCTGCACTGAAGGTCTAGCTTCTTCCCAGGTGGGTTCTCCATCTCCCCTAAGCCTCAGCTTGCTCTTTCGGCTGTGGGACATGCCCCAGAGAAGGAACCTAGAACCCAGACAACGGTCCTGCGTTGAGTAAAATGGAGGATCTAATTGGGAAGTTCTCCATGGTACTCTGAAGCAAGACGGGGGTGGGGGGGGTGGGGGGGGTGGGGGGTGGTGGTGGTGGGGGGGGGGCAGGCAGTCTAGAGGCTAATCTCCCCCCCCCACCCCACCCCCCCGGGTGCCTCAGCCATGCTTCTATGTCTCTGCCTAATTCCATTCCAGGGCAAAAGAAATTTTGAGTCCTTTCTAATCAAGCTGTTAGCATGGAGTCCTGACAACGGACATTGATTTTTCTACGAGGGGAGGCTTCCCTGTGTTCTTCACTATGACGGTCATTTCCTACTTCTACACCTCAATCTCTTCTGCCACTTCAGACCCCTATTTGCTTCCGTCCCACTGGGACCTGGTGTACAATCAGTATCAGTGTTTCATTCTTGGTCCCAGACTGGAAAGGAGCCACAGTCAAGACCTACGTGAGTTGACCTTTTATCTGCTCCCCCTCACTTAGTCATTTTGAGGTCCCAGGCTCCTCTGGGAACACCCAGCCCTTTATAGTAGCCCCACTAATCCAGGTCTAAAGCAGGCCTCTCATACTGCACAGAAAGCAAGCTTTCAGCTCATCCCAGCAGGTGTCCCCTAGGGGGGGGTAGACGAGTTAGGTTCAGAGCCTTTGGTAAACTGCTGCATGCTTGCTACTTAAAATCATCATTCAGGGGCTAGGGAGGTGGCTCAGTGGGTAAAAACACCTGCTGTGCAAACCTGAGTGCTCCAGTTCAAATCCCCAGTACCCATACAAAAAAACAGGATGCAGTAACTTGAGGGTTTACAATCCTAGCATTCTTTCAGGTAGATGGGAGGAAGAGATAGGGAATCCTGAAAGCAGCCTGGTGTATGCTGTGGGAAAACAGCCAACAGGCCTTGTCTCAAGGTAGAAGGTGAGGACTGACAGTTGAGAGTGGCTTCTGACCTTCTCACACGCACCATGGCATGTGTGCATCCATATTCACACACATAAATGTGCACATATACTCATGTAGGCTTCGTTCACATTTTCCCTTGTTTTCTAGCAGGGAGGGACCAGAGGGGTGGTTGTGAAACTTAGGCAACAGGGGCTAGAGCTAGAATATCTGTCCACCAACATGCTGCCCTCCCTGGCCGAGGAGCCCGCAGCTGCTGGGCTTCTGTCTGGCTGCCTCAGAGGAGGGTCCCCAGTGAACACAGTCCTGGCTTCCCCGGAGGGAAAGGAGCTGTACTTGCCTGTGAAGATGGCACTCTAACAAGCATCCCTATCTCCATTCGCCCTGTTCAAGGTTTCTCTCAGTACAGGGGAAAACTGAAGCACACTCTGCAGACACCAGCCTCATGCTGAATCCTTTGGGATTTGGTGACTTACTCCTCCCCCAAGACAGACAGACCATGGGCTCAGGAAAGCCCTCAATATTTCAGTCCCTGCCGTAATCATTGCCATTTATATATCTCTGGTGTATTATAAGGAATTGGAGACTGGTAAGTCCTGAGCTCTGCAGCTGGCACAGTGCAGACCCAGGATAGTTGATGGCACGGTTCTTGTCTAAGCCCTGGAGAGCCTCAGGTATAAACTCTAGTCTGAAAGCCAGCAGGTTGGAAACCCAAAGGGAGCTGGCGTTTCAGTTCAGTTGAAGGCAAAATAATAATAATAAAAAATACCAGTGTTCCACTTCATGAGTTAGATAGGCGCTCCCCTTAGGTAAGGTGGGGCCAGCTTGATATTCCACTTAGGCCTTCTGGTGACTGGTCTGAGGGGACCCTGGGACTGGCCACCTGCATTCCACTGATTACTGATTACAGATTCAGTGTTAATCTCCTCCCCAGACACGGCAGCAGACATCCTCAGAATAACGTTGGGCCAGATATCTGGGAGGCCCATCAAAGTTGACATATAAAATTAGCCATCATACCATCTCCTACAACCCCCACAATTATATTGCCTTTGGTTGAATTTTTATTTGAATCTGCGCTCTGGGTAAGAAGGGTCCAGGTGGGGGGTGGCAGGGAGAGGCACACAATAAGAATATTAAACAGGGCTGGAGAATTCTTTCCACGAGGATGGAACTTTTCCTTTGACTCTCCCCAATAAATCCTGCCCATGCCCCACCTCCAATCCCAGGAGACACGGTGTGTAACTCTTCCCCACCTCCGGCAAAGGAAAGAAATAATACAGTTCCCCGGCACATCTGCTCCCACACCTCGGCATATGCTCGGCCTAGCTAGCTTCCTAGCTACTAAAACTACAACAGGCAGGCAGCGGCTTCCATTCCAGATCCCTGGGGTAGCTCAGGGGGCCCAGCATTCCCACACTGAAGCTTGAAGCATTACTACAACATCAAAAATGTTCCACTGGCGGTTTCAAGATTCCTAAAAAATAGATTCAAAACATCTCTAATACTTTCTGAAGACACAATATATCACAGGAAAAGCTGTAACCTTTAGTATTGCTGATATTATCCAGGCTGTGGGCTGGCTGGGAAGGTAACCACAGCCAGCTCTTATTGCTACTGCCTGTAGCTGCTGCCCTGGGTCTAGGGCCCTTCCACTCATCACTGGTGGAAGTGGCTGCCTGCCTGAGTATTTGCCTAATGTGTTTTTACAGACTCTAAAAGAGTCACAGGACTCAAAGGCAATGATTTCCAAGAAACAGCTTTCTTCTTTTAACATGATATCCCTGAAAATAAGACCGCCCGTTTCAAGCAATAACATGCCCTGTATGGAATGCATTTTCCTGCTCTCCTGCCTCAACATGGATCTGTGAGCAAGGACCTGGGACTGAGCCTCTGAGAAAGCCAGCCAGCCAGAGAGAGAGATAGATTAATATGAGTGATGACTAGACAGTAGCATGCATTGGGGTGTAAGAGGGTGCAGGGACCTCTCTGAAGGTGACTCCCTTGGGGTCTGTGGCAGGTGCCACACCCGGCCAGAAAAGCAGAAGAAGGCAGGAATGAGACACTTGGACATGCTGTATTATTCATCCCTATTTCTTTCTAAAGGTTAGTATTATGGGTAATCAACACAAGCAGAGGAGAGATAAAGCCTCTCCTAGCTCGGCCGGAAAACAGAGCATTGAGATGTTTCCTTTACCTTTGGTAAGTGTGGTATTGTGTGGTGATATACTGTATATTTAGTAAAAACAGTTTGGAATATCAGAGGACAGAGCTATCTCTCCAGTCCCCCCACCCCCGCTTTTTTAAACAATATATCACCACGGTATTCTGTCGGCAGGGTATTCCTGTTTCTCCACCTTACAGTTTAAGCCTGGCTGAGCAAATAGGCTGAGATACAGTCACTGCCTGATACGGAGAGAAAGCCTAGGTACAGGGAGCAGGAACACAGTGTATGTTCCCCTTAGCTTTGGAAGCCAGATGTTTGTATGTGATTTTCTTGCTGCCTGCTCAACTCTGAATGGGCCCTGCTGTGAATGACCAGAGACACTGATATGGTGGCAACCTCAAAGCCACAGTTCAGGTGCTCTGTGTCCTTCGCTAGACTGCTAGACTTCTCTGAATCCATTTCCTTATCTTTTGTGGGAAGGATAAGAATGATAGATGAGCTGGAAAACATGAAGCAAAGCTACATTGGGAATCTGTCTCACTGCTACCAGAATGGCTGGCATCAAGAAAACAAACCAGAAATGATAGTGAGGATGGGTGTGGGGAGGACCCCCCCTCAGTGCTGCTGAGAATATAGCCGCAGTAGAAATCCATATGGAAGTTCCTACATAATGCAGCTGTATCATTCCTGGGCATATACAGGAGGAATCTAAGTCATCCTATAGTCAAGATACCTGCACATCCATGCTTGTTACAGCGCTAGTCCCGATAGCTAAGTGATGGAATTAACCTAGGGATCTCTCCACCAATGGGTGAATGAAGAACATGTGGTTGAGTATTATCCAGCTATAAAGAACATTGTGTCACCTGCCGAAAAGTGAATGAAACTGGAGATTAACTGAAACGCAGAAAGACAAATACTACATTTCCCATCACACATGGGGTCTAGATTTTAGCCACAAGAAAAAAGTGAGGGAAGGAGAGGCAGGAACCCACCAGTGGGGGTAATGGAGGGTAAATGTGACCAAGTGACATTATGTACACGTATGAACATGTCCATGTGACCCTTTATTTTTGTAAGTAATATGTGCTAATAAAATTCACACACACATACCCACACACGCATATGCACGCACACATACACAGAGAGAAAAACAAACGCCAAAGCCATATCCTAGGTCTGGCATAAGTTCTGTTCCCCATCCCTCAAATAATAGCTTCTATTATTTTTATCGTTCTAGAAAATGTCTTTGTGAATTGTTTGCTTGGTGATTGCAACCATGTTTCTTTTTAATAAAATCTTGATTTAAAAAGGGACCGAGGGCACATTACCTCGGAGTTTATGGGAGATAATATTTAGAGACTCCTCAAATCTCTCCTGCTAACATACATCATTGTTTCTGTGTTTTCGCCTTTTTCTTTCTCTTTCTTTCCCAGTAAGAAAGGCTACCCCGAAGGAAGGAGAATGCCGGGACCCTGACAACCTCTGCAGCCTTCTAGACACAGCACGGAAGAGTCAAATGAGCCCCAGGCTGAGTGTGATCTTTGCAGGGCACCCTAGTAGGACAGAGGACTGACTGGTCCCTGCTGCCTGGGCAAGAGGTGACTGGAGCCCCCATAGGGTTGTGACTGGGGAGAAGGCAAGTGTACTGGGAGTGTGACATTGTGCATGGGGCTAAAAGGTCCATACCACCAACTAGGTCCCACAAGCCTAGTAAGGCCATTTATGCTTAAGGAGACTGCTGACATTCAGGATCCCTTAATAGGAGGAATTATGAACACATGGCCTGTAAAACCTGGAGGCCATAGAAGCCCAGTTCCTAGGACAAAAACAGAGGGTCCCACCAGACCTTAGGACAATTGATAGGATCTGTTGACAGGGAACAGAAACTAGCTTTCTGAACAGAGAGGGCGGTGAAGACACAATGTTCCAAACAAAGCTGGTGCTGCTGAGCTGTGCTGAAGCTGCGGTCATTTTAATCCAACATCCTCAGCACAAGCGCTGTCTGCTCAGTGACCCTGACAAGTGCATGGCCACCCAGCTGCAAACGAGGAATGTGTGTGTGGGGGCTGTGGATGTGAAGCCACCTAGCCCGGAATAAAGGGTCAGAGCTGGTGGCAGTCAAGTCGTACAAGATGCTGCCTCAGCAACCCTGTCCACGCAAAGACCCTCAGCTGATGCAACCCACTTCGTGCAAAGGCCCTCAGCAGATGTATCTGCTCCATTAGGCTTCTACACACTCACCACCCGCTGTAAGAGGAAGGCTGGAGTGGAGCATCTCCATAAGCAAACACATACTGTTCTCTTGGTCACCCACAGAGCTGAGTGCAGGAGGATGCAGGATGTTAACCAAGCCAAGCACAGTGCAGAGTTGGGAAGACTGAGCAGAGCCTTGTCTCAGGCGCAGAGGTCTGTGTTCTCAAGGCAGGTTTCCATCTGTGAAATGGGGGTAGGAGTACCTATTCCCAGGCCCATGAGGACCACTTGAAGCTCAGGTGAGGGCTGGTCAGGCTAGCAGCATAAGACCCTTTATTAACGCCAGATGCTACAACTTCCCTGGATAAGCGACAAGGTGTGGTGACAAGGGGAAGGGCTGAGCTGTGAGGGAGGAAATGGTCCAGCGACATTGGATGGCCCAAGAATAACCTTGGAGGGATCCTATTTGGATAGAGGCCAAGCTAGCTTTTCTCTACAGGGACCAGTAGGTTCTGACCCCCCACCCCACGGTCAGTGTCTGAGACCAGGTACCTCTCACCTGTATAGGATACAGCTTCAGTTTCTTACCCTGGTGTGTGATGGGCATTCTGAGGGCCCTTCCTCTACCCACTAGCTTGCCCCTACCTCAGCCCTGAACCTGCAGTGTTCCTCCCTTTACTATTTGTGAAAAGTCCTTGGGTTTTTGATCCAATACTCCTCCAGTGTAACAAACTCTTCTTAATGCTATTATTTTAAATCTTACACCCAAGTGTAGTGTGATGGTGTTTGCCTATAATTCCAGAATATGGGATAAAGATCACAAATTTAAGAGCTTCCTCAGCTACATAAACCCATTCTAGGCTGACTTGGGCTATGTCAGATCCTGTCTCAAACATACAAACAGAACAGTGTACCCCCCACACCCACACACATTACATGCTTATTTTATCCAGTTGCACTTGTAAATGTGTAATTCTAAAGAATGGGCATTCTCTAAAGACTTTGAATACAATTTTCTCTATGTATCCAAAAGTAACATTTATTGTGTTTTCAAATCTTTGGCACCTCTATTTCTTATTCTTGTTTGCTTGTTCCATTAGAGAGTATATTAAAAACATCCCAATGATCATGAATTAAACAAAAATTTCCCTTGAATTGCATTTGTTTTCACTTAATATGTTTCAAGGCTATGTTCTATGGTCTCAGATGCAAGCATTTATAATTTCTAGGTGACTGTAGACATCTTTCTAACTTTCTTCTTTGATCTTGGAAGACAGAGCTGTTGAACACAACAATGAAATATTCTTTCTCACCCTAGCATTATGGCCAGCAAACGAGTTCAGCAGTAAGGGCACTTGCTATGTAAGCCCAATGACTGATTTTGATTTCTGGCACCCACAGTGGGAACAGAAAATGGACTCCCAAAAGTACTGACTTCTGCACATATGCTGTGGCGTGCATGTGTACACACACACACAAATAAAAAAGTAAATGTAAAATTGTCCTAAATATCAAAACTTACTTAAGAAAAATTCCCAATTTTGACTTAAAATCAAAGAAATATATACATAGAAAAAATATCAAAGATAAGTATTTACTATGCTACTCTGAGCCGTTCCATATTTTTTCTCTTGAATGGGCCAGCGTTTTAAACTTGGTCTCCTCAGGTTTAAAGGCGTCGTTCTCCTTAGTACCTCCTGTTTATCCCATTCTCTTACATCCCATTGTCTTTTCCTGCTTGTAGGTTATGACATGTTTTGTGTTATTTTATTCGAACTACCATGGATCTACCCAAGTCTCAAAATACCTAACTTGCTTCCTTGCCAATTCAAAAGCCTCAAAATAAACTTTCATTTACCTCTTTTCTAAGCTTCTTTGCATCTATTCTCTGTCTCGAAATACACTGCTTCCCAAGAAAAGTATTTAAATTGCCTAGTGTGGCCAATATTAATGCAGGCATGGGCTTAGTCTCTTGTTTATTGCTCTTCATTCTGTCCACAGCCTCCAAGTTTTCCTCTTGAATTAGTTTTCTTTTGTCTTTAGGACATATTAGTGTGTTTTTTTTTAGTGTAGATTATTGGATGTTTTATTTTTTGATTAAAATTTTTACCCGTTTTCTTTATTCTAAGAAAGTTCTCATTGGGCATAAAATCCTCAGTGGGCAGTTTCTTTCAGCACTGTAAAGTTCATGCCTTTGGTTCTCTAGCGTCTCTGTTGAGAAGTCCGTCATGGGGAACTTACTGTCTCGGTTTTTCCCCCTCTGTCATTGGTGGTGGTTTTACTACGAGTACTTGGATGTGGCTGCTCTTCATTCATCCCTCTTGGAGTTCAGTGTTCTTACACTTGTGACTTGATGTCTTCTGTAACAGTTCAGGAATGCTGTAGCCATTCTCTCTCCTGAGCTACCCCCTCTTACTCATTCTCTCCTCCTCCATTCTATATAGTACACATTCTGTTTTTTACTGTAACTCCAGAGTCTCTCTCGCTCACCTTTTTCTCCGTATTTTTTCCTCTTGTGTCTCTCTTCTTAATGCTGTATTTTTTTAAAAAATTATTTATTTATTTATTGAGACAGGTTCATACTAAGTAGCCCAGGCTAGCCTTGAATTCACAGAAACATGACTGCCTCTCAAGTGCTGGATTTAAAACATTTACCAGCTTCTGATTAGTTTTGAAAAGCTCCATCTTTTGGTTGGTCATCCTGTCTTGGGTTCCATCTGTTAACGTCACCTTTGGAATCTTAGTCCAAGGTCTTATGAAGTTACTTGCTACTTGTTTCTTTTAAGAAAACACACAGCCAGGGGTGATGGCGCACACCTTTAGTCCCACCACTTGGAAGGCAGAGGCGGATCTCTGTGAGTTCGAGGCTGCTCTGGTCTACAGAGTTAGTTCTAGTGCTATTACTCAGAGAAACTAAAAAAACAACAAGAAAACTTCCAAAACCCAAAAACAACCAACCACTCTCCCCTCAAAAAATCCTTGTTACTCTGATGTTTGTTCTTACCAAAACCCAAAAGCAACAACTCCAGATTTGTCTTTTAATTCTTTGACGATGGCATGCATAGTTTAACAATAATCTGGCAACGTCAATGTACCTGAGGTTCTATTCTCTTTTATTTTCTGATGTTTCTAGTTTAGGCACATTTAGTAATATTGTCTCCCTGTGTCCAGCAATTGTGTTCCAGATTCCGTCTTTGCATATCACTTATTCCACTAAATATCGTTTGCTTCTGCTGGGCACCTGGGCACACTAGCAACATGGGATCACCTCAGTTCAAAATGATTTGAAGTAGTAAGGTAGCTCTTGAGGGTCTTGTGTGGCCTTCAGTGTCCTGCCTAGAGCCAGTGGAGGGGTTATCCTACCCACTGGCTCTGGGTTCCAGTTCTGTCCTCTGCCACACTATTGTCAAGCGGCCTGCTAAGTTTTTGGGTGCGTGATCAGAACTGACAATTCCAACTATAGAAGCTATACCATGCCTCCTGCTCCATGCCTTATTGCTTCCCCAGACCCTGATCTAACATCATTTCACTATCTCCTGAGCTCTACAGAATTGTCAATTCCATGGTTGTTACATGTTGCTAGTTATCTTTAGCAGAAGGCTAGGTTTCTAGGTGCAGCCAGCCCTTCTTAAGTTCTCAGTCGGTTATTTGGTTATAGCAAAAGGCAAGCTAACTAATACAGTAGGTTCTGTCTGTGGGTTCTGGGGTCAGACAAGGGTCTCAGCTCACTTCCAGACAGGAGTCTGATTCGTACTTGCCACAATGTTAATGGTGCAGCATTTCACTTTTTTAGATTCTTTTCATCTCAATTTTTTCCACCATAAGATAGAGATAGAGACACTACTTCCAGGTTTCATTTAAAGACTTCCAAGTGAACAGGCCAAGTGCCCGCTTTAGGTCTTGGCACACACTCTCAATTTGGGAAGCATCTGCCATCGGCCTCATTATCGCTCGTCTTGAATGTCTCAAATCCTCCCATTCCCCCTGCTATTACAGAAATCTAGGCTACCACTTCCTGTCTCCCCTCCCAGCTACCCAGAGAGGATTCTGAAGAGTGCCTTGAGAAATCCTTGTGTGGCTTTCCACGGCGCTCAGGGTACACTTCACACTGGTTATTCCTCCAGGAACACCTTCTCCTAGGAAATGAATGAGCTGCTTCTCAGCCTGCAAAGGCTTGCTTTGGTCATTGGGCCTTTCCAGGGACCTCCTGCCTCTACCGGCCCATTTTCACCCAGCTACTTGCAACTCCAGGTTCTCAGTTTAGACATAACACCCACAGGGACAGCCACTCAATAGCATGTAGTGCCTTCCATGGTCACTTCGAATCATGGCCCATCCTGCTGTGACAGATGTAACAGCTGCCTGTAACTATCTGCAGACCATGCACACTGAGGGAAGTTCCACTTCACGGCCACATACTCAGCATCTAGCACACTGCCCGACACATTTGTGACACCTAGCACATATCTGTAAATTGAACAAATGACTAAATGATCCATGAACAGAGGTCAATGGACTCACAAAGAACCCCATGCCTGACTTCAACACCCCGTTGATGGGATCTTCTGTAACCAGTGTTCCTACTGACTTCTTTTGTGATTTTTGTATTTTCATTCTTGGCACAGGGCTCTCCAAAAACCTGTAAATATTGTGTTTAGTAATTGTTTCCATGCACCTTAATCACACAGTGGCTTTATTATTATTATTATCATCATCATTACTGTTATTATTGATGGTGATAAATAAAACAGCATAAAAGTGTTTGCAGAAAAAAAACCTCAATTGTGTGATTTAGAATTTTTAATTACGTTGAGTTGGGGGTTTGTAAAAAGTGTTTTGTTTGAGGATGGATTATCCTCAGAGTCACCCCCATGGGTTTGGTATCTAAATGCTCCATATTGTAATTTACACCCTAAGGGGCCCAGGCACTCAGAAAACCATCAAGCCTCCCAGTTATCTGGTTCCTATCAGCATCGCATTCTCCAAATGAATGCATTTCAATTAAAGGATGAATTTACCAGAGTAAATGTGAGGTGTGTATTTTGTGAATTATGGCTCTAACTCTGAATGAAAACAAAACAACAAACATTCTCTGAGCACCTATGGTATGGCAGGCATTGCAGATAAGGCAGAGAGGAAGGAGACATAGCCCCACCTCCAAGGAGACCAGTGACCTGCTGGGGAAGGAGGCCACACAAAAGGAAACTACTGCAAAGGCATTCAAGCCAACAGACCCAGCTTTACTTCCTTCTTAATGGGAAACTCTGGCCAGATGGTTTTAATGTCTTGCTTCTTCTCCATTGTCCCAGGCATAGATATGGATTTTGCTGCCTTTTGTGTGCATACCAAAAAGGGACATTTTGGGCCAGTGACTGAAACCTCTTGGTTGCCTCTCTCCCTCCCCCCACCCCTGTGAATTCAAATCACCTGGGAAAAGAATGTTTGAAAAGCTAAATTGACGGGGGAGGTAAATTGGGGGCATGGCAGTTCGCAGGAGGACAGAGCCTCGCTCACTTCTTAAGTGAGCCCAGAATCCTCTAATGAGTGAGGAGCTGTGCTGAGGATAAAGCTGGCAAAATGCTTGCTGGGGATCCGAGTTTGGTTCCCCAGAACCCACAAATAAGCTGGATGTGGTGGTGAATGTCTGTAACCCCAGCATTGGATGAGACGCAGGGCAGAGACCTGGCAATTCCCAGGGTTTACTGGTCAGTCAATCTTGCTGAATTGATAGCTCCAGGTTCAGAGAGAGATACTTTCAAAATTTAAGCTAGACAGAAATAAAGGAAGACATTTGTTGTCAACCCTAAGCCTTTACACACACACATATGTGAATACCCCCATACATGCATACACATGAACTCTTATAGGCACATACACACAGACATATGCATGCACACACAAGAATGAGATACTAACTATGTAGATAGGATGAGATTTGATTTCAGATATTCAATTAAAAATGACCTTTGCATTTGGCCCAAGACTGAAATATTGGAACAGATTGTGTGTTCTCTTGTACTTCTTATGCCCACCCCATAAGGCATCTTGGCATCTCATAAAGAGCAGAGGGAGGAGAGATTCTTGTGTAGGGTCAGAGTGACTTTCTTCCAGATCTTTGGTCCATCTCTGACTTCCTGTGTCCTCTGGGCAGTTGGCTGGTCCTCTCTGAGTCATCATCTCCTTATTTAGAGAGGGGCCATGCTCTGCTGTGATGTGGATGTTGTGACATCCCCAAAGTCCCAATGTTGGAAAAACCAAACCCCAGTGTGAAGGAATGGAGAGGTGGGGTGTTTGGGAGGTGAAGAGGTCATGAGAGTGCAAACTTCATAAGGAGATCAGCATCCTTACAAGGGGCTCCGAGTCCAAAGCCATCACTCCTGCTGAGGACACAGGAAGGCACCAATGTCTAGGAACCAGGAAGTGACCCTCAGACACTAAGCCTTTTGGCATCTTGACCTTGGGTATTAATGTTGTTTGGGAACTACCTAGTTTATGGAATTTTGTTATAGCAACTACAAAGGCTTGAGACAAAGCCCCTAAGGACTTTGGGGGCTTCTAAGATATCGGGATAGTGTTGGCCTTTGGGGTCAGCTGGCAGGTGACAGGCTCCTTTCCTTACTGATGTGCCCATAGTTGGCTGCTTTTTACCTGTACCCTTAGAAGCCACTCTCTCTTCGTCTCTGCTCTCATTTCAGTTTAACCTCAGAAGAAGAACTGATAAAACCAACTCACACCAAGCTGTGAATGATTTGTTCCCTCCGGAGGTTAAGACTGCTAATTGCATTTTATAAGAAAAGGAATTTCATAAAGTGAACATTTAATTGTTAAATTGGTCAGGATGAATACAGAATTTTGGGCATTTCTCTCCAGATGCTTGCAGGCAGTGCTTACATCGGTCCTCAGATCTCCTGGCCATGGGGAATTGAGAATCAGCTGGTAGAAAAGGTGGTGGTTGAGGGAGGGAGCCACAGGAAGGGTTCTCACGGTCACATGAGAGGTCTTTTAAAATGACATCGAGAGGCCTCTTCACCTCCATCAGAGCTGGCAAGGGACTTCCAGCCTTCCTGAACACTTGCTTTGTGGTAGGTCCAGTTCTGTAAAGCAAGGACAGGCCCTGTTTGCAGCACCTATGTGGTTAAGGACTATTTCGGGGCCTGGTAGCTCAGTGGTAGCTATACTTGCTTAGAAGATGTAAAGTCTTGGGTTCAATCTCCAGCGACTAACAAAAACAAAAGAGGAAGGAGGCTGGAGGCAGGTGGGTCCCTGGGGCTTGATGGCTGGACAGATTAGCTTAACCCAGCAAGCTTCAGATCAGCCAGAGACTTTGTTTCCCATCAAAGCAATTGTACCTAAGGAACAGCACTGAGGCTGCACTCTGACCTACACACACACATATTCCATTGTCACGAATATGCACAACTATACCCACCTAACACAAAAAAGAATGCTTTAGAATCAGCCATTTCCTCCCCCCTCCTCCCCTTTCACAGGTTGGCTGTCACTCCCATATGCTCAAAATATTCTTTTATGAAAGATTTGTCGTTTGCCGGAGACAGGGAAGGTTCTGCAATGCTACAGTACCAAGCAGACAGAAGATATAACTCCTGCTTCCGTTATAATCCTCTTTCTTCAGGCCCAGAGGCTAGGATATGTGTCAATTTTCATGGGCAGTTTAATCAGTAAGGATTTACATGTTCAGCAAATAGGGGCAAATCTATTCTTTACCTCAACAGAAAAACGGAAGGAGGAAGGAACAGGATTCTTTTGTCCTGTCCCTCACAACACAGTCCCCGCCCGATAGGGATCCAGGGCCCTGTCCTGTTTTGTGGAGGTCTGGCCTGGTTCCTCTGGGGATTGCCTATAGCAGTGATAACAAGCCTGGAGTGGAATCACCCACTGGGGAATGGAATGGAGTTATGCTGCTGTCCACGTGCTTAGGGACTTACTCCAGGGTCTTACAGAGTGGCAGTCTGAGAGACCAAGTCAGGTCTCCAGAAAATACGAGTGAGTCAATGACACTGTTTAACCATCCCACAGGATCTTCTTGTATCTCCATTAAAGGGGGCTGGCCATTGTCCTATCATTGGTGAGACTATACTATTGCTCACCAGGCCCTGACCACAGCCTAGCTGAGGACAGAGCATGTGTGACTTATGGCAGCCCACCATGGGGTAGAGAGAAGGCTGCCTGGGAGAGAAGAGTGGTGCCCTGAGGTTCCAGAGGGCTGGAGTAGAATTTATACCTAGTTCTAGGCCCTCTAGTGTGTTCCCATTTCTGCTTCTTGCTCATATATAAAAACACAAGCCAAAATACCCCAAAGTGACTTGGGCTTTCTACTTGGTGGATGGACATCAGTACTCCCCAGGCCTGAGACCTCAGGGTACATTCAGTGTCAGAACCAGAAGGATCAGGTCCCAGTGTCCACCTCCAGGGCTCCTACTGATGCCTGGAAGGGATGCTGTCTCTCGTGAAATCTGCCACTTTTATCACATCAATTCTTTTCTCCGGCGACACTCATGTCCCAATGGGACCACTTATCAGCAAACCCTGTTACCAGCAGCACCTGCCTCAGTCTTGAGAGCAGGAATTATCTTCTAGCTGTCCAGGCATCCTTGGTACAGGCACTTCATGCTGGATAGCAATGGAGTCCCCTCTGGGGCTATGCTGGCCCTTGAGTACTTAGGAACAGGCTCCATTAGGACTACCCTTCACATGCGCAAGCCTGAGCCTGTGGAACTGACTTCATGGTTCAGCAGCTACCCCATCATAAATTCCCTAGATACCTCTGGGCACAGTCCTCTTGGAGGGAGGACAGGGACAGTGTTAGGTGGTCAGGGAGACCCTAGGAGCTCTACGGTAAACCAAATGCACCTATTCTTTCCCTGTGGACTGTGCTTGCGAGAGGGATGGGCACAATGATGCTTGGCCTGCAAGGGGGTAGGTGAATTTTTGACTCAGTTTATGGCTTCTGTGGGTACCAGCACCAGTCCTGACAGCCCCAAAGAGAGAGTCTCCCCTGGCCTGGCTCCTCTACCCCCTTTCAAATAAATCAGTTTTTTCAGAGTTCTTATTCTAAATACCTAGTACCTTCTGAGGGGCCCAGGCTCAGCTTCTACCTGCAAAGCAAAGCTGGATAGAAGACCCTAGGGTTCCTGCAGTTCCAGGAATCCAATCTTTTTGTCCCTAGATGCAGAACTCAAAGCCAACCAGAGGTCCCTGAGCAGTCAATGGTATCTGTCCTTCGTGGTCCATAACCTTGACTGCTGTTGGACAAACACTGTCTTTCTCAGCTTTCAAATACAGCTCAGAAAGCTCCTTGGTGGCTCATGAGGGAAGAGGGTCTGGCCACTCCTGAGAGGATGAGTAGGATTTATTGGCCAAGGCCTCATCTCTGGTAGATTTCCTGACCCCATTAACTATAGAAATAGCCATAGCCTGGGTATAACCCATGGTTTTAGGGTCCTGAGAATTGTGGCCAGCTTTCTGTGACCTTGGGCCTGCTTTATCAAGCTTCTGTTTAAGTCCCAGAGGAGGGACCCAGTCACCAGCTTGTCTGGATCTGTGACCTTACCAGATTCCCAATTCCCCACCGTTAGGTCAGGCATAGGGGCAGCTATCTCTACACTCAGAGACTTATTTCCAGCTTGGCAGATGCTGCAATGCCTTTCCTCAGAAATGAGAGGGCTCTAGGCACTGCAGAATCACTGGCAAGCCCAAGTTGGTCCAGACTGGGAAGGCAGCCCTCAGTTACCAGCCTTCCTGAGTCAATGGAATGCCCCATCCTCCACCTCCAACTGAGCCCTGGGAAACCCCATGAGACCCAGTGTCATTGTCTTTCCTCCAGAAACCAGACTGTTGAGAAGAAAAACCTCAGTGTCTAAATAAACATTTTCACTTAGGATAGCTGTTTACAGCTGTCCCTTGTTTGGTGGCTTTTAATACCCTTTTAATAAAAGGTATTCCACTGACCTCACAAGGGATCCAGGACAGCAGGAGGAGGAGCCTGGTAGGCTGGTGGCCTCACTGATTCAGGCACAGCCTTCAGCTGTCCAGGACAGACAGTCTTCAGGAGGCCATGAGCAGCCACAGTCACTGCTGTTACTAAGAAAAGCATAAGGATAAAGACAGCGCATGCCTGCCTCACACAGGCCCTGAGGCTGGGGGGAGGGGATGACACAGGAGATCCTTGAGACTTGGATGTCATGTCTCACTGACCGTGTGCACAGCTGTCCTATAGTTTGTCAGGATAAAGAGGTACTTAGCTCTAATGGCCTTCAATTGTGGGAGCATAGGGTGCAGATTGGCAAGCCTCTGGGGACCCCTAGAATAGGGGTCACTTTGCTTGATCTTATACAGAGGACCAGGAACATACGTGGGGTCCCTTGTTCCTTAATTTGTGTGTGTGTGTGTGTGTGTTTTCTGGGATATCAGGCATGGTCACCTCTATTCAAGCCATTTACAATGCTCAGACTGTAGAGTCTTGGGAGCTTCATAAATGCTTTATATGGAAGCAGTGGCTATCAACTGAGCCCCGTATACATCCTACACTCTGGAGGTCTTGGGGTGCAAGACTCAGGATCTCATAGAAAAGTATCCCTGGGTCTCACAAGGTTAGATCAACTCAGCTAGTGTGGTGGGTTTGCATGAGAAGCTAACTACCAAGATGCTTCAGTGGGGAAGATATACTCATGCGTTTCACAGCTTGTCTTAGAGTACAAACTATCCCTGTATGGTCTCATTTGTTCTTGTTCCAGAACCATAGAAAGTGGGAAAAGTAAGTCAACTTTCATAGACTCTGGATGGGTCCTCAGCTCCCACCCTGGGTCCCAAAGTGGTCCCTAAAGAGCCTTCTGTCCCCTTAGGCAGGGATCTGACCGTCCCTTAACATCACAAACATGTCTTATTAAAACACAGAATATGCATGTGGCAAACAGATTGGGGAGCTGGAATAAACCCCACCCCCACCCCCATACACACATACAGGCGCTATCCCTGTGTGAGACTTTCCTCTCTTATAGCCACATAAATGACTTCATCTCTTATAACTATCATAAGCAAGTCATTTATATAAATTCACATACCCTGAGCACAGTTACCAAATGCAGACATTTGATTATCAAGGATACTCTCCACCTATCCAAAGCCTGTTTCAAATGAACTTTATCAGTTGAACAAATCTTGTATCCCCATTTGCTGAACAGTCCTAGGTGTTCACATGTGCTTTGGGCCTGATGATAATATCTTTCTTGTGTGTGTGTGTGTGTGTGTGTGTGTGTGTGTGTGTGTGTTTAGGTATTCACAGGTCTCTATAGCTCAATGAGCTTCCCGTCTGAACTCTTAAATACTTTTCTTGCAATAGGTTAACTTTTCTAGGATTCTATATTCTCAGCTGTGAAATAATATCTACATTAAGGTTTGCTGTGAGTTTCAACAAGGCAATGAGATGTGCTTACAGCAGTTTTGGATTCACTGCAGGGTAGACAGTGATGACCACCATATAGTCATTCATAGTCTTAGTAGAAGTGGTCGGGGGCATTGGTGGGTTCTGCTAGTTGAATTGCAAGCTGATCTGAAGGTGAGTGGACTTCATGGGAGCCAGGTCTCTCTCTATCTCATATCTATGGGCATGAGTCTCCTATCCAGAGAACATTTTACTTAAGAAGGGTCCCCCATGTCTTAACTGGGGCCAAGAAAGGCTATTTAACACAAGGGAAAAAAACTGCACAATACTCAGGCAGAGGACTGGAACAGGATCTCCTTGGTTAGAAGGTCCTGGAGCGTGCCAGCAGGCTGTGGAGGTTCAGCCTTGAAGTTTGGCTGACGAAGATGCTCATTAGACCAGAAGACTGAGCCATGAGCTCAGGTTGGAAGATTAAGGCATTTCAGCTCCAGGAGCCGAGTCCCTAAGCCTCTATCTAACATGCTCACTCTCTCTCCACCCTATGCTTTCCCAGGGATGTTAGTTAATATGAGCCAGTCCGAATAACCTTGTTTCCTCCTTACATCCATGCCTATAAAAGGATGCTATGTTATCCCGATGGCCCATAATTCATCACGCTGAATTCCCCTCCATCTGGAGCTTTATACAACTGTTGAAAAGTTGTCACTATAACCTATTGTCATTTCAACCTTTTATGAACCAGCCTACATTTTTATGTCAAAAATTTATCTTAATGGCCTCACAGCTCTTACCTCCAATTATTCCAGTGTCATCGACCTCCAGCTCAGGCTGCATTCCAGCTAAGATGTTAGAACAAATTCCTTCCTCAGCTCTCCCCTAACCCTGCACTTAAAATGAGAGAAAACCTCTGAGTGAGTGTGGTGCCTTGCCTGAAGTGGTACATGTGTGCATAATGTAAGGAGGATGGCACCTTTGAGAGACCCAGAAGGAAGGCCATGGAATGAAGCACTTGGGCAGCTAAGGCTGAATGCAGATCTGTGTAGGCAGCTGCTACACAGAAGGACAGAGGAGGAACTCAAAGCCTAGGCACAGAGGCAGAGAGGCTAGGCTTCGGTTTCCTTCCTTTTAAGATGATAGACAGGAAACACACATACTCCTGAGCACAGGCTGGAGAATACCAGAGAGACAAAGCATGCCTGCCATTGAGAGGAGTTCCAGTACTCATATTTAGAAATAATTTGCTTCTTTTCTAAAACACATAGTCTGTGTCCCTGTACACATACATGGAGTTAAGTATGTAAGCATAATGTAAAATCAGTGGGGACTGTTAAATATAATGATCACTTACAATAGGATGTATAAATGTTACACTAGACATTTTAAATGGAAAATATTTGATACACATATACACATATACATACTTAAAAGATATGTTTTAGGAGTCCAGGATAATTGAAAGGGAGGCTAAAGAAACTGACGCTTCCTTCCATGACTTGTCCCCCTTTTAGTGCTGACGAGAAAGGCCCTGGCTTCCTTACTGGAAGAGCTTCTTGACTTTTTTTTTTTTTTTTTTTTTTTTTTGCAGCTACTTGTGAAGTCCATTTTACTTTCTTCCCTTAATAGGAACTAAAAAGGGAACAAGAATACCCTAAAAGACATAGGCAAAGAAAGGGAGCATCTGTGGCCCTGGCCCTGCAGCTAGAAGGCCAGGCCAGAGCCCTTGCTACCAGCTCACTGTTCTTTGAGATGGAAACAACCAGTGTTGCTCACTTCTCTTTGCTCTGCTTGCTCCAGAATCACGTCTTCAGGAATGAGAATGGCCAGAACAGGAAAGAACACTTGGGAAAAGAGTTGAGGTTTCTCAGCTGGGTGGATGGTGGCAGCCCCTGAGGGCTATCATGCCACATTTGGCTTCTCCTTGCCCATGCTCCCTGTTCCACAATCCACCGGACACAAAATGGTACTTCATAATTCTTGAGGACAAGTTCAAGGTTAGCCATTTTGATCAACCAAGGCTCCCCATAATGTGAGCCTCCTCATAATGTGAGGAGGACAGTCCAGATGTTCAGAATGACGAGAAGCCCCTGTTAATCAGGGCATGGTAGTGCAAGTTTATTAGCTTAGTACAGAAGAGGCTGAGGCAGGAGGATCATGAGATCAAAGCCAGCCTGAATTACATGATGGAACCTGTCTAAAATATCAAAATAACAAAGCTGAAGCTCTCCCATGGATTGCAAGCTGGTGTTCTGCATGGGAGGCTTGAGAGTAATCCCCGTTGCAGACCCCTGTTATGATCTGACCTCTGTGAGAGACAATGGACTTTTTGTCTGTGACTGTGTGGTGATGAGGTGATGACGGCTCTCACATAGCCATCCCTGGTTGTAGAGGTACTGTGCATCATGAGATGTGAGTACAAGCAAGAAAGGACTATATGTGCTTATGCATGGCATGTGTGAGTATGTGTGTGTGCTCTTACAGTACAGTGAATGACACTTGTAGTTTTAGTTTTGCTTTTGGTAGATACTTGACTCTGCCTTGGAACAGGCCAGACCTAAATTCAAAATCTCATAAGGCCACTAACTTTGCAAATGATCTGGGTTTAAAAAAAAAAAAAAAAAAAGTCTAAAAAACCAAACTTCCCTAACCCTCAGGTTTTTTTTTTTTTAATCTTAAAATAGCGATGAGAACAACCTGGCCCACAGGAGTTGATGCAGATATGTGCAAGGCACTTACTCACACCTGGCGGGTAGTACAGACTCAACAAATGCTTAGCACCGGCTCTGCTGCTCTTATTTACAGCCTCGCATGCGCAAGCTGGTGCTAATCATTGCTATGCATGCTCTTTCCAGATCCATGTCCTTTGGAGAGGCCCAGCCTCATTTCGTGCTGACTGGAGCCTCCATTTTGGTCTCAGGACCTCAGGGAAGAAGTATTCCAGAGAGAGGACAAAGTCCTTATATGACAGGTTGGAAGACAGAATCAGGAAGAAGGCTCCAGCCTGCAGAAGGGAGCTTACTGGGAGGTAGTGGGTAGTGGTGCCTCTATTTCCTGTGCACGCTCTCTCTCTCTCTCTCAGACACACACACACACACACACACACACACACACACATTATACACGCACACATATGTGTGTGTGTGTCAGGTCAGGGGTGGATGGGACTTTGTGGGTTTTCACTTTAGAAATGGGTAACAGGTCATGATGAGTTTGGGACCTGATCTGGAGTTGCAGGGTTGTGGCTCTCCACCTCTGGCCTTCCCTAACAGAGACTTCTTTGTTGAGTTAGTCTTAAGTCTTCTCTAGGAGTTTTGAGCCCCAGCTCCCCAGCCCCCTTGTGTGGTCTCATCCTCTCTCATGGGGCGAGGGGGCATCTCTGCTCCTGCTCACTTGGTAGATTACTTTCCAGCCATTCTGCTGTTCTTCAGCCTCTCTGTATCCCTCTGAGTCTCTGTCTTCCTGGCCCCCTTCAGGATGGCTGTGATATTTGTCGGAGCTGTTGGCATAGCTGTTCGTGGCCTTATCTTGCTCCCTGACCTTCTATGTCTTGTTCATCTCCATGGCAGAACTGCAGGGCCCTTGTGCTAGGCAGAGTGGTCAAAATGGTACCTACTTGAGAGTAGAGTGGGTAGTGCTGTCTCTTCCAAGCTAAGTGATGTGAACCCATCATCTGATCTACAGGGAAGATGGCCAACAGATGCCTGATTGCTTCCTTTTCACAAAAAGAATCTCCTGACTGCTTTAAATCCACGTCTGGGCTTCACAAGGACCCTATCTCCCCCAAGTAGAATCACGGAACAATGCAGTTAGCTATCCAACTCTCAAAGGTATTTCACTTCCTGTTTCAGTGGGAAGTGACTTTGCCCTTACCTCTGCTTGCTTCTAACACAGTCTAGAGACTTCCTATGTCCCCAGGCTCCTAGATGGCTGATCCAGTCCTTGAGTGCCTCTTATGTCAGTGCCAAGGTAAGAAGGCAGGAAATCAGAAAAAGGAAACTGTGCACCTGCAATTTTCTTTCTTTATGTCCTTCTGGGGAGCCAGATTGTGAGACAAGTCCTTGCTGTTGTGTGTGGGAGAATTTTGCCCCCTATGGACTCTTCTTGCCTCCTTTGTTCAGAAAAAGATGCTGCCGGATGGCAGTGTGCTGCTAACACATCTCATCTTCTCTGAGATACAGAGGGATGACTCAGTGTGAGGAGGCCTGTTTTCTGTTTATATGTAAGCTTTGGTGTGTTCAAGGACAGTGTGGCATGGCTCTTGATAGATCCCCAGGAGACCGCCAGTAACTCTGTTGGTTCTATCTGACACAAGCATGCTGATGTTTCAGGATCCTCATTCTCTCCCTAGGGACACAGCTACTAGGAAACGGGGACCTCTGCTTGGAGACTGAGTCCCCCAGAGGCTGATTTGTAAGTAGAGGCTGGAGGAGGACTCAAGAAAACCTCTGCAGAATGAAGCTGGCATCATCTAAATATAATATGCTTTTAATCTGATATTAGCCCCGAAGGACAGATTCTCGAGTGTGTCCAAGCAGAGGATGCCCAAGACCCAGGGAGTGCCTGGTACTCTGCAACAGGCCTCCTGCTTGCTGGTGGGTGAGGGCATTCTATTATACACATAGCACAGCTCTGCTTCTCCATGGCAACCACAAACAGCCTGAATGTTCCAGAGGCTATGCTGGCAGCAGACATAAACCCAGTGGCATGAAACAATGTCCTCATGACAAACATCTCACTGTGCTCACAAGCATGCAAGTATCTCACTGTTGCTTCTGAGGGTGATGCTACCCCAGGAAAGTCACCTGTAGGCAAAGAAGGCAGCTGAGGGTCAGGGAATCACCATATGGTTGGGGCATGCATGATCCAAGAGCTCACAACTTATTGATATGACAGCTTTTCCAATAGAGATGAGATGGAATTCAAAATGGGAAGGAATGAAGAAGTCACAGTAGAGGCGAGTCCATAATCTAAGAGTTTACGAGGTTAAATGACTTCGGCGTATCTGAACAAATCACCTGCATTGGGTGACATACTGGCCTGCTGTTCTCCCTAGGCATTCATCAGTAAACCAAAGTTAGGAAAAGTGATGGCCAGAGAAGGCTCCCAGAGAAGTCCACCAGGACACACCAAACACTCTGTCTCTGTTGTGGTAAACGATGACTTTAATTTACAAAGCAGATGAATACTAAATCTTCATGAAATTAAAAACTATATTATTTATGTGAGCGGAAACGGAAAATGTTCTGTAGCTAGCAGCAATCCCGCTTTGTAGGAGGGACACTAAAATAATTAAAACCACTCGTGCCTCAGTAATAAATAATGATAATAAATAAATGTCCTGACCTTAAGCGAAAATATAAAATTAAAACCCATTTGGTATGTAAATTCATTCAGGATGCTAGCGAGGCTCCCAGCCCAAGATGGTGCAGAATGGCGGGAGTGTTCACTACATGAATTTTGAAAGGAAAATCAAAGAACAACAGCATTGTGTGTGTATCGACTCATTATTCTACTTTAATTCCGTCTAATGCTGTGTGGAGCCTCGAGGCTGGGACATTAATTTCCTGCATTTTCTGTTCTACCAATTCCTCATGGAGAGCAGCAGGAAAAACTTCACTCCTGGAGGCTGAAATCAGGGGAGGCCAGAACACGGCAGGAGAGGCAGGCGGAGAATGGAAGATTGGAAGGCAATTTTGACATGTTTACAGAGACATGAGGAAAAGACATTGGCATAGCCTGGCAGGGTGCTGGCTGCTGTGAACTCTGGAGGGCTTGGAATACCAACCGTCCAGGCAGAATAAAATGTCCCTGGTTTAGGGTCCAGGGCAGGAAGTCTGAGAATAGTCTTGATTTCAGGAAAATGGCAATCAGTTCCAGATGGTGATGCCTCCACCACTGACACAATGAAACGGCTGAATGTTCCAAGAAGCCTGCTCCTAAAGCTACATCCACTCCAGGTCAAGCCAGTTTAATAAGTTACAGGGCAGTGTGCTTGGTGAGTGCTCAGACATTGTCGATGCCACTGTTTGATGCACTGGTCAGCAGGCTTCTTCTCTGAACCACCCTCCAAGGGCTGTTGCACATAGTCATTTCAGTCTTGTAACTACCTTGGGAGATAGGGCAGAGATGATTCTTCTTTTCTGACAGTCAGGAAAACTGAGGCACTGAGCCTACAGTTGAAGAAATGGTAGAGAAGGCATTGGAGTCTTGTGCCAGGCCAGAGTTCCCCACAGTTAGACTTCTAAGTGAGGATGGAGGTGACTCTATAAAGAAGCCTTGTGGGCAGTAAGCACCTAAAGGATGTCTCAGGTGTGGCCTGGCTCTTCTGTTCCTTATATTTAAACAGAGTCCTTTCCTAGAATTCAGTGTTTCTAAGCTAAGTAGAAAAAAGTAGCCCGGGGAGTCTTTTGCAATTGTGTTTCAGAGTCTGAGTTTTATGTGTTGATGCACAGCAGACTCCCTGGACCACCCTGTTCCTGGTTTCATGTCCCTTGAGGGGTCTAGGGTCCACCTATCACATCTCTCTCACCACTGATGCAAAGGAGTGGGACATACCACCCCACAAGAAATAGAGAACTCTGCTCTTCTAGGAGACCCAGGGAGAGGGAAGGGTCAACACAACCATTCAATAAAGACTATGATGTAACATTTCAGTCCTCCTTCAGGAGGAAAAGAATGGAGAAAATGTAAACGGGAGTTTCCCAGTATCTGAATATCTCCAATCACACTGGGGACCATGACTGACTTTCTGCATATTTGAATATGAGATTGGGAACCACTAACCAGCCCAGAATCGTCCATCTAAGGCTCTCTGGGTACTGGAATGTTCTTTAACCAGCCAAGGATCCCCTTCTACCACAAGTCTGAAGTATTTCCAATTCTTTTGGGGGTGTTAAAATGTCTTCACCTGTTTCTACCCCATCATTTTTGTGCAACTCTATGATGAACACAAAGGCCAAGACAGACACAGTTCTTGATTTGAGAACAACAATGTCCCCGAAGAGTCAGAAGGACCTTAAAACCTATAATTCCAAAGGTATAAAAACAAAACAAAACAAAAAAAGGGGTGTGAGTGGGAAGATGACTTAGTCCATAAAGTGTTTCTGACTTTGAGATACAGAACTGATGTCAAAAATAACCCAGGTGCTGTGGCTCATGCTTTTTAAAACCTAGTTTTTGGGAGATGGGGAGAGGCACATCCCGGGAACTCATTGCCAGCCAACATATCCTACTTGATAAGTTTCAGGCATGGATATGTACACATGTGTACACATGGCCTGCACACATGCAGAGAGAAAGATAGAGACAGACATACACAGAGACAGAGATGGGCAGACAGATGCCTTTGGAGTCAAGAGCCAAATTCCCAGAGCAAACTGTGAGCAGGGAGGATACCTGCATCCCTGAAGGAGGATTAGGAAGAGAAAGCGAGAGCAATGCCTGGGTGAAGAGGGGACAGTGGCAGGACCTTCAGGAGGAGGAGGAGGGTGAGATGTGAAGGGTCATATCATGTGGGAGAAGAAGTAAGGAGATTGTTCCTGAACCCCATGCCTGGCCCAGAAGGCAGAGTGCAGATCTCAGAGAAGGCTAGATGGGCCAGGATACAAAATCCAGGTTGTTCCTTGCATCCTGTATCAGACAGCCTGGCATAGTCTACAGTGTTCTTACTGGGACTGCGTTCTGCTTCTCCTGAAGATTTACCCTTTAAAAGAATCTACCCTAAGGGCTGGTGAGTTGGCTAGTGGTTAAGAGCACTTGATTGTCCTAGTGAAAGACATGGGTTCAATTCTCTGCACCCACATAGAGGCTCACCATTTCCTCAGGCACCAGGAAATCATGTGATGCACAAAAAAAGCACTCATATAATTAAAATAAATCTTAAAAAAAAACCCTGCCCTAATATGATAGTATTTGAAATTGGGGTGTTCGGAAGTGGCTGTGTCAGGAGTGTAGAGATTTCATGAAGGGCTTTCCTGCCAGGTTTAGATGTACCCAAGAGATGTATTAGGAGGGGAGGGCATTTCTCAGACACCAACTGTGCTAATAATGTCTTGGACTCTCCAGTTTCTAGAACTGTGAGCAATAAGTGTATGCAGTTTACAAATGATCCAACTCATGGTATTATGCCATAGCACCAGGAGGGGGCGGCACATCCAGCTGTCCAGATAGCTCTGCTATTTGTCAAATTCCAGTCTGAATTCCCACCTTGGTATCTTTAACTTCTTTTCCTGGGTTAATTTTTTTTATCTTCCTAACAGCTCTTATATTTTTAAGATTTATTTTAATTTTAAAAATTACATGTATATGTGCATATATGCACATGTGAGTGCAAGTACCCTCAGAATCCAGAAGAGGGCGCTGTGTGCTCCAGAACTGTTGTTACAGGTAGCCATGAACCATTCAATATCAGTGCTACAGTCTGAACTTGGGACTTCTGCAAGAGCTTATGTACTTTTAACAAGATCTGACTTTTTTCCCCCAAAAATCATTACTGTCTCGGGTTACTATCAAGAAAGCTTGATACAGAGGCAGAGGCTTAGTTTCTAGCCTTCAGAGCCTAGACACAGGCAGTACTAAAACATTTATGTAGAGTCTGAATAAACAAATATCCTCTTATAGTTCCATCCTGCCTTCCCTGAATAAAGAACACCTCTGTTTGCTGCTCACCCATGGAGCACCCTGCTAGCCTGGCTCTGGGCATGGGTCACTGAACACATGAGGACCTAGAAGGACACTGGGCTGCTAGAGGGCTAATAGCAGATGCTGCCCCTGAAGTCCAGGCCTAGAGAGACAGCTTAGCCTTTGTGGGTGGGGAATCTCAGCTCATGCTTGGCCACCTCCAGACCCTATAATAAGGCTAGAGAGGAATGTGGAGCCTGGGCAACATGCCTGGAGTGTAGATGGAATTTATTGGACCAAAGGCTTCCTGAGTTTTCAGGTTTTGAATAGCAACTCACGTACTTTTGTGGGGTAGATATAAAAACACCCTAATCAAAACCTTCAGGAAACAACTTGGGGAGAGCAGAAGGTGGAACATGAAATGCACAAAACATATGCCCAGAGCCTGGACATACAGAGCCTGGACAGAGCCGGGAGAAGGGCCCAGCCAACATAGGGCCTTCTAGAAATACCAGAGTTTATTACATGGCATCTTAGCTTTGGAAAGTGAGCTTTCTCACCAGCATTAGGGCAGGTAAAATGTAAGAACACTGAACAGAAAAGGTGACAAAGCTCAGCAGCAGACAAGCCTGCCATAGGTAGATACTTTTTGTGAGTTTCTGGAATGCTCTGCAACACTGGTTCTCAACCTGTGGGTCGCGACCCCAATGGGGCAGTAAATCAGACGCTTTCACTATGATTCATAACAGTAGCAAAAATTGCAGTTATGAAGTCTCAATGAAAATAATTTTATGGTGGGGAATGTCACCACAACATGAGAAATTATATTAAAGGGTCGCAGCTCTAGGAAGGTTAAGAACCATTGTTCTAAGGGCTGGTGTTCTTTTAATTGGAGGGGTTTAAATGGGAGTGGGCTCCCTTCAGTAGAGCCGGCTGGGTTTTCCCACAATGTCAGCTGTGTGCCTTTGCAAACTGTCATAATATGGTAGAGCTTAGAATGAATGTTGATAGCTGTTAATTGTACAGTGTATACAGCCATACCCAGCAGCCTCTCTTATGCAGTACCCACTTTCTTAAATTCGGGGAAAGCTCTTCAGAGACTGTTCTGGATAACTGGGGCAGCAGAGTTAACTTCCGCACTGTGTAACATTCAGATAGCTGTTTGGGTTGGCCCATCTTTGCTTGACTCAGAATTTCCTTGAAGGCAGAGTGAAAAAGCTTATTATCCAATCTCTACCGGCTCCAGATCCCAAATCTGCCTTCTGTTCACTGACCCATCCTCTATGGTCAACAGGTGGCAGAAACTCTTGTCTGGGTTCCTGGGACCCAGGCTGCTTACTTCAGCCTTGACTAAAGCCATCCTGTCAAAGAACTTACCACGTTCTATAGAGTGGAGTGGAACTGAGCTGGGGCAGTCAGGGAGGGCAGAGCCCCAGAGCAACTCTGGCCCCCCCAAGGCATTACTCTTGGGGCACCACACAGACACAGGCTCTTCTTGGCTCTGCAGTGCTCCCATAATCCTATTAATAGCTCAGCTACAAGCCCTGCCTTCTTCAGAGTTTCCATTTCACTTGCACCAGATCTGGCTGTCCCTGTGGGGACAGCTTCCTTGCAAAAACAAACAGCAGAATCAATAATTCTTTCACCAGGGGAGGTGTAGGGTCTGCGGACTGTAGGCCAGGTCCATTCTCACTTCTCCCAGCCCGGCCCTGAGCCTGGGAAGAGGAAAATGAAGTCCACCAGCATTTTGCCTTAACCCAGCAATTTGATTACATTAAATTTAGTGCACATTTACCACTAATCCTCAATGTGTCAAAGCTAGCAAGGCCAGGAGACAAGGATGAGTAAGATGTACCCTGGGTCTGGGAGTACACATGTAGTCAGGAGATGGATGCCGGGACACAGACACATAAACCAACAGTGAGCCATGGAAATGAGCCATTAGGATATGGCTGGAGATCCAGAGCCTCAAGTACCTGACCACTAGGCACAGCCCTCCTCTCCTTGGTCCTAATCAGAGTGGACCTAGTCAGTCAGCTTCAGCTTCCCTGGGGGTGGTGGGGGTGGGGTGATGTCTCTCTGTCTCTCTTTCTCTCTCTCTCTGTGGGCAGGGATTACAATCTCTTTCTGCCTCTGCTCTGGCCTCTGGAGCATCTGCCAGTGGGGCCTAGACAAGCCCTGAATACAAACCTCAATGAATAAAAGGTCCCAGGGGAGCTGTTTAAAGATACAAATCTTGGCTGCAGCCCAGGAGATGGAGAGTCAATAAACACTGGTCCGTCTGAGGGTCTGCCTATGAGATGAACCTGGGAGTCCTAGGGTCACAGGCTGAGGGTACCCTACCAGACTAGGACTTCTGAGGTAGAAGTCTGGGGAGAAGCTGAGAGAACCACTACACACAGGACATCAGATTGACCTATGAGTGTAGCACATGCCTCTACGGCTTAGATGCCCCAGAGGATACCTAAAAGATGCCCAGTGGAGCAGAGGGGGACCAGTAGAAGCTGGATGATACTGAAGCCTATTTCCAACTGTGCCAGAGGGGTGACAGGATGTTCTCACTTGACCTTTACCATCTCAGCTTTGTGCCTGACTAGTGTGGGAATTATGACGGCAGGAGAATGAGGACATTCTGCACCATAGGCCTGACTGTAGGGGTCAGAGCACGCTTAGGGATGGGGACCACATTATTAGAGGTCACTGTGATACTGTCAGGATGGATGGGCCACCACAGGATATATACATTAGGCATTGAGGGACGCAGAGGACAGGTCAGGAGCCGTTCTAGAAAAAGTACCCAGGAAAAACTGTACTAGAAGCCAAATGAAAGAAAAAACATCTGGGGGTGGGGTGTGCAGATGAGGAAGAATGTGTGTGTGTGTGTGTGTGTGTGTGTGTGTGAGATGCAGGCTTTTCCATCCCGAGCCCCTAAATCATCAGTCACTAAAAACAAAACCACTTTCCCTGCTCATGTGTCAGGATTCAGTGGGGAACAGTGAAGAGTAGGACCACACAGACTTTTAGACCCCGGACACGGAACAGCTTAGCCGGCATGTTTTAGGATAATAAAGGAATCTAATGGAGAATGCTTCCTTCCCCCAGAGCTCCGATTAAACTCTAGAATATGGGTGACACGTATGCTGCCGAGGACACGGCACAGTTAGAATTCTGCCAGCAAACAGTCTAAAATATTCATGAAACATGGGACCAGGCCTGACTGTTAACACTGCAACTGGTTCCCTCCAATGGAGTGACAAATGGGTACCAGGCACCGTCATCTGTCCCTTTGATCTTTCCAGGTCCCACTAGGGAGCAAAGGATGGATGGCGGTGGAGAGGAAAAGGTCTTCACACTTCTGGTGGCTTCTGTGTCCCTTGTAAGAGAGTAAGAGAATGGGGGATTTCCTCTGACTATGAGGTAGTCATTGATCCTTCTACGTTCTCTCCATCAGTGAGGAGTAGAGGCCCCCCACACCACACACAAACCTTTGTGAACACAGCATTGTTACACAAATCTCTTGCAAAGGCAGGGCAGAAAAAGGAAAATGTCTTGGCAGGGGGAAGAAGCCAATTGGCCTTTGAGAGAGAACAGGCAGAAAACCAAGCGACAAGCTCCTGACTGCTTGGGTTAGGGGCATCACTGGAGTGTCTGGCCACGCTGAAAGGGAAGCTCAGTGCAAAATTGCTACAATTTAACAGGGCGGCTAATTAAAAGGAGCGACATAAAAGGCTTCCCCCCCCCCCCAGTCTGAGTTTTACATCTTTCTGTGCAGGGAATCAAAAGTTCGACAACGTGAGGACAAAGAGGTTTATCTGTAGGTGTGCTCCAGACGTGCAGTGAAACCACGCCCCCCGCCTGCACAGCGCTCCTAGGCACGCCCCCCCAGGCATGGCACGCCCCCTAGGCGTGGCTGTATGCCCACCATTCCCTTAAAAAGAAATAACATGTGGCAGTGGGTCCTTTTTTTTTTTTGGTTCTCTTCCCTTCTTTCTTTCCTGCTTCCCCCATCTCCGGATACCCAAACCCCCTAAATAAACTCTATGTGGCACCTGGCAGCAAATGTTTCATGTCTCACGCAAAACATTAACAATGTCCCCCAAACATTGACAAGTGGCAAAATCACCGAATTAGTGGTCTGGTATCCTTTCATCCAGTGTGTGTGGCTGAGGCTCCCTGTGGCAGGAGTAGCTTTCCTGCGGTCCCAGGAAGGAATGGGACACAGCCGTGCCTATGGCGCATGGAGTGTGGAATCTAGGCTAAATGTAGCTAAGAGTGATGCTCTTTGTGGCCATCTTGAAGAAGCACCGAGAAGAGCAGATACCCCAAGCACAGGATATTATTCCCCCCATAACATTGGCTAAGTGACTATTTCCTGAGGTTATCCCGTGATCCTTTGTGTGTGTAGGTATTTGTGCATGTGCACGAGGAAGGCATGTGTGTAGGGGCTGGAAGTCAATCTTTGTGGGGTTTCCCAGAGCAGGCTGATTTTTGAGACGGGTTCTCTGATTGGTCTGAGATTGGCCAAGTACGCTAGCTAGCCAGGTAGCCCCAGGGAAGCCGCCTGTCTCTATCACTGAACAGTGATAGAGATGTTCAAACAGATACATCACCATGAATTCTGGGATTCAAACCCAAGTCCTCATTCTGTTGTAGTATGTTTATCCCGGCCTGTTTGGGGCTGGAGGTTTGTGCCTGGCGCACGTGTGGTGCCGGC